>SJYT01033680.1:88659-193711 GCA_006410635.1 Cephalophus harveyi
ACTAGATGCTTTCTAAAAAGTGATGATAAAAATAAGGTATGTGCTTTTAACTATGGAATAATATTAAGTAATAATTACAGCACATTTTATGAACATTTTAATTGGCTAATGCATTTATATTTATAGTGCATTTTGAGGGTAGAGTCATTTATATTTTAATCTCCACAGCATAAGATCAAAAGGCAGAAAAAGAATGATTGAGTTTTTTCAGCTACATATTTTCATTTCTCTTGTAAACTAGTGCTTTCATCAGATAGTTAAGCAAGCAACATTCTTAACTACCTCTGTGGTGGTTATAAAGTAGATTTATTTTTAATTAGACTATGCTTTTCCAGTTTAATTATTTTTGCCCTCCTCATAACACCATCAGACTATGAATTCTTTTGTGCAATGAAGATCTATGAGATTCTTAAGATAAATATCATTAGGCTTATAATTTTATTGACTTAAGACTAATATCTGGAGAATAAACCATGTCATTTTTCCCACAACAGAAAGGCTTGGTACACTGACCAAAATAAGATAAAAGCATACTCTGACCAGTTAAACTTGTCCTTAGAAGCTATTTGGTAATAAATAAATCTTGTAAATTTAATGGAAATGCTCCTTTTTCAATGATTTCACAATCCATCATTTTTAATCTTCATTCCAATCATCTTCTGTCAATAAATACCTGAAGAATTACAAGTTCACGGATCAGTAGATTGACCTACTCATTTAAATCATACTGCATATCCATAACCTCTAACTTCTGAAGCCTTTTGCTCTGATCAACAGCACATCATGCTTCTATTGATAGAACAGGTGTTCCAGCTTTGACACAAATCCACAAACCCTGACACATTTTTAAGATGTCAAATGATGCCTCTGTAAAGCAAATTCAGTAACAAAAGAAAGGCTCAAGAACATAAAACTGCATGGAATATTTCCTGTGTTTCTGGAACTTGAACAAAATGCTGGGTACAGAAAGGGTCAATATTCCATTTTCTAAAGAACACTTCAAACAAGTAGGAGCCATACGGTCTTTCCAGATCTTACCAAGAGGCCAAAGGCTTCCCTTCACCCAAACATCATCTGCCACTCCCAAGCTCTATGAACAGAAAACCAGTGACAAAGGAGAGAAATGCAATTCCTAGAACGAGAAAGAATCCAAAAATTGGGGGAGTCCCAGTGAGGTGAAGCAGTGAGCTGCAAATGACTATTAGAAGGTTACCCAACATCAAGATGTTGGCCTGATCTGCCCACCAGATATGTGGGGTTGGAGGGCTGCCCGGGAGGGCTGATGGATGCATGTGGCTTGTTGAGTCACTGCTGGCCTGAGCTTCAAACATCCTTCCTGCTCAGAAACAGATAGAACCAGGATACCAGCATCCAGGGCCAGGATAGGTCTTGGCCAGATGAGCTTAAAAGAGAGCTGTTTCTTCCCTAATAACAGAGTGTGACAATGGAACAAGTACATAAGGGAATTTGGGGCCAAGACTAGACAGATGAGAAAGTAGAGAACCTTGAGAAGGAAAGGTAACCACTGAATACGAATCAATTCTTCAATGACAGTAACTGGTGAATCTTTGGATGTTTTCATTTATACACAGCTTCTCAATTTTATCAACAATGACAAGAGATGAGAGCTCATGATAAAAAACTGAAATAGAGTTATACAAATATAGACACATGCACAAATATCTGAGCTTCTGCTTGAAATTCACATATTTCGTTAGTACTTTATATTAAATATATAGAGGGTTTATACACATAACAAAGCCCAGCAAGCCAGAAATGCTTGTTCTGTGATAATAGCAATAGATTTGAGTAGATATTTCAAATCTGTCACCAGTAACAAAATACGTATCTTAGGGAAATGTAATTTTAACAAAACTGCACTTTAGATTCTTAAGTTCTGCCAAATGCCTCAGGCTTTACAGTTATACAATAGTCAAATCAAGGTAATATCTCTCAATCTTCAAAGTTATTTTACATTGACTTAAAACTAACTTCACCATAGTTTGTACTCCTGAGAAACAAAAAGAAATTTAAAAAGTTCCAGCAGGCTCAACAATGGCTATTCCTTTTTGGAACCAAGATTGATCTGCTTACAAATTCTCATAAAATCTTTCCATACTGATCCACATGCCTTTGGAATTTCATGTAAAAAGAAAGTGAATTCTGAGTATCATCAATTCAGTTAGCCTCTATATACTACTCACTAGAATATTATTTCTGTTTTGATCTTTACTGTATCCCCAGGACCTGGAATAACCCTTGGCTTATTAAACATACCTTGAATTAAAAAGTAAATATTTGACTGGTAATAGTCCAGTGCCAAGTACAGAGAAGGTACTTTTATAAACTGATTTGTACCCCATCCCCAAGGTGAAGTCCTAACCCCACTTCCTCTGAATGTGACTAGCTGAAAATAGGACCTTTAAAGAGGTAATTAAATTAAAAAGAGGTTATCAGAGTGGGCCCTAATCCATTATGGTTAGTATCCTGCCAAGAGGAAGAAATTTGGATACAGGCATGTACAGAGGGGAAAACGTGGGAAGACTCAGGGAGATGATAAATATCTGCAAGTCAAGGAGATAGGCCTCAGGAACAAAAACCAATCCTGCTAAACTGGGACTGGGACTTCTAGCCTCCAGGACTGTGAGAAAATGTCTTCTGTTTCAGTTTCTGTCCTTCACTGTCTCCCAGACTTTGGTCAAACTCATGTCCACTGGGTCAGTACAAGGTACTTAATTAACTTTCCGACTGATAGAAAAAAAAAAAAAAATATATATATATATATATAAAATAAATGCATAGAATTTTACCAAAAGATGTAATTTTTAATGTTAAAATTCATCATGCGGCTGTAATCATGAACACTGACATGGTCCCCAAATGGCTAATTAAAATAGTTTCACGTCTTCGTTTTTGTTGTTGCTCACTCCTGTCTGACTCTTTGCAACCACATGGATTCTAGCATGCCAGGCTCCTCTGTCCACTACCGTCTCCCGGAGTTTGCTCAAAGTCATGTCCGTTGAATCAGCAATGCAATCTGACCATCTCATCCTCTGTCACGCCCTTCTTTTGCCTTCAATCTTTCCCAGCATCAGTCTTTTCCAGTGAGTCAGCTCTTCCCATTAGGTGGCCAAGGTATTGGAGCTTCAGCTTCCGCCTTCCATGATATTAAATTAACATCTGTGAAACTGTGCTAAACCTTACAGTCCTGATGGAAACTACCAATGATAATTTTTAAATAAAGTGTTACCTTGTTTGTTTTCGTTGCCTGATTCGTACCAATGATTATTAGATCCCAAAGGTTATCACATGGACGATAATTCATCAAACCAGGATTGCAAGGATACCAGACTACTTAGATTCTTGAGAAGCAAACAGATGGACTGTGACCAAGTTTATTTTTCATAGGAAATGCAGTTATCCTATTTATATATAAATAAAAATTTTTATGGCTGATGAAGGAGAAAGACAGGATATCCATGCATGATTTTTGTTGCTGTTGTTAAAAAATCATCAGTGATTTTATATCCAGTGAGTGTACAGAGGTTAAAATATTAAAGACTATATAAATGTTCAATATACCCTTTATTTTGAAAGAGACAAAGCTGTTTAATATTATAATATTATGTACAAAGACTTCCCTGTCCCCCAAAAGCCATGAAAAACCACAAAATCCAGTTACAGAGTAATGTGTTTTTAAAGTTCTGAACTTTAAAGGTAAATGAGAGTCATATGTCCTAGAGCAATAAAATTCACATTGAGTGGCACTGTTTACTGGAAAAGTGTGAGAAGTAATTGAAGCCAAAGGATATTATTTAATTGTCAGAAATCTAAAATCTGTTATTAATCTTGTTTGTGAGTCTTGAGTGTACTGTTAGAATCATCTTATTGAGACTAGATCCCAATGATTCAACTAGACAGAAAATCTATAAATAGAGTGGTGAGCTTGCTTCAGAAGATTGTGGGTTTGCCACATTTGAAAAGAACAATTAAATTTGAGGCGCTAATCTAAAAAATAAGTTAAGATGTCTTTGGTTCGCTACCAGAGGGGCTGTTAGGAAACCAAAGGAGAATAATGCAAGTAGTGGAAAAAGCCAGTGCATTTTCCCCTCATATAACAGTGCAGTAAAACAAAAGTTTTCTATTGATTAGAGTCCAAACGCCCAACATTTATTACACTTATATAATGTTAAAAAAAAAAAAAAACTCATTGAAATTCTGTATAAGACCTCCATACATAGTTGACTTTATCTGACGTGTTCAGAAATAACTGCTTACTTTTTTCTCAGTTCATTAGCTAATAATCATATCAAGATACAAATGGTATATATAATGACAAAAAACTAAAGACATGAAGGTGGGAGATGCAATACATATATAAAATTTAAATAGAGATATTGGACTTATGACAGGCATATAGTCATGAAAATGTTTATTGAACTTATATGCAAAGTCCATCATGGGAAATGCCAGGCTGGATGAAGCACATGCTGGAATACAGATTGCTACCTAACCTCAGATATGCAGATGAGACCACCCTTATGGCAGAAAGCAAAGAACTAAAGAGTCTCTTAATGAAAGTGAAATAGGAGAGTGAAAAAGTTGGCTTAAAACTCAACATTCAGAAAACAAAGATCATGGCATCCAGTCCCATTGCTTCATGGCAAATAGATGGGAAAACAATGGAAACAGTGACAGACTTTATTGTCTTGAGCTCCAAAATCACTGCAGATGGTGACGCAGCCATGAAATTAAAAGACACTTGCTCCTTGGAAGAAAAGCTCTGACCAACTTAGACAGCACATTGAAAAGTAGAGACATTACTGTGCCAACAAAGGTCCATCTAGTCAAAGCTATGGTATTTCCATAGCTTTGGAATTATGGTATTTCCATAGTCACGTATGGATGTGAGAGTTGGACTATAAGAAAGCTGAGTGCCGAAGGACTGCAAGGAGATCAAACCAGTCAATCCTAAAGGAAATGAGTCCTGAATATTCATTGGAAGGGCTGATGCTGAAGTCCAATACTTTGGCCACCTGATGTGAAGAACTGATTCATTGGAAAAGACCCTGATGCTGGGAAAGATTGAAGCCAGGAGAAGGGGATGACAGAGGATGAGATGGTTGGATGGCATCACTGACTTGATGGACATGAGTCTGAGCAAGCTCTGGGAGTTGGTGATGGACAGGGAAGCCTGGTGTGCTACAGTCCATGGGATCACAAAGGGTTGGACATGATTGAGCGACTGAACTGAATGAAAATGTTGGTTTAAAAAAAAAAGCCATTTGCTGTCATTCTTGAGTTTTCAAGTTGAGGTGCAAATTTAAAGTCTAATTCAAATAATATGGATAATAGGAAACATATTCTAGGCATATTGTTGTGTTTTGCATCTCAGGAAATTTAGAGCATGAATCACCATGATATTGGCCTGTTGTACACTGATCCGGGAACTTTCTTCATTGTCCTAATTCCCCCAAAATATGTTGCAACAATTTGTTTACATATCAGCATATCCTTGACCCAGTCAACATTTTGGCTGCCGAACGAATATGTGATCACCTGCTTTTATTATCTGAATATTAGTTCTCTCAATTTATATAATCTAGAGAGTTAAATCACCATTCCATCAACTCTCAAATCTGTATTCCAGACTTCACCTCCAAGTGGATACATAATTACTAGCTTATGGACCTCTCCACCTCTTGACCATGACCCATGGCCACATCAAACTTCTCATGTCCAAACCTGAAGTGCTCCTCTTTTCTCAAATGGGCTCTCACTCCCGTAATATGATAACACGTTCAATCATTCATTAGACAAAATAGAAACGTGGATTCATCCCTGACTCGTTTCTCCCCACACTCTAAGAAATCACCATATTGCAAATTTAATTATATTAATATGCTTATGGTTATAATCCTTTTTATTTTTAATTGAAGGATAATCACTTTACAATACTGTGTTGACTTCTGCCATACAACAGCATGAATCAGCCATAAGTACACATGTGTTCCCTCCCTGTTGAGCCTCCTTCCCACTCCCCACCCCATCCCACCCGTCGAGGCTGTCACAGAGCACTGGGTGGGGCTCCCTGTGATATACAGCAACTCCCTCTTACCTATCAGTTTTACACATGGTATTCTCTCCATTTGTCCCACCCTCTTATTACCGTGCTGTGTCCAAAGTCGTGGTACACATATACAATGGAATAATTCTCGGCCATAAAATGGAACACATTTGAGTCAATTCTAGTGAGGTGGATAAACCTAGGTCCTGTTATACAGAGTGAAGTCAGAAAGAGAAAAACAAATATCGTATATCAACACATATCTATGGAATCTAGGAAAAGTGGTACTGATGAACTTATTTGCAGGGCAGGAATAGAGACGCAGATATAATTATGTTAATATTTATGCAAAGTGTCCTCTTATCTCTACTCCTACTACCTAATTCTATTAACCTACCTAGCATCCAACAACTTCACCTTAAACCATATCTTTACAGAATAACGCTAAACATCCTCAGGCAGCTGTTCTTCATTCATATAAGAACAGCTTGAAAGAAGGGCCTGTAACTTATTTACTTAAGCTTCTCCTGAAGCTATTAACACGATGCCTCACCTATCAGAAATAGTTGACAGTGAATGAATGAATGGTTTAAGAAAAGAGACACGATTGTTATGGATGAGATCATATTCACTCTCCTTGATTTCCAACAAGAAATTTATTTTTTTCTCTAAGTTTTATGGATCTTGCCTAAACTCACCCATTTAGGCCTACCTACATCTAAGTGAAATACCAGGACATACTGTACGATTATGTATTAACTTTCAACCAATGAAGATTATTAAAACAATTGGTAACCTGAAAAACTTCTAATAAATTGGGCTAAATGTTCATTCTAGGTTGTCTTTGGTGGTTCAGATGGTAAAGAATCTGCCTGCAATGCAGGAGACCTGGGTTTAGTCCCTGGGTCAGGAAGATCCCCTTGAGGAGGGCGTGGCACCCCACTCCAGCGTTCTTGCCTGGAGAATCCCACGGACAGAGGAGCCTGGTGGGCTACAGTCCACAGGGTTGCAAAGAGTCAGACATGATGGAGGGACTAACACTTTCACGTGTTTTTTTTTTTCATTAATTCTAATTAATTTGAGTCTCATTAGTTTTCCAAAAGCGGACATGCTCATTAGTTAGTAAACAAAGACTGACCAATTTATCTATTTTTTGAGGAAACAAATACTTTTTAACTGTGTTTCTTTTTTCATTTTATTTTTTATTTTAGTCCTTCTCTTTAAAGATAGAATTCACTGAAAAACATTAACATAAATGTTGTCATTCAAAATTCACCAAAATAAATAAAGACAATAAATAATTAATCTTTCAAATGATTTTTTGTATGTTTGTTGCATTTCTGTTTCCAGTGTTATAGTTTAAAACCATACTAAAATTTTGGGACATTGCGTCTTTGGAAATTCTCTTCAACTGTACAAAAAATTTTTTTTCAGTAATCAAGTCAGTTTCAGGGCTATACATATATCAAACAAAATCTTAAAATGTTAAAAATCTTACAAATGTTTTGGGGTGGTTAGCCTAGTTAGGGGTTAAAGGAAAATTTACTCCATATCTGAAATATTTCCAGTAGATTTGCAGCCTGTTCCATCAGAACCCTACGCCACCCACATGTCTTGGGCCCTAGTTCATCTTTCCAGATAGTAATTAGCCATATTTTCTATCTTTCCAAACAAATACCATACCAATAAAAGATAATCTAATTGAGTCTACAGAGAAAACACTCCTTTTATAAAAGTTGCTATGCACATTTTAAGCCAAAAACTAGCCTCCTAAAAGTTTAACAGATATTTGGAAAGAATTTTAGAAGACACTAACCTAGATAGCTATTCAAAAGTATATGGCTTTCTGAGGTTAAAGAAGACAGTGAATATTACATTACTATAACATCACATCATTTTTTAAAATTCTCATTAAGTTTTCTATGATATAACAGCTATTTTAAGACAGACTGCTATTCAAAATCTTATTTTATCTCTTAATAAGTTGGTGCTTAAAAAGTTCACATTATCTGTTGCCACACTTGGGCTCACTCTTCTAAATACCTACAGAGTAGATTACTACTCAGAGTGTAAAAGGTGACAAGTGTATTAGTAGTAATCTACTCTTTTTTTTTAACTTTTTTTACTTTTTTTTGCAGATGTTGCAGAAACTATTTTTACTGGAATATAATTGGCTTGCAGTGTTGTGTTAATCTCTGCTGTACAACAACGTGAATCGGTTATAAATACATGCAGATCCCCGCCGCCTTGTGTCTGCCTCCCTCCTCACCCCCGCCCCAGCCCCCAGGTCATCACAGAGCCCGGAGCCGAGCTCCTTTTGCCACACTGCAGCTTCCCACGGCTGTCTGTCTTTCAGAGGGTGGTGTGTCTATGTCCATCCTAACCTCCCAGTTCTCCCCACCCGCCACCTTCCCCCACCGTGTCCACATAGCCATTCTCCATTTTTAATAGTAGGAAATCAAATTCCCCAAGAAAGAGAAACAGCATATAGGACAAGGTAAATTCATTTATGGACAATAATTTGCTGAGATTCGACTCACCTTGTGTTTCTTGCACTCAGGTTACCATTGTTACTGCAAAGAGAACTCCCGGAATTAGGCTATTTATCATTTAAAACTATAGCCCTGAAAGATCAAAACTCCCTTTCCTCGGCTCTTTGACAACCTGAACAGCTATTGAAAGAAGGCAGAGCAGAGGCTGTAGCCAGGACATCTGTACCAGGCACCAGCTGTTTAGTACATCACCCACAACCATCCCTTTAAGTGAGGCTGTCCAGGCCACTTGTGCGAATGGGAGCCCACCTTGTATCACTTGGGCCCTGTGCTCATCACAGCTAGACCGACCTGGAGCCGGCGCCTGCCAGCAGACGAGCCCCTGCGTGCGCCGGCTTGTGGCCTGTGACACGCTGTGGCATCTGCTACCTCCTCAGGGATCTGAACTGAGGCGTGGCAAGGCCTGGACAGTCACCAGTGGGTGCTGACCGTGCCAACTCCATCAGGTGATGCTGGATTCCGACAGAGCCCAAGGCAGGCTGACGTTAGGTCATACAGAAGACTGAAGCGCAGGATTATAGAAAAGGAAATAGGAAAACATAAAGAGGGAAGAAAAAGGAGGACATAAGGGAAGACGCTATGAAGGGTTTGGAACAAACCAAAGGGGTAACAGCTGGTCTCTGAACAGGCATTTCAGTTAAAGATACAGCCTCACAGTTAAAGGCCCTGACTTGAGGTCATTTGGCTAGTATTTTCCTCCTGGCTACCCAACATTTCCTTCCCTGGAGAAGGAAATGGCAACCCACTCCAGTATTCTTGCCTGGAGAATCCCATGGACGGGGGAGCCTGGTGGGCTACAGTTCACGGGTCGCAAAGAGTCGGACACGACTGAGCAACTTCGCTTTTACTTTCACCCAGCAGCCCGCTTGAAAAGGAGAGGGGCAGTAACCAGCTTAGCCCGGCCTCCCGTTGCCTCCCGCACAGGAGCACGGAAATGCTCTTTCCTGACCCAACACACCTCGCTTAAACCCCAAACTCTGTCACGATTTTTTTTCCCTTTCATCCATGAAAAACTCGAGCTGAAGTTGTGTAGGAGCAACACTACCTCCTGAATCTGCTAGGGGGCTCAATTAAACACATACCAAGCTCAAATTGGAGAAGCAGTTCATATCTCCTTAAAGTTTCTCCTGAAATTTTAATGAAGTGAAGACTTCTGGCCAAAAGCAAAAGCAACTTAAATAAAAAATAATTCATGAAAGGATTTTTAAGGCCTGTTTATTAGATATTATAAAACATCTCAGGGAATCTGCTGCTGCTGCTAAGTCACTTCAGTCATGTCTGACTCTGTGTGACCCCACAGACAGCAGCCCACCAGGCTCCCCTGTCCCTGGGATTCTCCAGGCAAGAACACTGGAGTGGGCTGCCATTTCCTTCTCCAATGCATGAAAGTGAAAAGTGAAAGTGAAGTCGCTCAGTCGTGCCCGACTCTTAGCGACCCCATGGACTGCAGCCCACCAGGCTCCTCCATCCATGGGATTTTCCAGGCAAGAGTACTGGAGTGGGGTGCCATTGCCTTCTCTGCTCAGAGAATCTAAAATCTCTCAAATACATTAAATGACAAAACTCAACACTTATAAGCACTGATTTTATAAAACATTTCATGAACATTTATAGACATTTTCTTTTAATCACAGTAACTGTGAGATGATACTTTCTCTGCTTCTCTTCTTTATAATATTGGATAAACTAAGGTAAGCAGAACTTAGTTATTTTGCAGTCTCTTATTTTACATCCAAATCTTTGCAACCATGAACTAACTATACAGTCCATGGAATTCTCCAGGCCAGAAAACTGGAGTGGGGAGCCTTTCCCTTCTCCAGGGGATCTTCCCAGCCCAGGGATCAAACCCAGGTCTCCTTCATTACAGGTGAATTCTTCACCAGCTGAGCCACAAGGGAAGCCCAAAAATACTGGAGTGGGTAGGCTATCCCTTCTCCAGGGGATCTTCCCAGCCCAGGAATCAAACTGGGGTCACCTGGATTGCAGGCAGATTCTTTACCAAACTGAGTTATCAAGGAAGCCCCTTATTTTGCAAGTTATTGGAAAAACTGAAATCCTGATGTGTGATATGGCATGAAACTATCAACTCTCTAACACCAGATGAAATCAAAAGCAGGGAAATAGCACAAATACCTTCAGAGGCATGTTACATAAGAAAATCCAAGTTTGTAGAATCAGAAAAGGAGGAATGCTAAGTTTTAATGCAAATTTGTTTATCATAATTTTATTTAAGTAGAAGTTAAACTGTAACATGGGGCTTCCCTGGTAGCTCAGCTGCTAAAGAATCTGCCTGTAATGCAGGAGACCCCTGTTTGATTCCTGGGTTAAGAAGATCCCTTGGAGGAGGTGCAGGCTACCCACTCCAGTATTCACGGGCTTCCCTAGTGGCTCAGATGGTAAAGAATTCACTTGCAATGCGGGAGACCTGGTTCAGTCCCCGGGTTGGGAAGGTCCCTGGAGGAGGGCATGGCAACCCACTCCAGTATTCTTGCCTGGAGAATCCCAAGCAGGGAGGAGCCTGACGGGCCACAGTCCGTGAGGTCCAAACAGTCAGACACGACTGGGCAACTAAGCACAGCACAACTCAAACTATGATATCCAAGCGGATTGTTGATTAGCAGAAAACTGGGGGCAGGAAACGGCAGAAGTATTTTTCAATTTAAAAGCAATTACATTTCAGAAACAAAATGCAATTCAAAGATTAAATTTATAAGAAACTTTCTAAGACTATATGCTCTATAAGAGAACTGTAACTCTAAATACATGCTAGATGTTTAGGATATTTATTGGTGGCTTAATGAAGCAAGGTATTCTCAGTCTCCCCACAAAGGCAAGAAAGATGTTAAGTATCCTCTTTTCCCAAACCCCAGATTTAAGAAAAACCATTAAAAAGCAAAATCTAGGTTTTCTCAAATGACTCATTGGAATAAAGACCACATCAAGTTCACTGAAAAAAGTGAGCAAAGTTTTTACCCCAGGTCTCCTCTAATAAATAAGCAAATGAGCACATTTAGAACTGTAACCGACATGTTACTGGGCATGATGTGACTAAATCGCGCCACTCTGAAGCACTGCTGTGCTGAAATAGGAGTTTAATGACACATGAAGAATCACAGAGTGCTGCACACACAAAGTTGCTTTCAGTGCCTACACAATAAGAAATCAAATTTCAAAGTATCTTTAAGAACTACTCCCATGATCAGAGTGTGAAAAATTGGTGAATTCTATAGGGTATACAATCCCCAGAAAGATTACAGAGCCTTAAAAAAGGCTTAGGTTAGAAAAATACAAAATAAATACAACTAATGTTTATATAGTATTTACTCTGTTCAAGGCACTAGTCAAAGTATTTAATACATATTAAAGCATTTAATTCTTAAGTAAGCTTTGTAGTTATTATTATTATTATCATAATATAAAAGAAGAAATTGATGCATACACATTAAAATGTTCACCCATACACACAAATATGAAATTATTACAATAGATCTATTTAGCAGTATGCTACTTTATTTCTAGGTGTAACTGGGAGTACTGAGAATTTACTGATCTGATAAAAACTGTGTATTTATATTTTTAAGTCACATTTTGATCAGTAAAGATACTATGAACAAAATATGCTCCAAAAAGAGTCACACTGACTTCAGTAAAAAAAAAAAAAAAAAGAACCAATTCTGATCTCACTTACCAGCTCTGCCCATTTTATCTGCTTCATTCTCTTTACTCTTTGACTGTCCAGTGGCTCTCTCCTGGCTCTTGCTACCACACTGACCATTTCTCAGACTGTGACGGCTGTGAAAATGTGCCAGCAAACCTCCAGCTTCAGGGAGCTAACTGACCACTGCTGCTGCTGCTGCTAAGTCGCTTCAGTCGTGTCCGACTCTGTGCGACCCCATAGACGGCAGCCCAGCAGGCTCCTCCATCCCTGGGATTCTCTAGGCAAGAACACTGGAGTGGGTTGCCATTTCCTTCTCCAATGCATGAAAGTGAAAAGTGAAAGTGAAGTCGCTCAGGCGTGTCCGACTCTTAGCGACCCCATGGACTGCAGCCCACCAGGCTCCTCCACAGACCTCCGCTAACTGCTCTCTGAAATTCACTGCCACACTTGCTCCAGGACCAGGCTTCCCACAAGGGCTCCCAGCCAATCACCGTGCGCAGCAGGAATGACGTCACCTCAGGTCAAGGCCCCTCCCCTTCAGCCTTTCTTCCCTCCGCTCTCACTCAAGGTCAAGCTCAGATTGTGATTTGACACCTCTTTCAGCTTTTCCTGGCTCAATCTCCATTTTTTTTTTTTTTTCCCTCATAGACTTCTCCTCAGTAAAGTCATACACACAATCCTAATTTGGTATCTTCCTTCCAGAAGACCTAGACTAACACCAACATTGTTTATTTATTTGCTTATTTTTTCCCTTGCATTTGCCGCTCAAATACGTTGTGTTCCTCATGATTCTGTTCATAATTTCCCTTTTCCTTCCATCTTAGTAGAAACCTACAGCTTTCAATACAGCTTGTATCTACCACAACCAAAATTTGTGTCTTTTTACCAGAGTGTTCCTTTGGGCTGTATATTTATCTTTGCTAAATAGATATTTCCATCCAGCTCCATAGACTGCAGCACGCCAGGCTTCCCTGTCCTTCACTATCTCCCAGCGCCTGCTCAAACTCATATCCATTGAGCTGGTGATACCATCCAACCATCTCATCCTCTGTCATCCCCTTCTCCTCCTGCCTTCTATCTTTCCCAGAATCAGGGAATTCTTTTCCAATGAGTTGGCTCTTTGCATAATTTGGTCGAAGTATCAGAGCTTCAGCCTCCATGTAGATGTCTCAAAAACACAAATTTTAAAATTGTTAAAAACTAAATCTATTTTGTCTCTTAAAAGGATTCCTTAATCAGGTATAACAATCATAGTTCAGTGCGAAAGACAGACACTCTGTCAGTATGTCAGGCAGAAAGGGACTTAATACAGGAAACAGGTGCTTACACAATTGTGGAGTAGCCATGGACCCTCAACTATTTTATTTCATTCCAGTTTTACACCACCTGAGCTGCAGTCCACAGATGAGGAGACGCTGCTGGTCCTGTTATCTCTGATTCACAAAGAGGGTGACCTGACGCCTAGAGCTGGAGTCACCTGGTGCCAGAGTTGACATCCTGCAGACCCTGCCGGCCAGCTGCTATGGCCACAGGAAGGTGACTTCTGTCTCACCTTCTGTCTCACCTTATGCTTTCCAAATCTCTTGAGAATATATCTAATTGGAAAAAACTAATTCACACACAGAATGCAGGCTGCAAGGAAATCCGAGCAACATAGACTTCAGCTTGCTGAAGTCTGAATTGATGGATGCTTAAATGGAGACCGAGAGAGCCAATCCATGTGTCTAACAGATAAATGGCACCAACATCTACCCATTCACCGAGGCAAAAAATGGAGTCATGGAAGGCTCCTTCTCTTCCTCATTCTGTTCATGACTGATTAGTAGTCTCCCTGGCAGCAGCACAAGCACTGGCTGGCCTCAGGTCTTCCCAGACTCTTCTTTGATCTACTGTCATAGTCTCTTGGGATTCCCAAGTGGCATTAGTGGTAAAGAACCTGCCTGTCGATGCAAGAGACATAAGGGACACGGGTTCAATCCCTGGGTCGGGAAGATCCTCAGGAGGAGGGCATGGCAACCCACTCCAGTATTCTTGTCTGGAGAATCCCATGGGCAGAGGAGCCTGGCAGGCTATGGTCCATAGGGTGGCAAAGAGTCAGATATGACTGAAGCAACTTAGCACACACACACACACACACACACAATAGTATCTTAGTAATTTTCTGTATTCAGGAAATAAGTGGAGTAAGCAACATTGAATTTTTTTCTAGTCAGAAATTTCAGAAAGTTTACATACTAATGTAAACTCTGCAACTTCAAGAAGGCAATGAGTTCTTAGTTCTTTCTAAAATTCTATGACATTTTATTCTGGGGTAGGAATAACATTAACATCTAAAAATAGTGGTCTGTGTAGCACAGTTTGATAAATACTTCTCTTTAGCAATGTTTCATATTTATTGTTACAAAATGTAAAACAAGGACTATGCTCAGAGGAGAAATATATTATGATTAACTCAATTTAGTGTGTACTTAGAAAAAAGAAATCTGCAATAAATTTTCAAAAATACCACTAATGGGTCTAGCATTTCTTTTGGCTTCTACAAAACTAAATTCTGTCACACAATTAAAATTCCTCCTTGAGATGACAAAATGTTATCTTTCCAGCATGATTATCCATATAATCAAGGTTTTATAAAATCTACATCAAGTAATTGAATTTGAGATTTTAAATGTGTATGGTTTTCTGGGATTTCAATGTGATTAAAATGCCTATAAATTAAATCTTTTTTGGTGAAAAGCCAAAATAAACAGAGTTTTGTCTTCAATTCTAATTTTATCTATTATATAATTTTATATATAATATGCCTGCTAATAATTTTACAACATAATGATGACTATGCATTCACAAATACGGGCAAAGCTCATTATAAGCAGGGAGAATTGAGTAGACCCATGACATCGAATCTTGACTGCAGTGAAGTTTCCATGAAGAATAGTGACAAGTGAGTTTTTTAAGGAGAAAAAGAAGAGTTAGACACACTGACAGAAATGAAGGTATTTTACAAGTGATTTCATGTAGGGATTTTTGAGAAAGATGGACAAGTCAAAGATATTCTGAATTTTCAGCCTTAGGAAATGGAACAACCATGTCACCAGGAGAAGTAGGAAGCATAAAGTCAAGGGCTGACTCAGGAAGTTTATATAGAGTCGGATGCTATGCTATGCTATGCTAAGTCACTTCAGTCGTGTCCGACTCTGTGTGACCCCATAGACAGCAGCCCACCAGGCTCCCCCGTCCCTGGGATTCTCCAGGCAAGAACACTGGAGTGGGTTGCCATTTCCTTCTCCAATGCATGAAAGTGGAAAGTGAAGTCGCTCAGTCGTATCTGACTCTTAGCGACCCCATGGACTGCAGCCTACCAGGCTCCTCCATCCATAGGATTTTCCAGGCAAGAGTACTGGAGTGGGGTGCCATTGCCTTCTCCTAGAGTCGGATATTTATGCTTAAACATTTCAACAGATGTTTTCCCTATTACTTGCTTATTAGGTATTTCACCACTCACACAAATCCAAAATGGGAGAAGGAAAGAATTTTCAGGTAATTTGGATATGCTGCTTGTAAATGTGTGCGTGTGTGTGTGCTTAATCACTCCATCGTGTCCAACTCTTTGTGACCTCATGGACTGTAGCCACCAGGCTCCTCTGTCCATGGGGATTCTCCAGGCAAGAATACTGGAGTGGGTTGCCATTCCTCTGTCCAGGGGATCTTCCCCACCCGGGAATTGAACCTGCATCTCCTACCTTGCAGGCAGATTCTTTACTGTCTGAGCCACCAGGGAAGCCCAAAATAACTTTCAAATTCAAGGCAATTAATGCTAGCTGGGGAGAAATATCAGTCACCTCAGATATGCAGATGACACCACCCTTATGGCAGAAAGTGAAGAGGAGCTAAAAAGCCTCTTGATGAAAGTGAAAGAGGAGAGCGAAAAAGTTGGCTTAAAGCTCAACATTCAGAAAACGAATCCAGTACTTTGGCCACCTCATGCGAAGAGTTGACTCATTGGAAAAGACTCTGATGCTGGGAGGGATTGGGGGCAGGAGGAGAAGGGGACGACAGAGGATGAGATGGCTGGATGGCATCATGGACTCGATGGATGTGAGTCTGAGTGGGCTCCGGGTGATAGTGATGAGCAGGGAGGCCTGGCATGCTGCGATTCATGGGGTCGCAAAGAGTTGGACACGACTGAGCGACTGAACTGAACTGGACTGAACAGTGATAGGTAACACCAATATTTTGGCAGCTTAATACGGTAATCATTATTGCTTGCTTGTATCAAGGCTCAGTGTGGTTGGTGGGCCAGGGCGTGGAGGGAGTTGGAGATGTGAGTTGTGTTCTGGGCAGTCGTTCAGAGACCAGGGTCCTTCATGATTTGGTTCTAACATCTATAACATGAAGCTTCAAAGACATTCTAGAGTCATCCATGAGGAGATCAGAGGGAAAACGTGTAGAATCTTACAAAGGAGACAACAACACTCTCACTTCTACCCACATTCCGTTAGTTAGGATTCAGCCCCACGCAATTTCAGTGATAGATGAAAGATGTTAATTTAACTCAGTGCTCAGGAATCATACTTACCGTTGCCTCTGTCACCAAAGGGAAAGAAGATAAAGCCCTTACCTATGTAACTGAAGACTTCAACTTTGAAATAAGTATTTTTTAATTGTCCCTTATTATCAATAGCCACAAACTCTACAGATAAAAACCAAAAGTAGTCATGGCAGGAAAATGTACTATATAAAATTCCATAACTTGGAGTTTAAATTTGAAAAGTAACTTCCTCACAATCTTTCAAAACATTCAGAAATTCGGATGCATAACTAGCATTCACTCATCTTGGCTTGAATAAATAAAGTTACCAAGGAATGTGTGAGTTGTATTTAGAAGCCTTCAGTTAATGAAGTAGGTCTGTTGCTTAGTCACTAAGTTGTGCCTAACTCTTTTGCAGCCCCGTGTGTTGGAGCCCACCAGGCTCCTCTGTCCACGTGCTTTCCCAGGCAAGAATACTGGAGCAGGTTGCTACTTCCTCCTCCAGGGGATCTTCCCTACCCGGGGATTGAACCCACATCTCCTGCATTGGCAGGCAGATTCCTTACCATCTGAGCAACCTGGGAAGCCCCAAAATGGTACACAGAGAGAGCCAAAGGTTAATTCTTCCTCTGTTTTATCGAGATTGGACCTACAGCTATTGTCTAAACTCCACACCAAAAATAATGCTGAGTTCTTGTTATCACTCTTGTAGTTAGGATTGATTGTCCGTGAGAACAAAGGGATGGCATAGCAGACAAGGAAAATACCAGAAGAGACGTGCTGCCTGTCCTGTCCAGGCACGTGCTTGCCTGTCATGTCCTGGATGCAGGGTTGTTGTTTAGCTGCATCTGACTCTTTGCAACCCCATGGACTCCTCCGTGCACCAGGCTCCTCTGTCCATGGGATGTCCCAGGCAAGGATACTGGAGTGGGTTGCCATTTCCTTCTCCAGGGAATCTTCCTGATTCAGGGATCAAACCTGTGTCTCCTGCATTGGCAGGCAGATTCTTTACCACCGAGCCACCTGAGACGCTCCAATGAAGTAGATAAGATTGTCTTCAAAAAAAAACTTAATTCCAAATTTGCCACATCTTGGCCAACACTTGTTATCTTTTCTTTTTTGGATAACAGCCATCCTGATAGGTGTGAGGTGATTTCATCGCAGTTTTGATCTGCGTTTGCCTTATGATGAGTTTTGCTGAGCACCTTTTCTTATATCTGGTAGCGATTTCTAGGTTTTCTTGGGAGAAATGTCTGTTCGAGCCCTTTGCCTATTTTTTAATCAGGTTATGTAGCTTTTCTGCTATTCAGTTACATATTTTGCATATTAACCCCAAATCAGATAGATGGTTTGCAAATATTTCCCCCCATTTTCTATAGATCGTCTTTTCGCGCTGTTGATTATTTCCTTTGCTGTTCAGGAACTTTTCAGTTTGATGTAATTTCACGTCTCTTTTTGGTTTGTTGCCTATAATTTGGCTGTCAGTTCCAAGAAATCTTTGCCAAGACCACTGCCAAGAACTGCTGCCCAAAGGGTATAAGCTTTCAGTTATGCAAGACGAACAAGTTTTAGAGATCTGCTGTATAACACAATGCTTATAGCTAATAGTATAAATTGTGCACTTTAAAATATATTACGTAGAGCTCACATTAAGTGTTATCACACACATAAAAAGAAAACACAAAAGAATACAAGGAAATTTTTGGAGGTGATGAATATGCTGAGTACCTTGACTGTGATGTATCATGGAGATACATGCTCATTTTAATGAGTCCAAACTCATTAAAATGTATGCCTTAAATATGTGTAAGTTTTGTATTTCAATTACACCTTAATAATGCTTTAAAAACCTAAGTGTTGCCTGGCTATTGATCTTTTTCTTTCTGAGTTCAAAGTAATCATTGCTTACATTAATACTATATGGTTTTTAAATGTCATAAATGAAAATAAAACTTTTCCAGCTATGATAAAAAGAAATTCTGCAATGGAGAAATAGCTGATCTTAGTGCATAAGAAATTAACTCCTTCTGAGCCCTGATATAAACTGTGACCAGTTTATACCTTGCATCCACAGCATAGTCTCCTGCATTATTAAATTTCTGTGTGTCAGCTGTCTCAAACTGAAGCGTGACTGCCTTTCTTCTCAATTCAGAGACATTGAGAGGGTAAATAAATTCAATGTCCTGGTCAAAAAGGCAGTGTATCTCTTTTCTTTTTTTATCATTTTTATTGGAGTCATGTTTTGGGTTTTTTTAGCTTTTTTTTTTTTTTTTGCCGATGCAGCAAAGCAAATCAGACATATGAATACATATATCCCCTCTTTTTCGTATTTCCTTCCCATTTTGGTTACCATAGAGCATTAGGGAGCGTTCCCTGTGCAAAAAAAAGGCAGCGCATCTAATTCAGGAGCACACACACACATCCCTCCTTTAAGCAGGATAAACCTGGGTGCCTCAGGATGGCTTGCTGTGATCTCAGAGAATGTCCTCTGGGAACCAAGCTGCTTTCCTTGAGAACTTGAAGGGGAAAATTTAGCCTCTCCCGTCCTGCTGGCTGCCTGGCTCCGCAGGTTTCTGCCTCTGAATTGGGGTTGCCTGCAGTTTGTGTCTCTGGACCATCGCGGGTGTCTCACAGACCCCACTGCACTCGGATTGGTCAGAAGGAAGCAGAGGAGGAGTCACCCTGAGCTTTTTTTTTTTTTCCCTTCACACACCATAAAAATCAGCAGCAGCTTCTGACACTGAAAGCAAAGCTTCAGGTTCGGAACTGGTACCTCTGCGAGGCAGCTGATGAGAGCATGCGCACGCAGAGCCGGGTCCCAGCCTTAGCGCAGCCCCCAGGCAAATCATTCTGCAAAGACCTGCATGCCTCCGACTAAAGTTGAAGTGGAAGGGAGAACAAAAAAGCAAGCAGCAGGCTCGATGGAGAAGGAGCATCTTGCAGCCTAAGATTCCCAAGTGATGCCGACCAGAGCTGCACCTGAAAGAGGCTGAAAACTTCCTTTCTAGCTGCGGAGCACGGGACGTTAATTCACAGCAGGCATGCCACTCTCGGCCGCCTAACTTTGGTTTGGGGCAAGTCAAGACTAGAGAAAGACGCTGAGGCTGCCGGACCCGGGAGGTTCAGTCAGTCCAGAGGGGACCTGGATCCAAGATGAACTCTACCCAGCCCCATGGAATGCACGCCTCTCTCCACTCCTGGAACCGCAGCGCCCGCGGACTGCCCACCAATGTCAGTGAGTCCCTGGCAAGAGGCTCCTCGGACGGGGGGTGCTATGAGCAGCTCTTTGTCTCTCCCGAGGTGTTTGTGACTCTGGGGGTCATCAGCTTGCTGGAGAACATTCTGGTGATTGTGGCCATAGCCAAGAATAAGAATCTGCACTCGCCCATGTACTTCTTCATCTGCAGCCTGGCCGTGGCTGACATGCTGGTGAGCGTTTCCAACGGGTCGGAAACCATCGTCATCACCCTGCTGAACAGCACAGACGCGGACGCGCAGCGCTTCACGGTGAATATCGACAACGTCATTGACTCGGTGATCTGCAGCTCCTTGCTCGCCTCCATCTGCAGCTTGCTGTCGATCGCGGTGGACAGGTACTTCACCATCTTCTATGCGCTGCAGTACCACAGCATCATGACGGCGAGGCGGGTGGCGACCACCCTCGGGGCGATCTGGGCGGCCTGCACGGCGTCGGGCGTCTTGTTCATCATCTACTCAGACAGCAGCGCCGCCATCATCTGCCTCATCGCCGTGTTCTTCGCCATGCTGGCTCTCATGGCGTCTCTCTACGTCCACATGTTCCTCATGGCCAGACTCCACATTAAGAGGATCGCGGTCCTGCCAGGTACCGGCACCACCCGCCAGGGCGCCAACATGAAGGGGGCGATCACGCTGACCATCCTGATCGGGGTCTTTGTTGTCTGCTGGGCCCCCTTCTTCCTGCACCTGATATTCTACATCTCTTGTCCCCAGAACCCCTACTGTGTGTGCTTCATGTCTCACTTTAACTTGTACCTCATCCTGATCATGTGTAATTCCATCATTGACCCTCTGATCTACGCCCTGCGCAGCCAAGAGCTGAGGAAAACCTTCAAAGAGATCATCTGCTGCTCTCCTCTAGGTGGCCTCTGCAGTTTGTCTAGCAGATATTAAACGGGGACAAACTGCGATGCTAAACACAAGCTTAAGAGACTTTCTCCTTCTCCTATGTACAATCTGAACAGTCTGTATCAGCCACAGCTTTTTCTTCTGTGCAGGGCATGGAGTGAAAAATTCTATTGTATCAGTTGAAGTTTGTGATTTTCTCTGATGTGAAACAGTGCCCAGTCTTGGTGTATTTTTAATGTCATGATACTTTCTGGCTGTAAAATGTGAATCCATGTCACAGGTTATAGGCACTATGGATTTATAAAAAAAGGGAAAAAAAGTCCTTATGAAGAGTTTACCAGTGTTTCCTTCTTGTGATTTACAAGGATGTGACACTTTGCTTGTTTTTGTAACATGGAAATCACAGCTTCATTAAGTATATTCTCATAAGTGGTTTTTTATGTTATACTTTACAACACTGAAGTATAAAAATTTGATTCTAGTATTTAGGGGGGAAATATTGAGAACATATTGTTTAATCATAAAAAAACAAGCTGAAATTTCAAGTAATTTAATAAGACTTGCTCATTCATTCTTCCTGTGCAGAAGTTGAAATGAAACTTCTACTGGGAGAAAAACAGTTACTTTAAAAAAAAAAAAAATGGAGGGGGGATATTTTGAGTCAGAAAACTATGTGTTTTTCTCAGAGACAGAGAGATTAATTTGCTCAAGCAAAGAGTCTGATATTCCTCACAGGCAATTCAGTTTGGGATTTTAAAAAAAGAAAAAAAAAGCAGCTATGAGGATCCAAGTGTTCTGGGAAATCTAAGTTAACAAGGCAAGTTAAACTTCCTGATATCAAACTGTGTACAACTTCCCCTAATAAAAACAGAGAACAAGGTCTTCCTGCCCCTTTAACCAGGGCCCCAGAGCCTGCTGAAATGTCTAGAGCAGGTGATGCCCCACTGAGATCCGGCTTCTGCTCACTAAAGAACTACACAGTTCATGCTGAGTTCTTTCACTTTCCACATGCAAGTGACTTACTATTTCCCTATTACTTATCTTTTGAACTGGACTTTACGTACTCATTAGCAAGGATTTTAGCTTTGAAGACTAAATCTATAGCATAAGGATTTTAGGCAATATTCGTAAAAATCTAAAAGAAGGGAACTCTTGGTGCTAGAATGTTGTAAATAGGGGGAAAAGCATGACCTGAACCCCAGAGGACATCATGACATAAACTAGCCTTCCACAACTATATTTTTGAGAGAAATACTTGCTCTGCTCCAAAATAATGCCGCAGATTCGTCTACTGAACAATAAAATCTGTACTTTCCAATTTGCATGTATTTTGAGAAATTTACCAGTGAATTACCTTTTGATTTACTTTATAGTCTCCTCAGATGCTCATGGGCAGAGATAATATGGCAAGGTACTGCTTAATTCAAATTTCTGAATGTTTTGCATATTAACAGCAAGTCCTGAGAAGCACTGCCAGTACTGACGAGGAAACACTGCTTTAAAATTTAATGGTAAGATTAAAGCTTACACATGAAAGGTGATACTGAAGCCTGATTCACTGCAATGCCTCTATTTTGACATAAAAATGTGCGAGGCTTTAAATTATATTTAAAGAGAACCCCACGTTGTGGCAGGACACGGTAGGTGTTTCTGTCTTTGCTGCTCTTCCTGTCCATTCTTTCACGTGATTGTGAGGAACCGCGGAAACTGGAGACACGGGAGAGAGCCAGAAGCACGGCCACCTTCTGTGGGGACTGTCCTTGCAGTCCCCTCTGCTTCTCCAGCCAGGGTCATTTCAGACGCTGCCCGGTCCATTGAGGACCAGCCCACCTCTGCCACTGGCGCGATCAGCCTCGCACGTCTTGACTCCAGCACTTCCTCCTGGAGCAGTTTACAGGGATGGGGGCAGTGTTAGTCAAGAGCCCTGTGCCCGGCCCCCCGCCCCTACGTGCCCAGGGCCCAGTATCAGGCTTCTGTTTCTTTAAGTGCTAAGACTATGCCTTTCTCATTTTTTCCTGTTCTCCAAACATTCCTCTGTGATGTTCCTTCTTCTTTCTCCAGTAAAACCAAGATTCTCCCAAAGGGACACATCATTATCACTCCAAGTGCATAGTTTCCGCTAGGGTTCATTCCTAAGTGTTGTACATTCTGTGTGCTCTGGCAGACAATGTCACTGGCACTTGTTTCGCTGCCTGGAGAATCCTCTGTGTTCCACCTATTCCCCGCCTCTTTCCCTCCTACCTGCTGGCTACCAGTGACCTTTTCACTGTTGCAATAGTTTCGCCTTTTCCAGAATGTCCTATAGTTGGAACCATACACTATATAACCTTCAGATTGGCTTCTTTCACTTGATAATATGCATGTAAGAGTCCTTCAGATATTTTTATGGTTTGGTAGCTGATTTCTTTTTGGTATTGAATAGTATTTGGTTGTATGAATGTCATATAGTTTATCTGTTTGCCTACTGAAGAATATCTTGGTTGCTTCCAGATTTTGGCAGTTGTGAATAAAGCTGCTGCAAACACTTGTGTGTGGACATAAGTCCTTATTTTATACCAAGGAGCAGGAATGAACCTTTAAAAAGCTTCAGTGTAAATACTGTGATGTGTGCGTTGATCCTCTAATATTTTGCTAAGGGGGGTTAGTTAGCATTTACCAAATGCTGGTCAGGAGTATATATTCCAAATGTAAATGGTGAGCAGCCTCAGATACCTTTATTGAAATTTTCACCAGAAAATTCAATGAAGTATAAATCCTATTAGAAATAATTTTTCATCGGTGATAGAAGTGATTTTCAAGACATTGATTTAAAAAGTCAAATAACAATTGCCATAACTTGCATGAACAAGGTTTTTATCTTGCACTTTTGTTCACCTGGCAGGTACCTACCATGACTCCAAGCTGCAAATAGTCATCACCTACTTCAGAAAAAAAGTCTTTGTGGCCCAAACTAAATATTTTGAAATTACTAAAACATTTCTGAAGAATTATTTAATAACATGTAAATAAGTACCGACTTCTGTTTTGTGTTACAAGGGAAAGAGAAGCCGCTCAGTCGTGTCCGACTCTTGGCGACCCCATGGACTGCAGCCTACCAGGCTCCTCCAAGGAATACACAAAAAAGAATATTTACTATGATAACAACTATCTAAAGTACCACCAGTATATTTATATACCTCCTGTATATTACTTCCAGTAACTCATGAACAATCAGTAGTCATTATTCTTGGGCGATAATATGAAGGAGCTTGTTTACTTTCTTTACGGAGGGTGTTTCTATTATGCAAATTTGCTACAATGAGCATATTTTCATTATTAGTTTTTTAGAAGTACACATAAGCATTCCAACAAAAAGGTGTTGGAATCGCCAGTATAATCACCAAATTACCAATGATTTGTGGAGCAAGAGTAGATACAAGAGAAGTTAGTTTTGAGCCAGAACAGATATTAGATATCATCTCATCCAACCCTCTAAGACTCAGAGAGACTGTCTGACCTCACACGTGAAATCACTGGCAGCATCAAAACTTAAGAGCCAGTTCCTGTCTGGATTTTCCTGCATCAAATTTTACGAGGCTCCTTTCGCAGACAAGGACAGTTTCCTCAGTCACATAACCTACGGCTGAATTATGGTTACATCACTTTTTAGCTGTGAGATTGTGTTGGGTTAGCTTTCTCATTGTTAACGTGCAAAATAATACCTGTCTTTTCAAAGGAGAAAAGATAATTATCAGATCAAAGATTAAAGCTCAACACAACAGTGCCCAATAAATATAGGCACTCAAAAAGAGTGATTATTAGTACTTTAGGAATACCAAGTATACAAACAAACTCACGAATGAATGAAGACTTATCGGTTTTGCTCTCTCTCTGCAATATTAGGAAATACACATATGCCTTGGGCTTAATTATATGTTTTCTTAAACTATCTTTGAGGAACTTCCCTGCGGTGCAGGGGTTAAATTCCATGCACCTAATGCAGGGAGCCCAGGTTCGATTCCTAGTCAGGGAACCGGATCCCACGTGCTGAAACTAAGACCCACTGCAGCTGAATAAAATTTTTTTTAATTTATTTTAAATTTTATAGTTTTCTTGAATTTGACAGAATTTGGGGGGTATAAATGGGTATATTTAAACATAGAGAATACACAGACATACCTGTATTTTTAAAAGTTAATTTTTTATCCTTAATAGTACCAATTGTTTTAAAATTTGCAGGGCCACATTCAATACCAGAAAAGGCTAACTAGAAAGATAATATTCTAAACATGAAATAACCAATCAGCCCGTTTCTTCAAAGATTAATTGATTAAACTTTATGCCATCAATTTGTGTTAGTAGAATAACATTATCTAAACTGATATTGTTGATATTAAATGTAAGCCCTTTAAAAAGAATCATAAGTGATTAAGTTATAGTCACATCTTTTTTTAATATAGTCACATCTTGATGCTCAGTTATTAGTTTATCATGTATTGATCCAAGCATGTGCTTGCGAATAAAAAGAGCACACAGCATCTGGACTAGGGGAACACTGGGTTCAAATTTGATTTACGAGCTCCAGAACTTTGAGCAAGTTTCCTGAGCATCTATAATCTAAACAGTCAAATGAAGATAATATCCATCGTCTTATCATATGGGTGGGTGCTAAGACGCTTCAGTCGTTTCCAACTCTTTGCGACCCTATGGAATGTAGCCTGCCAGGCTCCTCTGTCCATGGGATTCTCCAAGAGAGAATACTGGAGTGGGTTGCCATGCCCTCCTCCAGGGGATCCAGAGACCCAGGGATCAAACCTGTGTCTCTGTCATCTCTTATGTCTCCTGTATTGGCAGGGGGGTTCTTTACCACTAGCATCCTCTGGGAAGCCCCATCTTATAGTTAATGACAAATACATAATCTATCGAAGTGATCTGGTACTAAAGAGCTTGTCACTATAGGTATCTGTTATTCAAACTGTGCTTAAAAGCTTATCAGAGCTTAAACCCTAGAAATTAAACTATGATATTCACTTGGCTAGCCTCATTGCCCTGGCATGGAGAGGCAAGAATCCACTCAAATCTGCTTTCACCATTTCATTTATTTATTTCTCAAGTGAAGCAAATAAAAATAAATCTCTATGTTTATTATTTTAGGTATAAAGAAATTTTGAACACTCTAAAATAATTCAAGGCAGCTAGTGGGTGGATTTGGGCAGGAAGACGCACGTTTTTTTGATGGCTTCAGTACTATTCTAATTCTTGTGTTGAATAATGGTTTAAACTCAAACTTAGAAATAAATGACATACAATATTTTCTAAATTTTCAAGATTTTAAGAAAATTAAATGAATACAATGCATTTACTTTGCAATGTGCCTACTGAGAGGGAACATATAAAACTATATTTGTATAATTCAAATAAAGAATTTCTAGCACAATTAAATGCTGCCACTTCAGGGAGGAGAAAAAGAGAAGAGCTTTGATCTATGATCGTCATGGTTGAATTGGGTCCTGGGTTAATGAAGTTAGTAATCAGAATGTACTATTATTAACTGTGTTTTCACTGACAAGAGACACCTGGAAGCCTCTCAAATAGAGCCAAATGGAGGATTTCAGCAACTCAATCAGTGAACTATTCAGTGAGGTTTTATATGGGGCTCAGCTGCTAATGACACTATTATGATCTGATTTCTAAACCTAACATTCTAAACGGAGTTAGAGATTTCACTTTTAAATTTAAACCAACATTGAATGAAATTTAAAAGGGAAAATAAAAGAATAAATTTGGTCATAAAACAATAAATTTGGTCATAATTCCACTTGAGGGAAAAAAAAACACTTAGGCTAAAATTTTATCTGTGAAAAGTTTAACTCCTTAATTTAAAATACATTTTATTTGTAATGTTGAAGTTTCAAAATGGCCCCATTAAAAAACAATACATGTGGGTTTTCTATGAATCTCATAGCATCCTGGGGATTTCATTCTACCAGGAAGAAAGCAAGAAGGCTTGAGAGTAATTCTTTCTGTGATTTTTGTTTATGTATATTGAAGATTATGCTCCGGTCGTGATTTGTACTCACCAGCTATGTCGCCGTTGTTGTTGTTTAGTCACTAAGTCATGTCTGAGTCTTTTGCCACCCCCATGGACTAGAGCCCACCAGGCTCTTCTGTCCATGGAGTTTTGCAGGCAGGAATATCGGTTGCCCTTTCCTACTCCAGGGGATCTTCCTGACCCAGCGATCAAACTGCATCTCCTGCATTGCAGGTGGATTCTCTAACACTGAACTACCAGGGAAGCCCCCCTACCAGCCATAGCTGTTAGCTAATTACTGTCAGTATCAGAAAGAAAACCGCTGCATTTTCCGCCTCTGCCCGACCTCTAATCTCCCCCTCTAAGCCATCACATCTCAGTGTTCTACATCAATGTATTTTCACCTAAAACTCAATGTGGCTGAAACAAAGTGTTCACCGACACAGATCTGACTTCTTTTTACTCTCTGTACTTTTTCATCATTTCATCACTCTCATGGGAACAGAAACTCAAAAGTTCAGTCACATTGTGCTTTTACTTCCAAGATTAAATGAAACAAGTGAGATTTTGAAAAAAATTCAGGTACGTGAAGCCTGACACAGGTGAATGGCCTGTCTGTATGTACAAAGGAGAAAAATGGAAAGAAAGCTGACTCACGGATTTACAGTTCTTGTTGAACAAAAAAGGAAGACAAAGACATGATTGATTTATTTGGGTTTGGTGGGCTTTTTTTGAGAAACCTACATAAAAACCAGGCTCAGAGAAGTCTGGGAAATACATATAGATTTTTTAAGTTGAAATATAGTTGATTTATAATGTTGAACTAGTTTGGTGGACAACAAAGTGATTCAGTAAAACAGATTTTTTTCCATTATAGGTTATTACAAGATAGGGAATACTGTTCCCTGCGCTATACAGTAGGTCTTTGTTGCTTATCTAGTTTATATACAGCAGTGTGTAACTGTTACTCCAAACTCCTAACTGATCCCTCCCTCCCCTAAGTTTTTCTGCTTTGGCAATCACAAATTTAGATTCTATGTCTGTAGGTTTAGCTCTATTTTCTCGAATGGGCTTCCCTGCTGGCTCAGATGGTAAAGAATCCACCTGCAATGCAGGAGACCTGGGTTCGACCCCTGGGTTGGGAGCATTCTCTGGAGGAGGGCATGGCAACCTGTCCCAGTTATTCTTAAGAGGAACAGGCTATGGAATAAGTGTGTCTATCACTTTTTTAGATTCCACATGTAAGTGATGCAATATGATATTTGTCTTTCTCTAAGTTATTTCACTTAGTGTGATAATCTCTTTATGTTACTGCAAATGGCATTATCTCATTCTTTTTTATGGCTGGATAATATTCCACTGAATGATATGCATATAAATGTGATAATCATGAGCAGGTATAGAGATAGTGGAAGATAAGGACGTGAGTGATTCCTCAATATGTCTTGCATCCTGCAATCCCTTCCTCCCATTGTCTCCTAACCTCATTCTGGTGGAGCCTTCATCCACAACACTTGCATTAAAACTGTTCTTACTAACATAACCAAGATGCTTCTAATGATTAAATCCAATGATCAGGGTTTTTTTTTTCCTGATTTTATTTAGACCAACACAAACTTTAACTTGTAGATAACTTCCTCTTCCCTACTGTATTTGGCTCACAGGTCAGCAAAACACTTGGTTTTCCTCCGACCTCAAAAGTATCTTCTCAGTCTCTTGCAGATTCCTCCTTTTTTCCCCCAAACCCCTAAAAGCGGAACCCTCCATAACTTAGTATTTAGTACTGTTCTCTTCTCTTTGGTCATTTCAACCAGTCTCAAAGCATTGAATAGTGATAGACTATTCTGAAGGCCCCCAACCATATTTCTTCGATTTAGATCACTTCAACTATTTTTTGAACATCTATACCTGGCTTTCTAAAACAAATTCTGTCTCTGTTGAGGCTGCTCTAATAAACTACCATAGACTGGATAACTTGAACAACAGACATTCCTTTTTCATGCTTCTGGAGGCTGAGAAACCTAAAATAACAGTGCCAGCCAGCTCAGCTCCTGCCCAGAACATCCTTCTTGGTTGCCAATGGCTTCTTCCTACCTGTATCATCACATGGAAGAGAGAGAAAGAACTAGCCCTCTTCTCTCTTTATAAGGACACTAATCCCATCGTGGAAGCTCTGCTTTCTTGACTTATTTACCTCCCAAAGCTTCCCTCTCTAAATGCCTCCACATCAGGACTCCACCATGTGAATTTTGCATGCATGCCTGCTCTGTAGATGGTCAGGTCTGACTCTTTGAGATCCCATGGGCTGTAGCCCACTAGGTTCCTCTGTCCATGGGATTTTGAAGGCAAGACTACTGGAGAGGGTTGCCATTTCCTACTCCAGGGGCTCTTCCTGATCCTGGGTTAGAACCCCCATCTCCTCCATTGGCAGGCAGATTCTGTATCTCTGAGCCACCTGGGAAGCACAACGCAAGCCATAGCAGATCCTCATCTTACAAGTTCATTTTGAACCGCTAGTTTATCTACCTGAGACATCTCCTTTCACTGCTTCGCCAACATCAGATGATGACAACTGGGTCCCTCCACTTGATCCAATCAAAACCTCTGGAGTCACCACTAATTAATTTCTCTTTGTCTTACACCCCCTTTTGGATCCAGCAGGATATATTATTGGCCTTATCATTAAAATATATCCAGTAACTTCTCCCTAGTACATATCCTGGAGCACATCTAAAAAAAGAGCTCAGTCCTTCTGTGACCCCGTGGATGCAGCCCGCCAGGCTCCTCTCTATCTGTGGGATTTCCCAGGCAAGAATACTGGAGTGGGTTGCCTTTTCCTTCTCCAGAGGATCTTCCCAACCCAGGGACAAAACCTGGGTCTTCTGTTTTGCAGGCAGGTTCTTTACCATCTGAGCCACCAGGGAAGCCCACTTAAGGGGTTAGCTAACAAGGAATAGGTCACGAAGTCATAATCACAGGGGTAAAAGAAAAACTACAAAACAAGATACAGCTGAAGTCAAGGGAGGAGGCAGTTTACGGGACAATTCGTCCATCATTTCAGTAAAGGAAGACCTGAAACGCTGTTCAGAAATGTTTTCCACTAGAAATCTAGCGTATTTCATTTGAGAAAAGAATTGCAAAGATGACGAAGTTTTCGACGACGAGATGAAAAAAATAGAAGACGTGAGAGGAAGAGCGAATTTCCAGTAAAATCCTGAAGCAGATGCCAGATGTTTTTCTTCTCACATGGAGACACAGAAGTAGAATGAGAGAGCAAGGGGTGTAGAAACAGCACAGACTCTTCTACTAGCAAGCTGTAGGGAAGAGAACAGGGCACGTGAAACCAGGAGACAATTTCCTCAAAACGGACTCGCTTCAGCCAAGGAAGATCCTATGCAGGGGCAAAGAACGAATAGACTATCAGGCTGAAAACACCGAATATTCCCCGGAAACTCGCAGCAGCACAGCTACATCATTCATTTGCTTGAATAAATCAAGCAAAAGCAAGCAGCCTGCTGACGTCAGCTGAGGCATCTCTGTGCTAATGGAGGAAGAGATGGGAAGTGACGATGCCCACCAGTGTTTGTTGCGTGTGGTTATGTGTTTTGTGTGTGCTATGATTTTCCGTAAAAGGTTGCCTTTTCTTCTGAGTCATTTTTTTTTCCCTAGTTACACCAAGAAGTAACTGTAAAGAGCTCTACTTCAGAACTGTACATTCCCAATCTTCAGGAGGTGAATTTGAAATGCCAACACTTCCCTTACCTCAGAAGGAAAGCGACCAGCTGAGCGCCCATCTGGGGTCAGCAACATTAGTAAGATCTGGGCAGCCTCACCCTTTTCTGTGCAGAGCTAACATCCCTGAGGACGAGTCCATCATTCCTGGCTGGAGTGAACGTCTCTCTGACTCAGGACAGCCAGCCTACATATCAAACCAGAGAGCGGAGCCCAGCTGCCAGGGATGGTAAATTTCAGGACTCTACAGAGGCTGCGGAAACCACCTGCTGCTCTGTATTTTCTGCAGCAGAAAAGGGAGGATCAGCCTTCTCAGGCATTGGTGAGAACCAATGCGACTGCAAGAAATGCATGTGACAAAGTAAGGGTATGTCAGCATGCGCGCGCTCACACACACACACACACACACACGCACACACATGGCCAAGCATGACAGAAGATAGCACTTGGATAAGATCCTGGCTTAACTGCCCTTTTACTAAAATCCTCCCCCAGAATGAAAGCAGAAGGCTCAACACATAACCACACCCAACAAACACTGGTGGGCATCGTCACTTCCCATCTCTTCCTCTATTAGCACAGAGACGGCCTCAGCTGATGTTTCAGGCTGCTTGTTTTTGCTTGATTTATTCATTTTGACACTTTGGTAGTTGGTCCTGCATTATATTGCTACATTTTGTATTTAGATATCTTGCTAAATACATAATGCATTTTATTGTAAACATTTGAAAATACCATCTCACCTTCATGTAATTACTTTAGATAAAAGGGAGTTAATCAAATTCAGAGGCTAAAATTAAGTTAAACACTGAATATTAAGGAAGGCTTCATCTTTAAAGGAAAATATGAAAAAATGTGACAGAAAACTCTAAAGTACACCATAAATGCTGTTGTTGTTTATTCCCTAAGTCGTGTCTGACTCTTTTGTGACCCCATGGACTGTAGCCTGCCAGGCTCCTCTGTCCATGGGGTTCTCCAGGCAAGATAACTGGAGTGAGTTGCCATTTCCTTCTCCAGAGGATCTTCTCGACCTGGGATGGAACCCACATTTGCTGCATTGGCAAGCAGATTGTTTACAGCTGAGTCACCATGGAAATCCCTATACTACTAAATACACATACACAAATTGGTGTCCAGAGATGTGGAAAATGGGCCAGTTGAGACGAGTTTATTTCATTTAAGTAAGTAATTTCCCGAAATGGGGTTGCTAACCATTACACTTATCCTTCTATTCATGGATACACTGAAATGTTTTGTCATTACCTTCAAAACAAGAGTAAACAGGTTGCGAGGAAGAAGTTCCTAAGAAGCCTAGTTAGCAGAGGTGGTCCATTGATATCGCAGGTCTGGGAGAAAGTGCCAACTGGGGATTTATAAACCAGGCAGCCTCCATTTTTTTAAAAGTGACTCATTAAGAGGAAGAATGATCAATTAGCCAGAAAAACTTCAATATAGACTCTTCACAGCAGTCTGTCATTTTTTGAAACAAGTCACAAATATCAGCGAGTGGTCAGAAATTGAATAGAAGGGCACATATCACTTGGCAGGAAGCACCATAGTGGGAAAATTAATTGAAAATGTCAAGGAACTTTATGAATCAAGGCTATCTGGATTAACTTAACCTAAGGATGGAGGAAATGGGGGATGACAGATCTTAATTTGATGATTCTAACCACAACGGGATGGAAACTTCAGAGCAACAAAAGACAGAATGTGGCACATGAGGGTTGCTTACTGTATGTTACAGATATGATGTCAGTGACCAGTGCTGTTCTTGCTCTAATGGCCACATCCTCCATTTACGCAGTTATTCTGGGCTTCAGAGTTGGCATTTGTCCCTTCAGAGAGCAAGGTAGATCAGTGCAGGATTCCCTTCCCCTACGGAAGGGTTTCTGCAGGCTATTCCTGGCCATCACTCTACCAGGCTTTTCATTCCTTTTTTCTTTTCCTTTGCAAAGATGGTATAAACTCACTGGGACATGTTTCTCCTCTCATTTTGTTTGTTTGTTTCTTGGTTTTTCACAGAAACATAGACGATAAAAATGGTCCTTTCTAAACAAGGGCTCAATGGAAAAAACCCCGATGAAGGGAAAGATGGAAGGCGGGAGGAGAAAGGGGCGATGGAGGATGAGATGGTTGGATGGCATCACTGACTCAATGGACATGAATTTGGGTGAACTCTGGGAGTTGGTGATGGACAGGGAAGCCTGGCGTGCTGCAGTTCATGGGGTCTTAAAGAGTCAGCTCAACTGAGCAACTGAACTGAACTAACTGAAACAAGGGCTCTTTATTTAGAAACACTAGGGTACTTGCCAACAGTGTTCCTTTCCCATTATTTTCAGGTAAAATATTTATCATACAGGAAAGGAGAGCTAGATGCCCGTGAAACTTTACTTTTTGAAAAGTGTTCTGTACTCACAGTTCCCAGTACATCATGAAAAGGGGGGAAACATTTTTATAGCAGCAGGAGACAATTCTCTGCCCCAAGAGATGATTCTGTCAATATCCCAGTCCTTCCCTAGGAGGCCAAACTTTCGTAGCACTTTCTGAAAGTAAGTCACATCATGTTGTGAAACAGTATTTGAAAGATCTTTGCCATGAAGCACCTGGATTATTTTATGCTGCTGCTAAGTCACTTCAGTCGTGTCCGACTCTGTGCAACCCCATAGACGGCAGCCCACCAGGCTCCCCGTCCCTGGTATTCTCCAGGCAAGAATACTGGAGTGGGTTGCCATTTCCTTCTCCAATGCATGAAAGTGAAAAATGAAAGTGAAGTCACTCAGTCGTATCCGACTCTTAGCGACCCCATGGACTGGAGCCTACCAGGCTCTTCCATCCATTGGATTTTCCAGGCAAGAGTACTGGAGTGGGGTGCCATTGCCTTCTCCGGATTATTTTATGAGTGTGTTGTAATTCTTTAGGATCTTGCCTTTATCCAATAACCAGAGAAAATCTTCATCCAGGACACTCCAATAAGTTGGTACCAACTCCATGCCTAGCAAATTTTATTTCTTTAATGTTTTAAAGTGATAAATAGGCAAATTCAGCATCCTGAAGATTTAAAGAGCCTCAGGTTACAGAGAACGATGGGTGAGCGTGCTGGCCGATGTTGCTCCTGCCACGAGGTGCCTTCTGCTACAGCCGTCTCTCCCTTGGATGTCTTCATCCCTTCACATCTTTTTATCCCAAATCATTCTTCTCTTATAAAGTTCAGATCTTTTCTAGCTGATCTCCTTCCTGTTAACCCAGGCCACCTGTAACATTCTCTGGGAAATTTTGTTATCTTTAGATTCTTCTTGAGATGTTTTCATCTAACTTATTCCATGAAAAAATGCAAAAATTTCACAATACAGAGTTAGATGCATTATCTCCCCTTATAGTTTACCTACTGTAACCATTATTATCATTTACTACTACGATGGGATTCCCTAGTGGCTCATATGGTAAAGAATCTGCCTGCAATGCAGGAAACTCGGGTTCGATTTCTGGATCAGGAAGATCCTCTGGTGAAGGAAATGGCAGCCCACCCCAGTATTCTTGCCTGGAAAATCCTGTAGACAGGGAGGCCTGGCGTGTTGCCGTCCATGGGGTGGCAAAGAGGCAGACATGACTGAATGCACAACAACGATGATAAATGGGAATTACAGCCTTAAACTGCTTTAAAATGAAGACAATTTATTGCTCACTTATTTTAAAATTTTACAAACAGGAATGGTTTCCAGTGAGACTTCTTCCAGAAATTCAAGTAATATATTTGGGACTCAATTTCTCTCCGTTTCTCTCATCTCCTTTCTACACAGTGAGCTCCATCCACGGTCTCTGCTACAGTGGTCTTCAAGAGGCTCTAAGGTCTCCATTCACAGCCCCAAATCTGGCTGCCATTGTTTCAGAGTCCTCCTTCTCACACCGTATCGTGGAAGAAAGAAGAGGCGTCTCCTGCCCAGGGAGTAGGATTCATCCTCTGGAATCATCTCTAAATGACTCAGGGCAGCCAGGCTCATGGGATGCGTCCATTGGCTCCCACCAAGCAGCACCAATCCATGATAAGTGGGTGAATTCCCCCAAAAGATATTAGGGCAGTAGTAGTGAGAATCGGGGAAATGGCAGCTTCAGTTCAGTTCAGTTCAGTCGCTCAGTCGTGTCCAACTCTTTGCGACCCCATGAATCGCAGCACGCCAGGCCTCCCTGTCCATCACCAACTCCCAGAGTTCACCCAGACTCATGTCCATCGAGTCCGTGATGCCATCCAGCCATCTCATCCTCTGTCGTCCCCTTCTCCTCCTGCCCCCAATCCCTCACAGCATCAGGGTCTTTTCCAACGAGTCAACTCCTCGCATGAAGTGGCCAAAGTACTGGAGTTTAATGGCAGCTTGGGGAACATTTAAGGAATATTTGCACATTCTCTATAACATCTCCTGCATACATGAGTACTCTCAAGAGTGAATCCACGAGTTTTATGCATTTCAACCGCCTTTGCTGAATTCCTTTAAATTTCAGTTTTCCCTTACGGGTGCAGCATTGCAGCAAACACTGAACATCAGCTCTTATGTTTTTAATCACCCACTAATAAGATTAAGGAACATCCCTCTGAGGTCCTACTTCTCTACCTGTCCAAGCACTTATTCATGCTCATTAGTGATTTTTGGCCATTAAATAAGGATTATAACTTATGGCATTCATTAATAATAGCTATACACTATTGTATCTCTGCTGCTGCTGCTGCTAAGTCACTTCAGTCGTGTCTGACTCTGTGCGACCCCACAGACGGCAGCCCATTGGGCTCCACCATCCCTGGGATTCTCCAGGCAAGAACACTGGAGTGGGTTGCCATTTCCTTCTCCACTGTGTCTCTAGTTAACAATAATGTACTATGCACTTAAAAATTTGTTAGGTGAATAAATTTCATGTTAAATGCTCTTACCATAACAAAAGAAGAGAAAAGACAATTACTGTTCATTTCTACCCCACACAACATTTTATTCTTAGCAGTAGATACTATACACAGGCCCTGGGGTTTCCTTTTTAGTCTTCTGAGCCGAACAGGATGAGAGAGAAAGAAATTGAGCTCTAGGGCTCCTGGCCAACCAGAACACAGGTATAAAAGTGAGTCCAGTGAATTTTCAAAATATATTTTGAATGCAAAACTGTTAATGCATTAAAATTCTAGTTTAAAAAAAATAGAAATAGCTAGAAAATAATTATGTCATGAAAAATAAAAATCAAAAGATGATTCATATAATTATGTATAGCTAGTTATCTTCTGGCACAAGCAATTCTACCTTTTGCTGTTGGTAGATTTTTCTGCTGTGGACCCTTGACTTTCAAAGATTAGTCCTCAAGTCAACATTACCAGAATCTCCTGAGAGCTTGTTGAAAACAGAATCTTCGGTCCCACGCCAAACTGAGTCAGAACCTGCATTTTAACCAGGTGTCCACGTGAATCGCACGCACACTGGAAACTGCGTAGCTGGCGACTATCCATTAGCGCGCCCTTGAAAAGAAAGTGCTAGAGACCCAGTCGCGTCCGCCTCTCTGCAGCCCCGTGGACTGCAGCTCGCCAGGCTCCTCTCTCCATGGGGTTCTCCAGGCCTGAATACTGCCGTGGGTTGCCATTCCCTTCTCCAAGAAATCTTCCCAACACAGGGACTGAACCCACATCTCCTCTATTGCAGGTGGATTCTTTACCATCGGAGCCGCCAGGGAAGCCCTAGCATGCCTTTAATTCCAAGGAAGTGAAAACCACATGGAAGAGTCTCGATAACAGGTGGGGAGAAAAGCTTTATCCAAGTCTCCATCTTGCGAAGCCAGGGAAAGAGAAGCATATCCAGGCCAAAATAAGTAGATAGAAGGGTACAACAAAAGTAAGGGTAGTAACCAGGAAACAGTAAACAAAGGCACAAGCAAGAAAATCAACAAATCCCCCTTTAGAGGAAAACAAACCAGAGAGTTCAAGGGCATGCGTTTGGTTTTTTATCGCTGCAAATGCATTTCCAAAATTTTAGTGGCTTAAAACCACATGCATTCAGAAAGAGAAAAGCAAACATCATATATTAACACATATACACAGAATCCAGAAAAATGGTACCGATGAACGTATTTGCAGGGCACAGACAGAGACGCAACGGTGGACTACAGGCTTGTGGGCAGAGGTGAGGAGGCGAGGGGGTGGGGCACGTTGACGTACCCACCACCATGGGTAAAGCAGACAGCTAGTGGGAAGCTGCTGTGTAGAAAAGGAAGACTGGACCGGGTCGCCATTTCCTTCCGCAGTGATGACTAGGGGGTGGGATGAGGGAGGGAGGTTCAAGAGGGAGGGGATACACGTATACCTGTGTGCATATTGTCATATTCATGTTGCTGAACAGCAGAAACTAACACAACATTGTAAAGCAATTATCCTCCAACAACAGTAAAACAACCCACACTCATTTCCTACCCTACCATTCTGGAGGTCAGGGCACAATGTGGCTCAATTCTGTGCTCAGGGTCTCACTGAGCTAAAATTAGCCAGGACCATGACTCTGGGTCCCGGGACCATAGCTGGGATATTTGAAGCTATTTCCAAGCTAATTAAAAGTTTATGCCATCACATGCTCTAATAGTTTGAAAATGTAGAGAGGATATCAGCATGAAAGTCAGCATAAGAAAGAAGGAAGTGAGGAATTACGAAAAGTGAAAGAAGGAAGAAGAAAAGCCAAGAGGAAAAGGAGAGAAGGTGAAAAGGAAAGAAGACGCTGTAACAAAAAGTGGTGTCCCGGGTGGTTGATGATAAAATGCCACACATTAGATTTCCTTAACAACCGTTTAGTAATGCCTGGAGATGGGCATGGCTGCTGTAACTCAGACACATTAGATTTTCTCTCCTGGAAACTGAAAATGCTGCTGCTGCTGCTGCTGCTAAGTCACTTCAGTCGTGTCCGACTCTGTGTGACCCCAGAAACGGCAGCCCACCAGGCTCCCCCGTCCCTGGGATTCTCAAGGCAAGAGCACTGGAGTGGGCTGCCATTTCCTTCTCCAATGCATGAAAGTGAAAACTGAAAGTGAAGTCGCTCAGTTGTGTCTGACTCCTAGCGGCCCCATGGACTGCAGCCCACCAGGCTCCTCCATCCATGGGATTCTCCAGGCAAGAGTACTGGAGTGGGCTGCCATTGCCTTCTCCGAACCTGAAAACGAACACAGCCATGCAGGACCAGAAGTCATGAAGCCTAATTACCTTAATAACGGCCCTGGGGCAGAAGTCTATGCTTTTCTGTCTCCTTGGAGCCAATTATTTATCTCTTCCTTAGAACTTGTGACCAATGGTCTTAACAAATCCAAATTTTTATTCAGTTAGCCAAATTCTTTCCCTATTCATTACCACCCCAAAAAACAATTTTTTTTTTTTAATACAGGAGCTTTTAGGAACTGAAGAGAGAACACTGGGAACCAACTTACAAAATGTATTTTGCCCGGAGGAATAGAAACTATAGGAAAGGAAACACTTGAAGATAATAATAAAATATGGTCAGCATGAGGAAATTAAAGTGTGATAGTCCCATTGGGCTGCTGTTCCTGTAGGGAACAGGTTGTATGCCTCGGTGCTTCACAGGCACAGTACCTGCCCAGACTTCTCTTCATTGTAGGAAGTCCAAGAAAGTCCTATAATTTTTCCCATGAAGTTTCAAATGAGGTCATTGGTTTAATTTAAAGACAGATTGAATTCAGCCATAGTCAGTCTAATTTTCTTTTCTACCACACATAGATGTGAATGTTCTAACTCCAAGGAAAAAGCTAATATTACAGAATTCAGGTTTTCTGAGTTTGAACTGTGTTGTGAAAATGTCCCTATGTTGAATTTGGTGCCAGTTGCATCTTTATTCATCTTATGAATCACACACTCTGAAATTTCAAATGATCCATAAACTGCCGTACACCAAAATGAAGATTCCTCATTACAGCACTTCTAAATTAGTTTGTTACAAGAAGATGACTAAGCTATGGGAGGATCAGACTGTTAGCTGGGTTTAGTGTAGTGCAACATATACTTCATCTCAACACAATGTGATCTAAGTTTTTATAATACACACAATATTTAGGTTGCATGGCAACTACACAATTAACAGAATGCAGTTCAAATAAACCCTTATACATGCAACTGTTACCAAACAAAACTAAGTTTAGTAAGAGCCTCAAGGTAAAATGAAATCAAAATTTGTTGAAAGAAGCCTTGAAGTTCTCTAAATATTCTGAATTTATACCCAAGAGGTTGTAGATTTCTGCCTTTCCCACAGTGATTTCCCACTATTTGGAAATCTTATCCTGAGAGCTTACAATGGAAGATTGTACGGTTATCACAGTAATTCATTCCCCAACATCCATTTCATTCCAAACAATCAGTCTAAGCAAGTTAAGAAATTGCGTTCTCTCATCCAAGACTAATAGAGACAAGTGATCCTGTCCTGATGAACAGGAATCTCCTCCCTATTCAAATGATAGGCACAAAGTCACAGGGTCCTACATTTTACTGTTGATATATTTTTGTCTGAACATAATGCCTTGAATAGTTCGACTCATTTTGCAATAGCTAGGTTAGTCAGTGTGAATGAAACCACTGATACCTTAAAGATGACACCGAGAGATGGAAAGAAACTGGTCCCTGGACCACAGAACTAACCTGTCTGGAGGCTGAACAACCCAGTGCCTTCCTTGTAAAATGGAGAAAATTATAATGCTTGCCTTAATCTTATCAAGAATGAGTCAGAATATGTTAAAGCATTTAGAATAATATCTGATATACAACCCGAACTCAATAAAGAATACCTATTACTATCAGCCTAATTATATAACAACAGTTCTGTGAGATAATCTTGCTGTTCCCTTGTTCAGTTGCTCAGTCATGTCAGACTCTTTGTAAGCCCATGGACGGCAGCGCAGCAGGCTTCCCTGCCCTTCACCATCTCCTGGAGCTGCTCAAACTCATGTGCACTGAGTCGGTGATGCCATCCAACCCCTTCTCCCCCTGCCTTCAATCTTTCCCAGCATCAGGGTCTTTTCAAATGAGTCAGCTCTTTGCATCAGGTGGCCAAAGTATTGGAGCTTCAGCTTCAGCATCAGTCCTTCCAATGAAAATTCAGGACTGATTTCCTTTAGGATGGACTGGTTGGATCTCCTTGCAGTCCAAGGGACTCTCAAGAGTCTCCTCCAACACCACAGTTCAAAAGCATCAGTTCTTCAGTGTGAGAGAGTATGTTCATCACTTAATAAGTGTTAGTAGTCAGGACTTTTTAGTAGTCGGGACTTTCTTTTAACCAAAGAACGTCCTGTTGGTTACAGCAGAGAGCGTCTTACCTATACGGTATATTTATTCCCAAGTAAACAAGGCTGAAGAAGAGAATAAAGTTCCAAGTCACACTTATTTTCCTCTGGACAGCGCTTACATAGGCTCCTCTGCTTTAATTAGCATCTGAGGAAGGCTACGGCAGCCGTGAGGAGACGGGGAAGTAAGGACTTTCTGAAGACTGCCAGCGTGACTTGGCGCGCTCAGCGTCAACGCCAAATATTAGCTGAAAACTAAGCGGTGTCACTTAAAGGCTTCCATCCCAAGATTTCTCTCCACCCAAAATTCTGTTTATAATTATATTTTATTGGAGAAGAACCTTTTGAAGAGAGAACAGCTAGGTAAATGATGTATCATTCACATTTCATTTTGAAATTAATTTAATAAGAACAATTTTCTAATATCTAGCTTACTCACAGCTCAGAAAGAAAGAGGGAAAGGAGAAAAAGAGAGGGAGAAGGAGGGAAGGAAGGAAGGAAAGAAGACACTGCTTTGAAAGGAAAGTGAGATGCTGTTTTGAATAAGAGCATTTTAAGAGATGACCTATCCAACCAAAAGGCATTCCAGGTTAAGGATGACAGACTCCTGGGACAAAGGAGAATGAAAAAAAAGTATGCAAGTGGCATGAGTGATAAATGGATTTTGCACAGTCATAAATAGGAGAGAAGTAAGAATCAATGCCTAAAAGTTGATGCTAATACTGCAGAGGCAAATATACTGGAACTGTGTTCTGACTCAGTGTTACTAGATGGATCTCTTCTCATTCTATGATATCCTAAATAGAATGAGAAGAGAGTTAACATTTTATGTTTATAATTCTTTTTAATATTTTAAGCACAGATGACAGAAGCTTTAAAAATTCTTATTCAGTCAGAGTGATAAAAGCCATTCAAATATAGGTACTCTAGTTGAAAGCCATATCCTATTTTTTGCATACTCTTTTTCCTGATGCAGCTTTCACAAATAATGAAATGATCTTTAAAATATGGTGTTTGCTTTTCACTTCACATTTTGTCTCAACCCAGCTGAGGTCATGTTTTAGGAGTATGCATTCCATTTTTGATTACTAAAATAAACTATGTAGGTCAGAGCACTACATACCCCTAAAAAGTAGTTATTTCATTCATCTTTTATTTTATTTATGATAAACCACTTATAAGTGAGAAAACAAATTCACTTTATGAGCTTGAACTGGAATTCCTAAGATCTTTTCCAGCTTTAAGTACAATGACAAATCATTTATCTACTTTCTTTTTATCAAGACTTTCTCATTTTTTTCTTCCGAGAGATTAGGGGCAGATTTAGAAATCTAAGCTTTAGGAAATCAAAGAAAAAATGAATTCTATAACTGTAACCAACTGAACTTTCATTCAAGCCTCAATGTGTCAAACTACAATGCTCTGGCATCTGAAAGAAAACAAATTGCTGAAAAGTTCTTATGCTCTGGGTTCTAGCAAAACTCTTGTCATCAGAAGAAATGTTATCAGGGCTCAGCACTGAAATTGTTTTCCTAATACCTTTATCAGACTTTGACAGCATAGCACTAACAAAGGAAACGGGGAAACAGAGGAAAGAAGTTTTAAGCTACAAAGTACAGTCTCAAAATTGGAACTACCCTGGAAAATCCATCATGTGTGGTAGTCAAACAACCCACGGTCTGTAGCGATGACTGACTTTTTCTTAAAAATTCTCAGTACTGGGTTTTAAGCTCTTTTCAAATTTTTCAAAATTGCTCTTTCCTCCTAGCACCTCCAAAGGCCAAGCCCAAGAGGCCAAACTAGAATCTTTGGCTTAAGATGAACTTGGAAAAGCAGTGATGAGATAAAAGTGAAGGAAAAGAAATTTTGTACTCAGAGAGTTCTGAAGCTGAAGTTGATAAAAAGGTAGTTTCCAAGGAAAATGAAAATCAGTGAACTAGAATTCTGTAAAAGTCCTTGAACTCCCCAGATCCTATTATTTAATTTTGACTTTTCTTGGCTTTTATATAATTAATATTTGTTGAATTTACCTAAATTTGCATATGTAAGTATTGAGGGTCTTCTCAATGTGTTCTTTTAGAAAAGAATATTATGTTCATAGTTTCGTTGCGTAAGGTATAGTGATACAAATGCTCTGAGACCCTAATTAAATAAAAGTCAGCGTTTGCTCACTCTACCTTTGCTTATAGTGAAGCACTCAAAGGTATTTTTCTACCTATAAATCCAGAATCCTTCTGTCAGGTATGGGATAAGCCTTGGCAGTACAAATTTGAGTTTACCTAGAGTCCCACAGATAACACAAAGATGTTATCATATTTTATATGTTGGAGAGTCCATCCCACCAACAAAAACTTCTGTAGACTTAAAAACTGGTTCCTCCATTGCCAGTGGTTACCAAATTTATGAAGTCTGCCCTAGTCAGCTGAGGATGCTATAACACCAAAAGCTATGTAACTTATGAACAAAAACAATTTATTCCTCACAAGCATTCAATCCACAATAAAGTCAGTTTAGGGAAAGTTAGTATACTGAATCTGATACTTTAACCTTGTAGGAGCACCTAGAATTCAAGACTCTTGGCTACTGCCCTAAAGGCTATTTTGTACCTCCCTATTTATGTCAGCACATTGCTTACTGATTATGCATCCATTTGATTAAAATGGTGGTTCAATGTGCATGAAAAATGTGCATGCCCTTTGAAAAATTTTGTTATGGTACTTTTTCTTCACAGACATTGTCTTATATGCCCCCTCTGCTGGAGAAAAAAATTAAGCCATCTTAGCTTGCACACATATTTTAAGGTCAAAATACCTTTTGAGCAATATTTTACATTTTGAGTTAACTTACTGAAATTTAAAAGTTGCTACTTAGTAAAAAACAAAAGTCTCTTACACACAAGACAGGACAGCTCAAATATTTGTTTTCAGTGGTAATTATGATTGTAAGACGCAGACAATGAATTTATACAATAATTGATTCCACTGCTATTCAGTAGCAGAATCGTATGTTGGTTCTTCCAAGTCAAGGAAAACAAATAAATGTGAAGTAATCAAAGACATCACCGGAGAGGACCCAGAGGAGCAACAACATTGTCCTCATCATCAGCCTCCCCTGAGAGTGTGATCTATAATGTTTAGTGTCGAGAGATCCAAAGAATATGCCTTCATGAAGCTTATGCTCTACTTCCTTATACAGTTCATACCTTTTTAAATTTTTGTTTTGCTTTCCTTTGGAGAGCTAAAAGTTCCAAAGAAATGACAAAGTCATAAATTTTACATCCCAGAAAATGAGAGCCTAGAATGGAAGAGATACTTGAATGAAGTCATAAAACACATCATCATCGCTTGGTTTCCACGGGGAATTGGCTCCAGTACCCAAGTGAAAGTTGCTCAGTCGTATCTGACTCTTTGCGACCCCATGGACTATACAGTCCATGGAATTCTCTAGGCCAGAATACTGGGGTGGGTAGCCTTTCCCTTCTCCAGGGGATCTCCCCAACCCAAGGATCTAACCCAGGTCTCCCACATTGCAGGTGGATTCTTTACCAGCTGAGCCACCAGAGAAGCCCAAGAATACTGGAGTGGGCAGCCTTTCCCTTCTCCAGGGGATCTTCCCAACCCATGAATTGAACCGGGGTCCCCTGTATTGCAGGCAGATTCTTTACCAACTGCGCAATCAATACCAAAGTCCACTGGTGCTCAAGTCCCTTATATAAAATGGCAGAGTACAATTCATTTGCAATTGGTTGAATATGCAGATGTGGAAACCAGGTGATAAGATGGCCTGATTGTATGCATGACTTTAATGATGATTACAGTAATAAATTTGAAAATGCCAGAAATCTGCTGAGCCCTTCTGGTGACTTTAAGACAGCATAAAGCACCCAGTGATTGAGCTGATAGAATCTTCATAATTTCCCTGAGATAAATATTTTCTCCAAACATTTTCCAAAGGATGAACATTGGCAATAAGGAGTGTGGATAGCCCAGTTTACATAGCTGAAGAAAGGTAGATAGAGCCCAACAGTATGAAAATCTCTAAAATATCTTGCCTCAACAAAAGTGATGTTAGAAACCCCAGATTATTTCCATAATCAAATTTATAAGTTTCTCAGTTTGCATGGTGGCCTCCAAAAAACAAAGAAATTACTGGTGGCAGAATTAGTGTTTTCTTTCTTTCCAAAGAGCAAAATGGATTAACTCACCCCAACACTTCTGCCTTCCAGGAAATATGCCTTCCTTAGTTGAGGTCAGTAATTGTATCTCTTCCTGGAGTTCCAGGAGATCTTTCCTTGCGTACGAAGTCACTTCAGTCGCGTCTGACACTTTGCAACCCTATAAACTGTAGCCCACCGGGCTCCTCTGTCCATGGGATTCTCCAGGCAAGAATGCTGGAGTGGGTTGCCATGCCCTCCTCTAGGGGATCTTCCCAACCCAGGGGTTAAACATGTCTCCTGCACTTCGGGAGGATTCTTTACCACTGAGCCAGCAGGGAAGCCCCAGTCTTTCCTTAGGCATCATAAACACCATCGTTAATCCCTCTGCCTGGTTTGCCATGAAACATTCATCATAAGCAACCCATTATCCTGTCTGTGTGATGTTTAAATTATAATTAAATAAGGAACATTCAAAGGCCATTTGGGGTGTTAAAGCATATTGGGGTATACAATTGAGAAAGTAATTAATATGAAAATGTTAAAAATTCATAATGTTTTATTCTGTTCAGCTAAACAAAGCAAGGCCAGACATGACTCATTAAGCAAAGAACATATTGTCAGCAGGAAAAAAAGAAAGTGATGATTCAGTTTGGTGTAAATGGATGGTGTAACAATGGTATAACAATGTTTTGGCACTTACTGGATAGGTTTTAAACATCCACGGTATGTGGGTTTTAATTATATTTGTAGTGTTCAGGCTGTCTAACTTTTGCCAAGCTGTGATTTCAGTGTAAAATTTCCCTGTCCACCCCCCTGACACTCCTTCAGAATTGCAAACAGGTGCGGACAACTGCAGCCTGCAGCGCTCTGGGCTCCAGTCTTTTCACACAAATTCAGCCAGGCGTGCTGCCCAACCTGCCTCTTCCCTAACGCTTGAATCCTCCGTCAGGCAGGGACGGGATTAGGGCTGGTTTCCCTCAGTTCAGTCCAGTTCAGCCGCTCAGTCGTGTCCGACTCTTTGCGACCCCATGAATCGCAGCACACCAGGCCTCCCTGTCCAACACCATCTCCTGGAGTTCACTCAGACTCACGTCCATCGAGTCCGTGATGCCATCCAGCCATCTCATCCTCGGTCGTCCCCTTCTCCTCCTGCCCCCAATCCCTCCCAGCATCAGCGTCTTTTCCAAGCTAAAGCTGAAACTCCAGTACTTTGGCTACCTCATGCGAAGAGTTGACTCATTGGAAAAGACTCTGATGCTGGGAGGGATTAGGGGCAGGAGGAGAAGGGGACGACCGAGGATGAGATGGCTGGATGGCATCACCAACTCGATGGATGTGAGTTTGAGTGAACTCTGGGAGTTGGTGATGGACAGGGAGGCCTGGTGTGCTGCGATTCATGTGGACACAACTGAGCGACTGAACTGAACTGAAAAGCACATACCGAGGTGTCTGAGTAGATGCTAAATTTTCCTTGGAAACAGTGCAGGCCAAATTTCAGTGTTGGCCCCTCCACATCTTCTGAACAGATAACTAACTGAGTTGCAAGGCGGTGATTAAAAGCTATTTCTATTCAGTGCTGACTTTCTCTTCACTCACGCGTCAGGGTCCAGTGTCCTGATTCCTGTAGCTCCTTCCTGCCATCTCTTTCACACACTTGTACAGCCCACATGTAGGACCAGCTGCATCCCAGGTTTGAGGACAAGCCTCAGCTCAGGCAAGAGGGCTTCAGAAAGCCATTCTGAACCCCTCTGTCAAATCGCTGTTGTTGATGATGGACTCTTTCTTTGCATCCCAATTCCCAGCACTGATAACTCAAATTCTGGCTTGCCTCCTGCCCTTTTTATCTGCCATGTGAGCTAGCCTTCAGGGTTTAGGGCAACAGTCCAAGTGTCATCCGATGGTACGGCATGCTGCCTCCTCACAGACCACCCTGAAATTCCTCCCTGTCTCAGAGAAACTGCATGGCGATGTGAGCATCCCCGACTCCATGCTCGCCGTCGAGGAAGGGAAGGGCCTTACACCCTGCCGTCTGGCTGGCTCCGCCACTCACCTGCTGTGTGACATGGTCCACACCCTGGGCCCAACTCAAACTGGCCTCCCATTTCGGTGTTCTTCTGCCTGCTGGATCACACCTCTTCCTGGCCCTATCCCCCTCTGTGTTGACCCCAGCAGTGGCCCCAGCCTCTCAGTGACAGGATTCTGGGTTCTGGCCTCTACCATCTGCACTCTCCCAATGCAGTCATCAAATCATATCTAACTGACTCAGACTCTCTTAGAAAAAATCCTCACTCTTTTTGCTCACAGGCTCTGTGGCCCTAAGTAAGTTACTTTAGCTCTTAAAGCCTCAGTTTCCTTATCTATCCTTATCTATAAAGGGGAAATAATAAGCTTTAGTCATTGGTTTACATTTATACAATTCAATTATTCAATTATACAATTCATATAAAAAAAGTTTTTGGTAAATAATATATACCCTCAAATATTAATTATTTTTCCACTCATCTTGGGTATGACATTGTTGAAATGTTATGGAAGCTAAATTGAAACCAAAAAAGGCAAAGTAAAATTCTACTTAAGCCATTTTTTTTCTCTCCCCTCCAGATTAAAGCCCACTCAATGCAAAATGAAAACGAAATCAAAGAAGGGGGGCCCGGGAAACTCAGCAGGTACGATTGGAACCGTGGCTCCTTATTACAAAGGAAACAAACAAATAAAAACTACTTAGTAGTTTGGGTTGTGTGTGTTAGTCACTCAGGTGTATCCAAATTTTTGTGACCCCAGAGACTGCAGCCCACCAGGCTCCTCCATCCGTGGGATTCTCCAGGCAAGAACGCTGGAGTGGGTTACCATTTCCTTCTCCAGGGGAGCTTCCCGACGCAGGGATCTAACCCGGGTCTCCCGCATTGCAGGCAGAGTCTTTAAGGTCGGAGCCACCAGAGCGCGAGCAGTTTCGGTTACAACGAGCAAACCGTTATAATTACTGCTGTCGCTCGAAAGCATAGTATGGTAACTTATGCAGGAGTCTATGGCGATTTAGTTCAGTTCAGTCACTCAGTCATGTCCGACTCTGCGACCCCATGAACCGAAGCAGGCCAGGCCTCCCCGTCCATCAGCAACTCTGGGGTCCACCCAAATCCACGTCCATTGAGTCAGTGATGCCATCCAACCATCTCATCCTCTGCCGTCCCCTTCTCCTCCTGCCTTCAATCTTTCCCAGCATCAGGGTCTTTTCAAATGAGTCAGCTCTTCGCGTCAGGTGACCAAAGTACTGGAGCTTCAGCTTCAGCATCAGTCCTTCTAGTGAATATTCAGGGTGGATTTCCTTTAGGATGGACTGGTTGGATCTCCTTGCAGTCCAAGGGTTTTTTTTTTTAATTTTACATGGATTTAAATACTACTGGTTCTACTACTGGGAAAGATTTGGCTAAGAGTTCATTTTGTTTTAAAGATTTTTTTTTTAATGTGTACCAATCTTAAAGTCTTTATTGACTTTGTTACAATATTGCTTCTATTTTAAGTTTTGGTTTTTTGGCCATGAGGCATGTGGGATCATAGCTCCCCAATCAGGGATTGAACCTGCACCCCCTTGACCACTGGACACCAGGGAAGGCCCTGCACCCCCTTAACCGCTGGATGCCAAGGAAGTTCCAAATTTTACTTTCTCAATGACCAGAGAGTATCATAATCTGAACTAACGAGCCTGGGAAATCTTAAAATGGGTTGAATTTGGGAGCGTTCCCACCCCTGCTTTGGTCAAGATTGAAACACTCTGTCTTTGTGAAACATACTGTAGAGGATAAGTCATCCCACGCCAAGGCCAAGTTTATAAGCCCAAGAGATTTTCCAAGATGAAGGAAGCAGAGAGTTGGGCTGAGTAACAATTTCCCTTAGAGACATTTAGGGAAGTAGATACTCTGTTGGAAATGGGAGGCAAAGCTCAGGGTGGGTGGTGGGGGTTTTATATACTATGGTGTCTGAATGAGAAACTTTCCTCTTAACTCTTGAGATCTCATCTGAAGTATACTATTTGAAGCTCTTATATCCTCACAGCTTGAATCAAAGTGAGTGAAATGTGATACTCTCCAAACCTGGCATTTCCAATGTCTGAGGTGGAAAACAGGATTAAAGCTAAGAGGATAAATCTCTCTTCAAAAAAATTTTTTTAATTTATTTTTTTGCCAAAAGAGGTGAACAAAATATTTTACTTGAACAGTCACAAATTCCAGAAAATGTTGAGTTATTTTATTACTATAAACAAAAATGCCCATTAAAAGTCAAAAATAATTATATTTTGGATTATCCACATCATTGCTTCCCTCTACGGGCAAAAATAACTAAGAACGGACTATATGCCTCAAATATCAGCTTAAAATAAGTCAAGAGCACCATTAAATGCCAAGCACATACCCTCCCCATCTGCATACACTATTTCAGTCTCTAATTTTCAAGTCAATAGAATCTGCATCTGGAACATGTTGATTCCAGGATGTATAACTGATAACCTCGCATTCCCTTCAGAAGTTTACCTGACCCCCTCCTTCTCAATCTTGACAAGTTTCCCTGCTGTTTACATTCTTAGTTTCTTAGCTTCTAAATCATCTTGACTATTTGAAGTCTTCTCTCTCTCTCTCTTTTTTTTTTCTTTTTTCCTCAGACAGTTAAAAGAAGTGATGATATTCATATTACCAGATGAGTAGGGAAAACATGCTCTAGGTTTCTAACTAGAAATGAATCGGTCCCACATATTCTTGCTTATTATAGCTATGAAGTAAGAGCAGTGAATGTTCCGCAGATTAAACAGGGAATTCTGCTAGCTACTACAAACAGAAGGTCTAAGCAGATACTTTGAATGTATGAAGTTTTAGCTTATTTGCTTTGATAGAAAATGGCATTGTGTAACTTTCCTACTGAATGAGCTTACATAAGGCAATCCTGAGATTAAATGCTTAACTGTGATAAAATTCACATTTAAAAGTGAGATCTGTGACACAGAGTCCTGTGAGAAAAGAATAAACACAGTAGCCAAAGCATCGCATCTGAAAATCAAGAGTTGGGTCCTGTAAACCTCCAGCAAGTGAAAAACAATGGAAGGGCATTTTTCCTTTTATGGAGGGAGTGTGAGCGGAGAAGGCGATGGCACCCCACTCCAGCACTCTTGCCTGGAAAATTCCATGGACGGAGGAGCCTGGTGGGCTGCAGTCCATGGGGGCCCGAAGAGTCGGACACGACTGAGCGATTTCACTTTCACTTTTCACTTTCACGCACTGGAGAAGGAAATGGCAACCCGCTCCAGTGTTCTTGCCTGGAGAATCCCAGGGACGGGGGAGCCTGGTGGGCTGCCATCTATGGGGTCACACAGAGTCGGACACGACTGAAGTGACTTAGCAGCAGCGGCAGCAGGGAGTGTGAGAAGCTGTATAATTAAAGTCAGGCCAAAATTTATGAGTCGAGTTAGAGAAAAATGAAATAGGTAATGAAATAATGGAAATAATGGGATGCTATACTTCTAAAATAGGCTTGACAAATACAGATATCAGACATGAAGAGTGATCCTCAACTAAAGAAAAACTTGGTCTTTTATAAATTATACATATAAAATAAAAGCATGTATTGCCATTGATTCTTAGTATCATTTCAATTATGTGTCTGAAAGAAAATGCATATAGTGATAAAAAGAAAATCCTCCAACGAAAGAAGCTCTCAGTTCACATATATTATCTATTGATGTTTATGTGTATAGAGTTTTTCATGAGTTTCAAAATATGTCCCTAGATGCTAACTTCCAGATATTTAGCAGTGACATCAATCCCAAGAAACTAGTTCCCCGAAATCAGAACAGTTTAGTGTTCTTGCTTATGATCTCATGATTTTTCCATTCTGAAAAATCTGAAATTGTGGTCAGTCATGTCCTGTTCTTAATAAATGACTTACAAAGACTGATTAATACATTATTTGAAGTGTAACTCATCACTCATCATTATTTGCCATCCTCATTGTCATTAGTAATGTGGCCCAGTGGTAAAGAATCCAACTGTCAATGTCTGAAATGTAAGAGATGTGGGTTCGATCCCTGGGTCAGGAAGATCCCTGACAGAAGGGAATGGCACCCCACTCCAGTACTCTTGCCTGGAGAATCCCATGGATGGAGGAGCCTGGTAGGCTGCAGTCCATGGGGTCGCACAGAGTCGGATGCGACTGAGCGACTTCATTTTCACTTTTCACTTTCATGCACTGGAGAAGGAAATGGCAACCCATTCCAGTGTTCTTGCTTGGAGAATCCCAGGGACAGGGGAGCCTGGTGGGCTGCCGTCTATGGGGTCACACAGAGTCGGACACGACTGAAGCGACTTAGCAGCAGCAGCAGCAGAGAACATTCGCAGTACTCATTTCAGATACTGAACCCGCTTAAGTTCTCTGCTGCTGCTGCTAAGTCACTTCAGTCGTGTCCGACTCTGTGTGACCCCATAGACGGCAGCCCACCAGGCTCCCTCGTCCCTGGGATTCTCCAGGCAAGAGCACTGGAGTGGGGTGCCATTGCCTTCTCCGTGAACGTTCTCTAGGTCAGTGGAATTCGTGATCAAAATGGCGGGGAGAGTTAGGAAAGAGCAGATTGACCAGAGGTCATTTTGTTCCAGTGAGTGAAGATAATTGCTTCAATCTCAGAAACAGCATAAACTTCCTGAAGGAAAAATTAGTAAACAGTCAAGGTGCTTCCAACCTTAAAATCTAAAGATTCTACGAATATCAAAAAGTAGTGGGCTTGTGTTTTATCTTGTTTTGCTCAGTCTATTGTCCTGAGTTTGCCTTTGGCTTACTTGAATTATTTCACTGATTTTGGATATAAGATATTTTAGACTTTTGGAAGTTAAAGATAATTCACAATCATGAAAATTAATGGTTGAAAAGCCACAAGAGTTCCAGTCCATTTTCTTGCTCAGTTCTCTCTTTATACAGGCAGAGGTTTTGATAAACTTTGTTCAAATTTTGGTTATTTGCTGCTGCTAAGTCACTTCAGTCGTGTCCGACTCTGTGCGACCCCATAGATGGCAGGCCACTAGGCTCCTCTGTCCCTGGGATTCTCCAGGCAAGAACACTGGAGTGGGTTGCCATTTGGTTATTTAACTCTGATTAATTAGTCTTTCAATTGTTTCCTTTTTATTATTTGTTTATCAGCTGCTGAGCAGACTGAGAACAACTTAGATTCAAGATATTGCTTTCATCAGAAAGGGAAAATGAAATGAGAATAATCTCAGCAAGCTGGAAAATTTTACAATCACACAGCAACAATGACTTTTTTTTACTGCTTTTTTCAATTGGAAAGAACGCCACAACGTTGGCTTAGAAATTATAAATGAACTTATTTCTTTCCATATCTGTAAAAGACTCAACTGTCAAAAAAATCCTTTTTTAAAAAAATTCTCACATTTATTTAGGAAGAAGAGGAGGTTTCCAGCCGGACTCGACCATCACCTGTAATATGACATCCCGGCCAGTGGTCACTTCTCTGCAGTGTGGTCTCTCTCTCTTGTTCTCCCTCCTCCACCTTTTATTAGTCTCCTAATTTCTTCTTTAATTAACATTATTTCGTTACTCTTTTGCCCTCTCCATGCTCCTTTTTTATGTTTAAGCCTAAGAACTGCATCACTTTGCTGAGAAAGTTCCGAATAGTCAAAGCAATGGTTTTCCCAGTAGTCTATGGATCCTAAGGAAGGCTGACAGCCGAAGACCTGATGCTTGTGAATTGCAACGCTGGAGAGGAGTCTTGAGAGACCCTTGGACTGCAAGGAGATCCAACCAGTCCATCCTAAAGGAAATCAACCCTGAATGCTCATTGGGAGGACTGATGCTAAAGCTCCAATAGTTTGGCCACCGGATGCGAAGAGCTGACTCATTGGAAAAGACCCTGATGCTGGGAAAGATTGAGGGCAGGAGGAGAAGGGGATGACAGAGGATGAGCTGGTTGGATGGCGTCACCGACTTGGTGAGCATGAGTTTAAATAAACTCCGGGAGATACTGAAGGACAAGGAAGCCTGCTGTGCTGCAGTCCATAGGGTCACCTAGAGCTGGATATGACTTAGAGATTGAAAAACAATAAAAAACTACCGTCAGTTTCATTTCACTGGTGGCAAAAAAGATTTTCATTTTCTGAATGGACTGATTCAAGAAGGTCCCTCAAGCCAAGCTTGAAGAGCACAGAGCGTATGAGGGAGTGCCCAGGAAGACACGGCTCCAAGCTCAGCTTAGAACGAAGCTCTCACCCAGGGGGCTGTAGCTGGGAATCTGTTCCCACAGCTTCCCACGGTGGTTCTTTCTCGTTATTCAGCTCTCCGCTCAAATGTCACATCCTCAGAGACACTGTCCTGTACCGTAAAGAAGATCGGAGTTCCAAAATAAGAAGGAGCAAGCTTAAGTGTGGAGCTTGGAAGAGGGCTCCCCAAACACACCACAAGCATAAATAAAATTGAAAGACAGGTGGGCAGGCAGCTGGGAGCTGAACCCATGGGCCTTAGGCTCCTAGACATCCCGGCTCACCTGAGTGAGCAGACATCTCCCAGCCACGACAGACCCTTCTTGCCCACTTCTGCCCACAAGCCAATGATGCGTGGTGATATGGATCATAAATGAAATAGAAGGTCCCCAGGAGGAAGTAGGGGTCAAAAGAATATGGTGTACTAACAAAATGAAGACAAAAAACATGGGCATCCCAACTAATGCAGAAAAAGCATTTCACAAAATCCAACAACTCTTGTAAGTATTCAACAAACTAGTGATAGAACCAAAGTTCCTCAGTTGGATAAAGGGCACCTATAAAAATTGTGGAGTCATTGAGCAGGGCCCAAACTGGCATGGGTGGGGAAGTGCAGTTCACACATGTAAACAACTCTACTGAGAGATCTTGCTGTGTGTAAGTACTAAGTCACTTCAGTTACATCTGACTGTTTGCAACCTTATGGACTGCAGCCTGCCAGACTCCTCTGTCCATGGGATTCTCCAGGCAAGAATACCGGAGTGGGTTGCCATGCCCTCCTCCAGGGGATCTTCCCAACCCAGGGATCGAACCTGTGTCTCATGTCTCCTGCATTGATAGGCAGGTTCTTTACCACTAGCAGCCATGTCTGCAAGCAGATCTGGGGTGAAGGCAGATATGCTTGCAGACATTTTCTTTGTTTAAGCAGGAGAGATTTTAGAGAGTATTTGCACGCTGAGTCCAGCACGTAACCCTGGTCCTGCAGAAGAAAAAGGGGAGAGTATAAGGGTAAAAGGCCTTGAGAAGATGAGCGGAGGTGAGTTTCAGAACATACATTTAAAGACTGGCCTTTGAAACAAGATGGTCAATTCCTCAATTGTATCAGAAGATAAAGAAGGAACATAGTTGTAAACACAAATAATTTTGAAGGTAAGTAGGAAAATAGAGGCGATCTCATGTAATGATGAATCACCTTTTCATTAGTATATGAGTAAACCATAAGTTTGACAGTATCCCAGTAGATGGCAATAGGAGGTTAAGGAGAGAGGAGAATATTTGCAATACTTGGCTTGGGATGTGAGAAAGCTTATAAGGAACAGAATATTGGATTATCTGTCAGTGCTGAGAGTCCAACTAATACTTCACATCTAACACTTGAAATTAAACCAGTGAATGCCACTGAACAAGCATGGGCATAAAAAGATCATGTGACTGAGTTCATCTAAGGTGGGGTGTTGCAAGGCAGATAGGACCATCAGAATTCCGGAGGAGTGAATTGTGAGTTTTCTCAAGGGAAGGATTATAGTGATGGATCAACATACTGAATGGTACCCCAAACAGAAATACAAAACAAACAACAACAATGACAAAACCTAAAAGATAAAGGGCTATAAAAATTGAGAGTGAGAAAGTCTGAAGAATCAAAGAATTGTAGGTCAGGTTGTAGTTTGAGTGCATGATTGTGTACGTGGGCTGGAAATGTGAGAATTTGGAGTCAAAGAGAAAACGAAAGCTTGCATTTGAGATTTGAGAGGTGTAAGTTTTTTATTAAAAAGAAAAAGCCAAGTGCATGCCCATGAGAAAGGGTGGGTGATATAATCTGCACAGAAATTCCCTGGAGTTGAGGTCAACAAACTGGATGAACACAAATGTAAGACTGGCATCATCATGGATGCTGACAAGAAATAGGTTGGAGGTGCAGACAGAACCTACAGCCAAAGCTTTCAGTGAATGAACGGAGATGTCCAAAGGGTCACAGGATGACAGAGTGAGAAGGAGGGCACAAGGGTGTGTGGAGAAGGCATGACCTGTGAATGTATGAGCAAGGGTTTGTGAAGTAGGTTTAAATAGCAATGACCTGGAGATGATGATGGATGGTGGGAGATGAAGCGAGAAAAAAGACTATCCACCAGGTTCTGGACCCAAAGAACATAAACTGGAAGAGAAAGAAGATCAGGACTTCCTTGGCAGTTGAGTGATTAAAATACCATGCTTCCTTTGCAGAGGGTGCAGGTCTGATCCCTGGTTAAGAAACTAAGATCCCACATGCTGTGTGATGTGGCAAAAAAAAGAAAAAGATCATCAACTTGATTGGTCAGAAAAGGGACCAGTGACTCTAGGGAGCAATCAAATCTAATTAAAGTGAAGAGATTAAGAGATCAAGATTCAGGGAAATCTGCTGTTCAGATTCCAGTTTCATCCCTTTTGTGTTCCTCCAGCTACAATGACTGGTTCTTTTCCCCTCATATTTATTTACAGCAGAAAAGTACATGGGAGGATAGAACCACCAAAGCGAAATGCAAAGAAAGCTAGATTATAGAAACAAACTCCAAGCCAGAAAATTCACTTCAGCCAACAAAGGAACTCATGACTCAAGCTTCCTGGAAACCGGTCCTTCTTTGTCAGATAAATTGTCACATAAGGTGAATCACTTGTGTGAAAGTCTAATCCCAGGGAAAAAATATGTGTGAGGAGCCAGGACAAATGTATTCTTGTTGTCTGTGAATTAAATGAGGCCACTATCATTTAATGGCCCTGCTAACATTTCACAGAGAAAAACAACCACAAATCACACACCTCTCTACTGTGTAATCTCATGCCATTGCTCACAAGGTAGGCGAGGAGAGATGGATCAAGGCAAACTGTGTCATTTATGATGGAGAAGCTATTTAGAGCTCATGACGTAATCAGAAACTTTCGGCAACCATTTCATATCCCCAGTGAAGCTCCCAGCGAAGGCTTTGCTATAAATTTAAACCTAGCATTTACAAAATCATGGATGCAACGCAGCTTCATCCTGCACTTAGTGCAGTCGATTTAACAATGAAAATAACATGGGATGGGATTATCATGTAGGGTTGGTCTCTCTATATCTTACCTATAGAGATCAAAACTCCTCTATCAGTAACAATGATTTTTTTCACTCCCTTCCCTGATCTACTGAGGATTTCTGAACCAATACCAGAAGGAAATAACTTTGTACATAGGCATATGATAGCTAATATTAATTGAATACTTACAATGTGTCTATTACTATGCTAAGTGCTTTACATGAACTGTCTCAAGTCATACTTTCAATAACATTAGGATGGATGAGCTTTCTACTATCCTTAATTTGTCATTGTTCAGTTGCTAAGTTGGGTCTGACTCTTGGCGATCCCGTGAACTGCAGCACGCCAGGCTTCCCTGTCCTTCACTATCTCCCAGAGTTTGTCTCACTATCTCCCAAACTCATGTCCATTGAGTCGGTGATGCCATCCAACCATCTGAGGTTGCCTTGTGAAACTTAATGAAGCCACAAGCTATGGTGTGCAGGGCCACACAAGACGGACGGGTCATGGTGAAGAGTTCTGACAAAACGTGGTCCACTGGAGAAGGGAATGGCAAACCACCTCAGATATTCTTGCCTTGAGAATCACATGAACAGTATCCTTACTTTGCCATTATAGAAAATAGATGAATTAATAAAATCAGATTATAAGAACCTGAAATATAAAATCTCTCAAGTATGCCTTTTTGAGTCAGGAGAAAATGTGTCGGTTCCTGGTGGCAAGATAATGCTTTTGTGCACTTACTCTAAAATGCTTTCTCAAGTTGTCTTTCACAAAGAGAATAGTCAATAGCTTCAGCAATCCCCCCAGAGTAAATCCATCAGCAGGTTTTGGGACGCTATTTCTTGTAGGATTCTTTAATGCATGTTTAGGAGTAAAGTACAAAAGCTCAACTTTTGTGAGATGACAAAGAAACTCCCTTAACTGAAGCCATCTGGGGAAGTATACTCATCGAATCAGTGAATCCATTCTCGGTGCATCGGACCCTCAGTAATATGTCACTCTTTATCACTCCCTTTCTATTAAGTCTTAAATCCTCTACAACTTGAGCGTCTGTGTGTGGCTTCGTAGCCGTTCCACATTTGTGTTCTCCAGGGTCCTGGACCGGACTTTTCTCATTCTCTGCGCTCTCCTTGTGTGTCTGCCTGGGCTGTCTTGTTCACTGCCAACCACAGGCTCACAATATCTGGTTCTGCACCCCTAAACCAGCAGATGCCCTCCCTCTCTGACACACACATGTACACACAGCAGCCCCCTCTTCTCGGATCCCTGGGCTAACTCCATCCCTGCTTCTTCCAGAATTCACACTCTCACTGGAGCCTAGAGACTCTTCACTTCATTCTCTGAACCAGGCTGAGTGAGTGGGAACTTATGTGATGCTCATGTGCGTGATTCCAGGTCCTGTTCCAGCTAGTCTTCCATTTCCAGGCAACACGGGACACCATAATGAGCATGGAGCGATATGAAACATGGGACTTCTCTAGGAAGCCATATCCAGAGAAATTGTTCACCAACAGCAATACCATGTATTTCTCATAACCAATCTGGATGTTTCTTTTTCACTTCTCCCCTAGAAATTTTGATTCTTGAGTAAGAATTGGGATACCCTTAGGTGATTTATGACCCCTTGTTTGTTCAATCTATCTTTCAGGCTAGTCCTTCCAGGACAGGAAATACTTTCTTTTCCAGTGTAGCAAAAACTTCTCTCATGTAACATCCTCATCTTATCTACTCCATAGTTTTCTCTATGATTATTCATTTACTCTTTGAATTGACATATGAAAATCAGTTAAGAGAAATCTTTTTTCCCCACTTGTAATCTAGGCTTTCAAGGTGATTGCCCTACTGTAGACTTTAGAAAATTGCTTTTAAACTCAACACTGAGCAGTTATTTCCACGTCCTAGACAGTTTGTGCTGTTCCTTTCTTGAGGCAATAAATTTGGACCTAATGGCAAAAGAGCTGCAAGTGATGAAAAAAAAAAAAAATCCTCCATCCCTGGAGAATCTTCATGGTTTATCAGGACAATTTGTTGATATACACAGACCTGGCTCAGTGGTAAAGAATCCACCTACACTGCAGGGGCCACAGGAGACGCGAGGTTGATCCCCGGGTCAGAAAGATCCCCTGGAGGAGGGCATGGCAGCCCACTCCAGTATTCTTGCTGGGATAATTCCATGGACAGAGGAGCCTGGTGGGCTACAGTCCATAGGGTCACAAAGAATCAGACATGACTAAAGCAACTTAGCATGCATGCACAGACCTAGTAAATCTATTTAACCTACAAGAATAGATGAACTATATTTCCTTCATCCAAGTCTCCTTACATATAACTCCTTTCAACTGTTTATCTTTTTTAGAATATAATATAATTTTAAGTATCCACCTCATTTGTAGCTATAACTTCTGTTAGAGTGGTTGAAATTGGTCAGAAGAAGGTAAAACAACGGCTGACTGGTAAACCTGAGTTAAGCCATAGTCTCCTAATAAGAGCATGGGCTTCCCAAGTGGCTCAATGGTGAAGAATCTGCCTGCCAATGCAGAAGACGCAGGAGACATGGATTCAATTCCTGGGTCAGGAAGATTCTCTAGAGGAGGAAATGGCAACCCACTCCAGTATTCTTGCCTGGAGGAGCCTGGCAGGTGACAGTCCATGGGTGGCAAAAGATTCAGACACAACTGAGCACGCATGCACCGCTAATGAGAGCTTGGTCCTGTTTTTAATTTTTTGTTCTTTTTTAAATGCTTTCCCCATTTAGATTATTACAAAACATTGAGGACCTCTGCTATACAGTAGGTCCTGTTGGTTACCTATTTTAAACACACCAATGAGTACATGTCAATCCCAAACTCCCAACCTATCCCTTCTCAACTTTCCCACCAGTTAACAGTAACTTCATTTCTTTCAACTATTTTTTTTGATAGCTTTGCTGCAAGCAATTTAAGAGGTTTTTTTTTGTTTTTTTTTTTGTTGTTTGTTTTTTAATTTAAGCAATTTTCTAGCCAGGTTCTCATGTGCATGTCTTTTATGTAAGGAATAGGTTATTTGATCAACTACATTTGTTATCAGGTGAGCATTTCCCCAAGCAAACAAGTCTGGAATACTTCCAGAATGTCTAACTAAAGCAGAAATGGGGTTTTGTGAATTTCCAAAGTACACATTTGTAGGACCACTCATGGTCTACAAAGTTCCTGTAAATATATCAGCACCACATGTAACACAAGCTTCCTTCCTCAGAAAACAAGAAGGGACACCCATTCCACTATCCCCGTATTTCCATTATTAATATAATATGATATAACCATGACTCTGTTAAGACACAGTGGTTGAACATTTCTTATGTACCAGCCACTGAAATGAGTGCTGTGTATAAAACATTGGAATCAACCTTTCCAGTTACCCTGTTGGGATGCTGGCCAGGTCTCTGCATACATGAAAAGCCTGAAGCCTTAACAGATCAAATGTCATGCCCAGGGTCATTGAGGGATGACCCTGTATCTGAATCCAGACCCGCCTCCAGAGTTCTCACTCTGAGCAATATGGTTATAGCTTTCTTGTCTGGAGAATCCCAGGGACGGGGAGCCTCGCAGGCTACAGTCCACAGGGTCACAGCGAGTAGGACACAACTGAGGCGACAGCCCACACGCAAAAGACTGTGCCCGACTCTTTACTTGCCAGAGTTTACCCAGTGATTTATTTCAGATTATACTATGTTGCACTCCACTTATACACGCCTTCAGGGATTCATTTTACCACTTGAAATGTATTTGATATTCCCAGGTTGCTGTGTTATCACCTTCCCTGATTCTGAAAACAGAGCCACGTATTCAGTGGGGGGAGATGTGTTTGTGTGTACAATACAGCTAAGTGTATTTTTTTTTTGTCATTTGCAATTAATATAGAGACAATTTGTAAAGACAATCTTACCTTCAGTTCAGTCACTCAGTTGGGTTCGACTCTTTGTGACCCCATGGACTAAAGCATGCCAGGCTTTCCTGTCCATCACCAGCTCCTGGAGCTTGCTCAAACTCATGTCCATTAAGTTGGTGATCTCATCTTCTGTCAACCCCTTCTCCCGCCCTCAATCTTTCCCAGCATCAGGGTCTTTTCAAATGAGTCACTTCTTCACATCAGGTGGCCAAAGTATTGGACTTTCAGCTTCAGCATCAGTCTTTCTAATGAATATTCAGGACTGATTTCCTTTGGGATGGACTGATTTGCTCTCCTTACAGTAGAAGGGACTCTCAAGAGTCTTGTCTTATTTTTCAGCTATTTTTAGCTTTTGGTAAATCTTTTTAAAAAAATCTTAGTCCTTTAACATGACTAATTCACTTTGATTTCATATTGACTTAATTAGACTGAATTTCCCTTTAAGAAGCTTCCCTCATGGCTCACATGGTAAAGAATCTTCCTGCAATGCAGGACACCCAGGTTCAATCCCTGGGTATGGAAGATCCTCTAGAGGAGGGCACAGCAACCCACTCCAGTATTCTTGCCTGGAGAATCCCATGGACAGAGGAGTCTGGCAGGCTGGGGTCCATGGGGGTCGCGAAGAGTCAAACACGACTGAGTGACTAAGACTTTCACTTTCATCTAAAACTGAAGAATTCCATGGCAACTGAACAGCCCTAGACAACATCTACCTTCTTACCTATTTTAGAATTATCAAAAAATTATTTGCCATGTCTTAAGTATAATAGTATTAATAAAAATTAACTCCATTTAAAAAAATTTCACCACTTTTCTTAAATATTTGTGGAGAAAAAATCTTGTAATAATACCTGCTTCTTAAATATACATTAATGTCTGATTCTATGGGATGAAAAGAATGTACAGGAAAGCTAGAAGTAAAAAAGAAAAACAATGAAAAGAAAAAGAAAAGAAAAAGGAAGGAAGAAAAAGGTTCATACCCTTGAGTGGGAAGAGGAACAACTGAACATTTCTATTAGCTACAAATTAATTGGTTGGCTTTTGTACTTTCCATAAAGAGATCAATTTTTCATACTAGGAAGGATGGCACCAAGCGTCAGTACAAAGGGATACTCTAAAAGAAATATAAAGTAGGAAGACAAGGATTAGAAGATGTTCATTGTCCCTGATGGAGTATGAGCATTTTTCCTAATAAAACGGTAAATTGGAGCCACTTTTCTGGAAGCGATTTGAAGGCATGCATATAGAAGCATTCTCACTGCTGAATCACTTCTGGAAGGAAAGATTGAAAAGTTCCTCAGCATTTAATAATACAGAAAGTAAGCTATATAAATTTATATATACACCATGAGTATTAATAATTATTAATCTTGCCAGTATTTTGATTATGTATATTTCTTCAAACATTTACAGTGGTTACCATATTTAGTCAACTCTGAGATACACGTCTTTTTATAATTTAGTATAACTGAAATCCAGAGACAGTTTATAACCACCACCAGCCCGGGCCTGCCCCGTATGTATGTGTGTGTATATATATGTTTATATTGTCTACCTACAATGTGGAAGACCTGGGTTCAATCCCTGGGTTGGGAAGATCTCCTGGAGAAGGAAATGGCAACCCACTCCAATATTCTAGACTGGAAAATCCCATGGATGGAGGAGCCTGGTAGACTATAGTCCATGGGGTTGCAAAGAGTTAGACACGACTGAGCAACTTCACTTTCAATGACATAGTTGTTATTGTTTGTGCAGACCTATCAAAAGTCAAAGTCTTGGAAATATGTTTCATCACCAGTGTCCTCAAGTGCACAAAGAATGCATTATATGAAAAAAATAAAGCTATTTTAAACGTGGGACTAGGCATTTGAAGACGTTTTAAAACTGTTTTACCAAATTTATTTCTCTTATATTTTCCCTAGTGTAAAAGCACGAAAAGGATAAATCATAAAATGATATCTACTAGTTGTGTCCAACTAATAAGCTCTTTCAATAAAGGTATAAAATAAAACATTTAAGTGATTTTAAAAGCACGGTAAAATAGTTTAATGGTAATGTTTTTTCTCTGTAGCACATGAAAAAGTGTGTATCTAGTATTTGACCATGTCTTGAATTCAATGGTTTAAAAGAATCTTATTTTTTCTCTAATAACAAATTATATAGGTACCTTTAAGAAAGGATTACAAATAAAATGGCAAAACAAGGGGAGAAATGGACCCCTGTTTCATCTCTGGACCGTATGGCCATCGGCGATTTTTAGTTTTCTGATTTGTGTTTCTATAAAGAAGTATGTCTATTTTCATATTTCAAACAAACCCAATGTACTTTGATAAGGTAGACACTAGTTACCTTAAATGAATTCAAGCTTTTATGAACAAACTACTCCCCAGAGTGTGAAAGAATTAGGGAAATACTCTGCAATTTGTTGCCAAAATAAGATGACCAGTTTCGACATAGATTTTGATAGAGGTTTGAAATGGCGACATACAGAAAGACTACGGAAGGATAGCAGGCCAAAGGTGTTACAGACTGGCCATCAGAGCTAAAGACTGAGTCCCAGGAACTTTGTTTAAATGTTTATTTCCTTATTTGACTGGGCGGGGTCCTTGCAGCCCGTGGGACTCTTGCTGTGGCATCCACGACCCCGCTCCCCCATCAGGGGTTGAACCCGAGCCCCTTCACTGGGGGCGCAGAGCCCCAGCCATGGGACCACCAGCAAAATCCCAATTTCTAGCAACTTCTGAGGGCAAGGAATACAGGGGTGGAAGCGTTATTTGAAATATTATTTATAGCATTTCTTTCTATAAAAATAAAGAGTCATTATGAATGCTAAAATGTCAACTTCCATACGTAAATATTTCCATTATTTATCAATGATTGTTAAAGTTGAATAGCTCATTTAAATGTTGGATTAAAACACATTCAAATAAGGTTGCTGACTAGTAGCTTTTAAGAAAATGCATTCCTTTTTTAAATATAAATTTACTTATTTTAATTGGAGGTTAATTACTTTACAACCACTGATGAGCTGTTTGATAGCATCCAATTTATGGGAGAGCTGTTTTCTAAGGAAGAATAACCCTGCTCCCTGTTAAGTTGCCAAGAATTTCTCTTGTGGAGCAACAAACAGACTCTGAGGGCATCTTCTCCAACTACTTTCTGTAAATAAAGGAAATAAACAAATATGTTTCATGCTATTCTAATTTAAATTTTTTTACTTTATTTTACTTTATCTAATTTAATTTAACACAAACAATATTGCTAGCATCAGCTATCATGATGGATATTTCTACTAAATAAATGCATTATTAAAATATTGCTGCCAATAACTTGCTCTAGGCCTTATTTTTACAGTATTTATTTTATGCATTAAATATGAAGTGTTTCATAGTGTTTTCATTTGTTCTCCTTTTAAAATATATTCCTCCCAAAATTTTACTATGTGAGGTTTCTGAGGATAACTTGTAGAAGGAAAGATAATGAACTGTGGAATATACAGCTCAGTCATTTGAGGGCAAATTGGTGCGTTATTGCAGCATCTCTGACAGAGGTAGCTGGGCTTCATCCTTGATCTCAAAGAAAGAGACATGATATTTTCTTAAAGACCATGTTACATTTGTTTTTCAAAAATTAATGTATTTAATGACACAGTTTCAAAGCCCTCAGTTGGCGAGTTTGAGGCTGTTAGATCTGGCACATCTGCATTATGAATGTTTCTACCAGAAAAACAAATAGCTCTTAGGAAAACTTATCGATTGACTAATCTGAGGTAATCAGTGATTCATGTAAAAGCAAGCGGAACGGACTGAGTCAAATTTCAGTGATTTCTGAAAGTCATCCCCAAAGAAGCAAAGGGGAGGAAACAAACTGGGTCAAAAGCGTTAGTAAAGGCCACTCCGAGAGGCTGATGAAAGCAATGGAGCTCTTCATCTCAACGCACACACGCGAATAACGATTGCTGTCAGACACGCATTCCACAGAGGAGAGGGAGACAGCATGTGCCACACCAGTGCTTCTCTCAGCTCTCATTTTCATGGTAACACAAGCCACTCATCTGTGACAGAAAGAGAAAAAAATCCAACTTAGAACAAAGCTTTAATTCTGAAAGGTCAAGTTTTAAATGAAGGTTGCTATGCCTTTGGCTTGAGTAAAAACTCAAAACCACGAAGGTAACTGTGATGTGGCACATATATGACAGCTTAAAGTAAAAAGTATAACTGATAGCAGCTTGTTTTGTGAACACGGCGCATATGCTAGGCTAAGCCACCTCAGTCGTCTTCGACTCTCTGGGACCCGACAGCCTGTCGGCCTCCTCCGTCCGTGGGATTCTCCGGGCGAGACTGCGTGGCACATAAGGAAGCCCCCTGGGATTTAGAATATTTCCAATAGAAAATACATCACACCGCTTGTCTTCATGGCAATCAAGTCATCTCTAAGATCTTTAGCATTAGCGTGAAAGAAAGAGAGAGAAAGGAAGAAAGAAACGAAAGAGATGTACAGCTATACTGAACAATAGGACCTTCAAATAAATGTTTTAAATACTTTCAGACTTATCCCTGCAGTGAAACTAAAGTTTTAATACTCAAAAAGCTTCATTATGTTGAAAAGTTGTTATACATACTTGCTTGCTAATCTCCTCAGGAACAATGGCACCTCAGCTAAAATAGTAGTTTTTCAACAGAATTTATAAAGGAGAATGTAGAACCTTGAACTATTGCTATTGTTTTTTCCTACAAACATGTGGCATTCAGCCAAATCATTTTAAAAATTTCACCCGAAAATGGTTCTGAGCAGGCTCTATTTTTCTCTTTAAAAAATTACACAAAAAAAGTCCCCTCTGACAGAAACTTGGTACTTCTTTTTCTGGGAAAGCTAGAACATTTGTACCACAAATGTAAACAAATTTCATATTTTGCTCTCATTTCTTCACAAAACTTCTCAAATATGGGCAACTCAAATCCTGTATCTGATAAAATGCAACTTTCTTAGCAACACACAGATATTTAAGGACTGAGGACAAGGAGTATAACCGCATCCAGGCCAGCGTGGGAGGAAGAGTGTCAGAGACCAGGGAGCCTTTTCCCTTACAGAGCACAAAGCCAAGAGCGTTTCAACCTATCAAATTACCACCTGTTAAAGTACGAAGTTGTTCTTTCAGGTGAAACTCTAGTTGGAAGAGACAGTTTTTACCATTACAGAGTGGTCTATGCACTTGTATTAGCTATCTATTGTTATGTAACAAATTACCCAAGGAGTAGCAGCTTTAAAACAACAATCATTTATCACCTCAAAGTGTTTGCTGATGGGGAGTTTGGGAGCACTTTAGCTGAGTAGCTCAGTATCTACTGAGGTCACCATCAGGACATAAGTCAAATTAGTGATCGTTTGGAGACTGGACTGGAGTTGAAGGGTCCACTTGCTATGGCTAAATCCCATGGCTATCGGCAGGAGGCCGCAGCTTCTTGCTGGATGTTGGCTAAAGGCTTCAGTTTCTCACCGCACGAGCCTTCCTAAAGCCACCCGAGACACAGCACCTGGCTTCTCCCAANAGTGATCGTTTGGAGACTGGACTGGAGTTGAAGGGTCCACTTGCTATGGCTAAATCCCATGGCTATCGGCAGGAGGCCGCAGCTTCTTGCTGGATGTTGGCTAAAGGCTTCAGTTTCTCACCGCACGAGCCTTCCTAAAGCCACCCGAGACACAGCACCTGGCTTCTCCCAAAGCAAGTGATATGAAAGAAGGCCAGGACAAAGCCCAGTGCTTTTGATGACCTAGTCTCAGGATTCACACGCCATCACTTCTGCTTTAGTTTACTTGTTATAGGCAAGTCAATGGGCTTCCCTGGTGGCTCAGATGGTAAAGAATCTGCCTGCAATGAAAGAGACCAGGGTTCAATCCCTGGGTCGGGAAGATTCCCTGGAGGAGGGCGTAGCAGCACACTCCAGTATTCTTGCCTGGAGAATTCCATGGACAGAGGAGCCTGCCGGGTTACAGTCCATGGGGTCGCAAAGAGTCAGACACGACTGGGAGACTTTTCACTTCACTACTTCACTTCAAGCAAGTCATTAATTCTAGTGATACTTAAGAGAGAGGAATTAGGTTCCACTTCTTGTGCAAGGAGTGTCAATACCTTTATGGATATATTTTTAAGCATCACAGGCTTTGCAGTTTCCTAAAGGACCATTAAATTATGCAGTCTTTTAAGAGTAACAGGGTGAAAACAGCTTACGAAAACTAGGAATAAATTGCACTAGAAAATATCAATTATTTCATCCTGCCACTTGCTGAAGAGAAATTAGATAACTCAGTTCTTCCAAGAGGATCTTAAAATTTTTATAGAAAATATCTAAAAGACATTTTAGAGTGGATAAAATCATTTGATACAGATGTTGCTACTGCTTTCTGTTCCACAGCCCTACATTTTTATTTGAATTCATAGTAATTTAAGAATTTCTCCTCACTGTGTTATGCAGAGATGTTAGATTTCCAGTCTAGTACTGACCATGCAAACTGATACAAGAAAGAGCTTGTATCAAGAGCTTGAATTGACCACTTCCAAAGCACTCAGAACCAAGAAATGGCAGTATTGAAGCCTAGAGTTGAGCCATCTACATTTTTTGAAGCCAAGTAAATGACCAAAGATCTCTAAGGGATGAAAGCAGAAATGGCTGCTTCACCTAGCATAAACCAGAAGCTTGGTCTATTATGATCAGTTGAAGAACTGAAGAGAATCAAAATCAAAGAAAACCTAAGAAACCAAAAGAAAATTCCAGAGGTCTCCCAGGTTCTGTACCACCGTGGGCTGCTTCTTTAGAGCCTTAGGCCTGGATTCAAAATAATCCTTCCCTTTACTCCTTTACTAAAGTGACTACTGTTCACTGTGTGCCACTGTTAGCTCCGCAATTATCTGCAGCTTAGCCAACTTCAGTCCATAGTGCTTTACTTTACTCTGACTTACGTAAGTGTCCTATAACTTATAATCGATTTCCAATGCTAATACTGAATTTGCGTCCTAAGGAAGGCAAACACTGATATAAATCACTGAAAGGAACTTCCCTGGCAGTCCAGTAGCTAAGACACCATGTTCCCAAGGCAAGGGGGCCAGGCTCGATCTCTGGCCAGGGAACCACACCTAAAATCTCACGCGCCATAACTAAAGATCCCACAGGCAACAGCTGAGACCTAGAGCAGCCAAGTAAATAATTTAGAGAAAAAAAAAGAGAAGGTTTTCAAATCAGAAATGGGTTTCTACTTCATTTTAACAAGAAGAGACCATATTTGCAGACTTACCTTGCTAACTATGGAATTTGGGTTTTTAATCTGGTTTGGTTTACATATCCCAATACACAAAATTTGAATGAAGAAAACCATTAAAAAGCACCTCTCTTGGGAAAAGAGATAAGTTGCTGATTTAACATTTTTTATAGATATCCATCTTTTTTTTGCAGGGGGTGGGGGGTGTTAGTTCTGAAAGGTCTTGTAGGTCTTCATAGAACCATTCAACTTCAGCTTCTTCAGCATTACTGGTTGGGGCATAGACTTGGACTACTGTGATATTGAATGGTTTGCCTTGGAAACGAACAGAGACCATTCTGCCGTTTTTGAGATTGCTTCCAAGTACTGCATTTCAGACTCTTTTGTTGACCATGATGTTACTCCATTTCGTCTAAGGGATTCCTGCCTGCAGTAGTAGATATAATGGTCATCTGGGTTAAATTCACCCATTCCAGTCCATTTTAGTTCGCTGGTTCCTAGAATGTGGACATTCACTCTTGAAATCTCCTGTTTGATCACTTCCAATTTGCCTTGATTCATGGACCTAACATTCCAGGTTCTTATGCAATATTGCTCTTTACAGCATCGAACCTTGCTTCTTTCATTATCGGGGACTGGAATGCAAAAGTAGGAAGTTAAGAAACACCTGGAGTAACAGGCAAATTTGGCCTTGGAAAATGGAATGAAGCAGGGCAAAGGCTAATAGAGTTTTGCCAAGAGAACGCACTGGTCATAGCAAACACCATCTTCCAACAACACAAGAGAAGACTTCACACATAGACATCACCAGATGGTCAACACCGAAATCAGATTCATTATATTCTTTGCAGTCAAAGATGGAGAAGCTCTATACAGTCAGCAAAAACAAGACCAGGAGCTGACTGTAGCTCAGATCATGAGCTCCTTATTGCCAAATTCACACTTAAATTGAAGAAAGTAGGGAAAACCACTAGACCATTCAGGTATGACCTAAATCAAATCCCTTATGATTATACAGTGGAAGTGAGAAATAGATTTAAGGGCCTAGATCTGATAGATAGAGTGCCTGACAAACTATGGACGGAGGTTCGTGACATTGTACAGGAGACAGGGATCAAGACTATTCCCATGGAAAAGAAATGCAAAAAAGCAAAATGGCTGTCTGGGGAGGCCTTACAAACAGCTGTGAAAAGAAGAGAAGTGAAAAGCAAAGAAGAAAAGGAAAGATATAAGCACCTGAATGCAGAGTTTCAAAGAATAGCAAGAGGAGATAAGCCTTCCTCAGCGATCAATGCAAGAAATAGAGGAAAACAACAGAATGGGAAAGACTAGAGATCTCTTCAAGAAAATTAGAGATACCAAGGGAATATTTCATGTAAAGATGGGCTCGATAAAGGACAGAAATGGTATGGACCTAACAGAAGCAGAAGATATAATCAAGACCATCCCCATGGAAAAGAAATGCAAAAAAGCAAAATGGCTGTCTGGGGAGGCCTTACAAATAGCTGTGAAAAGAAGAGAGGCGAAAAGCAAAGGAGAAAAGGAAAGATATAAGCACCTGAATGCAGAGTTCCAAAGAATAGCAAGAAGAGATAAGAAAGCCTTCTTCAGCGATCAATGCAAAGAAATAGAGGAAAACAACAGAATGGGAAAGACTAGAGATCTCTTCAAGAAAATTAGAGATTCCAAGGGAATATTTCATGCAAAGATGGGCTCGATAAAGGACAGAAATGGTATGGACCTAACAGAAGCAGAAGATATTAAGAAGAGGTGGCAAGCATACACAGAGGAACTGTACAAAAAAGAGCTTCACAACCAAGATAATCACGATGGTGTGATCACTCACCTAGAGCCAGACATCCTGGAATGTGAAGTCAAGTGGGCCTTAGAAAGCTTCACTATGAACAAAGCTAGTGGAGTTGATGGAATCCCACTGGAGCTGTTTCAAATCCTGAAAGATGATGCTGTGAAAGTGCTGCACTCAATATACCAGCAAATTTGGAAAACTCAGCAGTGGCCACAGGACTGGAAAAGGTCAGTTGTTACTAACTTTCAAATAAAACCTCAGGTGAAGTTGAGGAATCACCAGGAAGCCAGGCTGCTGCTGACCTCAGCTGCCTGCAGTACTGAAAGGGGTGGTTCTTGGGAGGATGCTCAGGAGCCCTTACCTAACTCCATGCCCAGCGCCTACACACCTGCTTGTAGCTACTTACTGATAGAGGAAAATGGTCTTTACTTCTCCCTTCAGGTGACTGTATCTCTCAATGGCAGGTTCTACCAAGTACCCTACTGGCAAGGGAGGCTGAGAAATGTAGTTTCCAAGCAGTCAGCTCTTGTGGTACAGAGGGACATTTAGAAGGACAAAGATGGTACTTACAGAGGCTCGACAAGAAATTTCTAGTACAAGTGCTCCTGGTTTCTCCCATAGGAAATTCAGGTGGTCATTCTTCTCTCTTGAAAGCTCCTTAAGGTTAGATCTTAATCAATGCTCCGTCCCCAGTGCTAGACTGAACCAGACAATATACTGTTCTGAGTTGATCTGAATGGAATGACAACAGGATCAATAGCAAAGAAGAAAGTTGTCCCCTTTTTAAGTTGGATTTCAAGATCTCCTGTTCCTAGAATCTGATGATTCCCTAATAACTGTCCTAGATTCTGCCCCAGCTTAAGTCATTTTCCTTCCTAACCTGCTCAGAGTGATCACGAGAGATGTTTGCTCAAGTGACTTGAAGCTTGGGTTCTAGGTCCTGTCTGCACAGTGAGGAGAAGGATTTGAAAATAGTCTGGTTTATTGGATCCATGGAGATTGTCAGTTACATATTTTTTTGCTTTAAACTGCATTATCAAGTTGGTTGTGTAAAGTTAGTCAAGGTATTTCTATATTTTGTTCATATGGTTCTAAACAGAATCTTCATGTCTTACCAGAGTTGGGGTCTCTTTGGAAATGTGGAGTTTATGATTCACCTTGGGGCAGAATTTGGAGTATTCAAAATGAAAAGGGAAGGGGTGAGTTTGGGTGTTTGGAAGGCCTGTTCAGCTGTAAGAAAAGGATATTCAGGAAAGGGGGGACCTGGTATGATTTCCTCTGAAAAGGCACAGAGTTAAACCTCTATGAAAGATTAAAGACATCCTCTTGAAATTTATTTTTCTCAGTAAAAAATGGGTAAGACTATTGTGCCTATGGTAAAAATAATGGCAGGGTGACTCAGACTTATTTACAACCATCAAAGAAATGAAAGATATGGATCATGTCACTAATTAATCTTTTTATCATTATCAAGTGGTGACTGTATCCAGCTAAAGAGTGCTGTGTGCATAATAGCACAATTATGGGGGATGTGATGATGTAACAGCTGCTAGTGCCCAGCATTTAGCCTCTCTTTTCCATTCCCACCCACCCTGATCTCTGGCTATATTTAGTTGTTTTACACAGTGTACCTGGACCAAAGTCTGTTTTACAAAATTAAAAGAGTAGAGAGAAGAGTCAGAGTCTTCATAGAAAAATCAGGCTTCGCAATGTTTATTTCCCTTGATTACCCATGTTCCTTCTTGGTTAATGTATTTTCTCCTATGTTGCAGCTAGAATCATGACTGAAATACAATCATGAGTTTACTTTGTGTAAAGGGAAGTAGGGCATTGAGCAATCACCTAATGAATACAGTCAAGATGGTTAGTGAATCTGGAAAATTCCACTCTCAAAAAAATTACTTTCTCTACTCCATAGCAGATTTCCTCTTGGCCTTAATTATCCACAGAGTTGTCCAATTTTCTGATAGTCTTTACTGTTGTTGACATCACCTTAATAATTTATTTAATGGATTTCACTGGGTTCATTTGGGAGCCCTTTCTTCTTAGTGGCTTCTTTTATCAATTAATTTATGTATTCAATAAACACTGAACACTGTTCCAGTTATCTATCGCTGTGTAATAAGCTACCCTAAAACCTGGTGACTTAGTGCAATAATTTTTTATTACCATGTGTAGTTCTTCATGTTGATGGGCTCAGCTGGGCAGTTCTTTCTTGAGTCCGTCAGACAGTTGTGGTCAGATGGGAGCAGAGGCCAGAGCCCCCTTCACTCTGCACCTGTCCCTGGGCTCGTCAGGCCCCTCTCTCTCTTTCCCCACATGATTAGTTTGGGCATTCTCAGAGCTTGTTGATCTTTTGGTAATCAACCTGCTTCCCTTGTGACCAACTTTGTGCAACATGTGTATTCTGAAAAACTTCATGTGGAAGTTGCAAATCCTCCTCTGACCTAGCCCCAGAAGTCATCTTCTCTCTTCTGCTTGTCAAAGCGGTCACCAGACTTGACAGTCTGCTTCTTGGACTCCAAGAGTTGGAGATGTAGATTCCACCTCACAGTGGTGGATGACCACCTAAGAGGACAGTGGTCACCTCAATACCAAGTTACCTCTGGTGCGTGACAAGCCTTATGGTAGGTGCTGGGGAACAGTGTTGAATAAACCAGGCACTTGTGGAAATTAAAATCTAGCTTAATTAACTTTAGTCTGATGTGGTGGTGTTTACAATCAACCACCCAACAGTGGATCTCAAAAATCAAGTATATTTGGTTATGAAACTGACAAAACAGCTATTCTGATCATTTGTGGTCTGGTCATTTTGACTTTCTCAATAACCCCACTGAATGAAATTCGTGGTTATCTCATCTACAACCTGATAACAAACTTGATGAGCTGATTCATCTCTGTATTTTTAAAAACATAATCTGAACAAAACTGGGATATTCATCTGTGACTTCACATTTGAGTTCCTGCTGGGCATAGAGGATGAAACCAACTTTTTAAAACTCCTAATAGTGAATGTGAGAGAAGCTGAGGAATCGGGTTTTGCTCCTGATGAGTTTTTATTCTTTTGAGTGGTTCTGATCTAGTGAAAGTGGGGTAACTGGTGACGATGACAAGCAAGAGGGGAACCCAGACAACACTTGTTAAACTAGACAGGCAGGATCTTTCAGTTTCCTTCCCGAGAATTATCTTTGGGGGAGAAGTAATGGGTTATTTGCCTGCATTTTCTTGTCTCTTGTATCATCAAAGGAAGGTGATCGAGGTTTGTTAAGTAAAAGGAGATTTCAGGACAGGAATGTTTGCAGAAGAATCAGTGCTGTTCAGCAATTCTCAGATCTTATTGTTTTTGGCACAGTTTGTGTCTATTCAGTGTAACAGCTATGAGGGGCTGGGGGAAGGGGCTTGTGATGACACAAGAGATACCTTGACATTTCAGAGACAAAGGTCAAAGCCCGAAAAGGTCCAAGAGTATGAAGAAGTCCTGTGTGCACACTTGTCAAGTTCCCTGCCATGAAACCAGTATCATACTGGGCCTTCTTAGGTTATGTCTATATACTGTGTTATCTTAGCATGAAAAGACATCCTAAGGGGATATTTTATGTAAAACAACAACAATAATATATAGTTGGCCTTAATTACAAGAATGGTTCAAGCAAAACTAAATTTTGGCCTCAGTGTCATACAGTGAGTCTCATATATCAATCCATTCACTTTAACTTTGTAGCACATCCTTCATCAATAGGCAGACTTGTCTTATACTAGTGAACATTGTGTCCCCTAGGTATGACTTACTAAATTAAACTTCTTTCCATTTCTCATGCCAAGTTCCTTGCCTGTCTGAAATGCCTATTTCTACTTTACCTGGAAATTCATAATAGATGTTAGGTGAGGTGAGGTGAAGTCGCTCAGTCGTGTCCGACTCTTTGCGACCCCGTGGACTGTAACCTACTAGGCTTTTCTGTCCATGGGATTCTCCAGGCAAGAATACTGGAGTGGATTGCCATTTCCTTCTCCAGGGAATCTTCCCGACCCAGGGATCGAACCCGGGTCTCCCGCATCAGAGGCAGAGGATGTTAACAATCACTTATTCTTCATGCGGCCAGCATATACTTACTTGATGAGTTTTGTGTTAGGTTATTATTTTGTTCCTGATTTTAGATATATCACTTTGTAACTTTTCATGGGCACCTAATTTGCCCAGTTAGTTGGTAAACTGGCAGGAGATTCTCTATATACACAGCTGTGTGTGTGTGCATGCAAGCACGTGTACTAAGTCGCTTCAGTCGAGTGCTGGAAAGCCCATACATAACTGTATATATGTGCACTCAGTCACTTCAGTCATGTTCAGCTCTTGTGACTTCACAGACTGTAGCCACCAGCTTCTTCTCTCCAGAAGAATGGAATTCTCCAGACAATACTGGAGTAGGGAGCCATTCCCCTCTCCAGAGGATCTTCCTGACCCAGGGATCAAACCCATGTCTCTCACATCTCCTGCACCAGTACCACCTGGGAAGTGGTACATATGTACACATGTACACACACATGTGTACACATGTTCACACACACATAACTATACATGTATGTATATATACACACATAATTATACATGTAGTGTGTGTACACATGTGCACATACACAGAAGACTTCTTTCAACAGCTGATTGACATGTTCTATGTTCCACTTTCTTTTGGTTTTTGTAGGTTAAAAGCAAGTAAATTATTTTATAATTACATGATGAATTGGATCATACATATTATAATGGATTATTCAGATTTTTAACACACCTTAACTTCACAAAGATGAAAATAGTCTAGATTATTGCTCATCTTTTCCTCTGAGAAAGTTCTTTTCATAGATTCATAACAAACATAAGTACTTGAACTATATAAGTACTTGTGATTGATTATTTAAGTCAAAAATGTTTTTTTTTCTTTCCCCTGGAAATGTGGAAGTCTTAATTCTCAACTTGAGGCTACCAAGCCTTTGAATTTCCATGTTGGCCTTGTGGGAGTTTATCAAGTTTTGTTTTTATAGGTTGTGAGGGAGTTACAAGCATGGCTTGGAGGACTTGATCTCTTCCTTTATGATGTTTAAATATTCCTCCCACTCAGACTTCCTAAATGAACAGTTTAAGTAGAAACTTGAGGTTGGCCTCAGGAAAAATCTCCTGACCATCATGTCACCTCTGCTCGTCCCTCTTCTAACTTCCTGTCCCTAAAATCTTTTATATGCAAAGTCTGGTGCTACGGCTGCCTATTCGCTAGATAAGGGGCATCTCAACTTGACTGATTTCAGGGCCACTAGAAAACATTTCCTATTCTCCAAATATGATGAACGATTTCTACATTCCTGGTGTTACATTAACATGGGATAAAGCTTTCTTTTCACAATAAGGCACATATTTAGAATATAAATCCTTTTGGAAGCATTGATATAATACTGGGTTCTTTCCACATAAAATGATAATGACTAGCAGATAGTTTTTGAAAATAACTTTTGATTAGGGCAAGATACTGATTGAATTTAGGACAATGGTAGGCCACTGCATTCTTAAAACAGTGGGTTCAAAAGTAGAATATCCTTACCCTACGGAGAATCCAAAATGACTCATTGAAGTGCAGAAAGAAGATATTAAATCTTCTATTTATTTTAATTCACATTTCATCTTAAAGTTTGGTGTGTTTATTTTTTGAGGCACACAATATAGAAACACATATGTAATTTGTAAGTAAAAATACACATATTGGATATGCCTCAAAATTTTTTACTGATAGAGACACATGATCTAAAAGGTTAGAAACCAAACTGCTTATAAAGAATAAATGTGGATGAGGTCTTGACAATGCTACGTGGAGTAACAGAAAATAGTTACAGAACAAGTGTTTACAACCTCAGATTCTGACTCCAGTTATTACTGATTTCAGTTCATTGATCAATAGCTGGTTTACTAACTTTCAACCTGACGCAGGACAGTCCCTTTTAAGATGTTGAGAAATTGCTCAATTTTAGGATGTTGACTGAAGAAAGTAGATTTTAATCATGCTTTTTTTTCCATTTTGTTTTCTCAAGGGTCCCATGGGAACAGAAAGTTTTGAGGGTGTTTACTGTTTGTGCAAGATGACTGGTTGGGTAAAGAAGTTCAAAGTTTATTATCTGCAGAACAAATAAAGCCTGGGCAAAGGTAACTGAAGTGAACGTCTCCCACCTTGTCCCTTGAGCCTGTCTAAGGGGATGTTTGCGCCAAAGATTGCATAACTGAGAACCTAATCTATGCAAGTCAAATGGAGAGGAGGTGCATTTTAGACTCCTACTGGTTAAAAAAGTCACTGTCTTTCATTTTTCTTGGTTTGAGAGGCAGCTGATGATGGTGCCTATACAAAAATCATTTTAGAAATCTATTTTTGGATAAGCTATTTCTAACTATCTGGGGTTATTTGTCAGATAGCATCTGAGTGGCTGAATTAGAATGTTTCCGTCTTCCCCAAAGGTAGACAGAACACAGTGCTAGGTAAATACTAAAATAAGGTTTACTAATTCAAGGTTCACCTGGACTTTTATTGTTGGTGTTGATTAATGACATCAAGGATAGCTAGACTGTTCTTGTGATTAGTCCATAATAATTACTGACAAGTATTCAGAATGGTCAAACATATGATGTAAAGCTCAGCTATCTTTTAGAAGATAACAGCCTATGCATAAATGTTGATAGGAAAGAAGTAGAATGTGATTGAATGGCTGAGCTTAAGAACTTATTATTGGGGGAAAAATGCTTTAGGTCTCAAATATTCTTACTGACCAAATATTTACTTTTCATTCCCATTTTCTGGACTCTGTTGTTGTTTATATTGGAACTTGATGTTTAGAAAGCCAGTTATGGAGGCTTTTTATATGGTATAGTCATGAAGTGTGATAATAAATGAGCCAGAAGCCAATTGTGGATAGAGGTTTTATAGATTAAAGAGTTGACCTTTCATTTTAGAGTAGGTATTGCAGAATTTTATGAATTTTTCTCAAATATGTTTATCATCCGAAGACTTTTTATCTCAAATAAATATTTAAGAAAGGGTTTAAACATTAAGAACAGAGCGATCAGAGTGAGACTCTGTCTAGTTTTTGGATGGTTGAAAAAAATTTCCAATAGGATTAATAATGTGTTGTGAGAATTCCACAAAGAATTGCCTCTTTGTGTGTGAGTATGTATGGATAGACACAGTGATAACTAAAACTAGCTACTTGTTCAGATTATTCAAATAACCATAACACTTGCTGGTGTAATTAAAAAAAAAAAAACCTTCAGTTCCCCATATGGAACAGACAAATTCCCATTACTAAAGCCTAAGCCTTTCTCTGACCTTGGTTTGGAGTTTCTCTTATGACCACCTATTCAAGTGGAAAATACCTAAATACAGTATACATTTAGATATTTGGAAGTACCAAAGGCTCGCAGAGACACTGAATTGAATTGTAAATGGGTGTGTAGATTCTGGATTCTTTCAAAGTCCAGAGTAGACAGTTACAGATCTGAGTCTATAAACCGGTAGTCTTTCCTGAAAATAATGACCTTTGGAGGCTTACCACGTTGAGTGTGTGACTCGTCCGTCCCACCTTCAGAAGGAGCTGCTGTCTGGAAGGTTGGTGACTGTGGGAACATGTGAACGCTGCGAGAGAAAGTGAGCTGCGTGGTAAAGATGATGGAACAGTTTGTGATTCAAAAATAGCCTTGGAAACTTGCAGCACCTATTAGATCAGCCAACGAATAATCATAAAAACAATAGCTCTCTACCCGGGGACATTAAGGCATTTGGTGAAGAAGATGGCAGGATGGAAGAGACAAACGAGAGACAGAAGGAGAGAGCCAGAGCGAGGGCGCGCGGGAGGCGCATGGCTGGCGGGCTGCGAGCTCAGAGGCCTGGTTTTCCAATCTGGCACCGGGCTTGATGAGTCTGTTTATTCAGCTACAGTATCAGACGTTCCCTTTTCCTGCCTGAAGAAGTCCCCTTTGAAGAACTGCTCTGCTGGGGAGTAGTTTCCCCTTGGACGGGCTAGTCCTGTTTGCAGACCTAAAGGAAAAGTGCTGGAAAGGCCACAAGAAATGTTCTTTAAAGCGATATTCCAGCGCCACGTGAGGGGAGGATGCAATAGCCGTAAAAGATGTATTTCCTGGTTGAGGTATTTTTTTCCCCTCTCGAGTGAATTAGGCGCCGAACAAAGGCGTCACATGAATGCGCCGGGGTCAGAGGTTCTTGGGGGCCCTCCAGGTCTGTGTGGTCAGGTGATGGCTGGGGGTGGGAGAGGAGGGCCGCGTCAAGCTTCTGTAGGTAGACCTGGAGTGAGGAAAGCACACCACTGAGAGCTGGAGAAAATTCAGGAGGACCGGCATTCCACTCCTGCAAGTCTTTATCTGCAAAGGAATCAATGGTGGTGACTTAGCAGCGCACCAGCCTATGCCTTCAAAGCAGAGAGGGGTACGGAACTCGAGTGAGTTGCGGGACAAGGTTCATGATCAAATTGGACCATTCGGAAACTGACACGTTCAACTTTGGAGTTTTTCATATTAATTTCTTATATTTCAGTGGCCTTTTTTTACTTTTCAAAGAAGGTTTTCATCTAGCTCTCTTGTTAATCCAGTGAGATAACCAGGGTAGATGGCCGGTTCCTCACTTTTCCTCTTTGGGAAAGGATGGAGGCAAAGAGAGATGGTTCTCTAGCTCATCACTGGCAGGGGCAGAACGACAACCCAGGTCTCTTGACTCCTGGACCAGGTCTCTTTCCTCTGTGTTCTTGGAACCTGTACAAAGTGATGATGGGAGTTTCAGAAAAAAGGAAGGTGACATTCTCCATCTCCTCCCAGGCACATAGAAAAGTGACTGTGACTTTGAAGCCACCGCTTTGCTGTGTCCAAACGCTCTCTCTGGGACTGGCCTTAGTGAGGAGATTCAAAGTGAAACCTTCAGAGGGGAAGTCTCATATTCTAGTCACTGCGGCTGCCCATGCCTCTGGTGGGTTTGTTCAATCTTTACCTGCACCACATAAAACAGGAGTTCTCCAGAATGAAAAGAGTTCTTTGTTCCATCTCTGAGATGAACCCTTTCAGTAAGAGATGCCACTTCACAGTGAGGCCAGGCTCTCCAGGAGAGGGGATGGGACCCACACACTCTCCTTGACTCCTGCCGGAGCCTCTGTGACTCTTGGTGTCTCTTGGGGCCTAGGAGTGAGGTTCATGCAGTGCCTATTTGAGGATTAAGAGAGAACCGGAATTTTCTTCTGGGGAATACGGATTTGTTTGTCAGAGCTCCAGGGAGAAACCTTTCGAAGGGGTCTTATATACAGGCTGCCTTTTCTGCTTTGACATACACAGGCTTGTATTTTATCTATTTCTGGGTGTTTGTCTTCTTTCTACATGGAGAGCCGGAGTTGCTCGACATTGAGCCATATCTCGTAATTATTTGTATCCTCTAAGGCTTCCTAGTGCTTAAAATATCTGATGGATGAATGGGAATCCATTTTCAGCCAACCCCTTATCCCAGCCTATAGTTTGAATCAGAATCACCTGGGAAACAGGCCTATGTACTTTGAAATAAGTCCTGAGATGAATCTCATGTGAATCAAAGTTGGAGAATTACTCTTTATCTTTTTTCTCCTTGGCTTTGAGAGTTCTTGGCGACTTTCAACAAGGCTATAAACGCAAACACAATCTCAGATTTGCGTCATGTTTTCTCATGTGCAAAGTTTATTTCTCAACGTTCGTCTCATTTAATCCTAATGTAACGGGGCTATGTTAACAGCGGTCCTATGATATGGGTTCTTTTTCCACTCCTTTTACGGAGAAGGACACAGCAAGCGATAGTCTTGGGCTCACATAGCCGATCTGTGGCAGAGCCTGCATTCATTCCAAGTCCTGTGATTCCAGGTGCTCTGCCCTTCCCCACCGCAACCCCTGCAACTCCATCCCTTGGCAGGCATTGCTGTTATTTGTGTGGAAGGTGTTATTCCTGATATGACTTGCAGTCCACATGGCTGGGGGCAGTTACCGTGATACAGGAAGCCGGAAGAAGCAACAGTCTGTTCTCCTAAAGAAGTCTATAGTAGAATAAGAGGCTAAGGCTAATAATGACGTGTCCTTTCATGCAAATATCAGAGTCGGTGTTTTGTGCTCATTATTAAATTGGAAAAGCAGAACTGGGTACCAGGTGAGAAAAGAGAGTCCTTTCAAAGAAGGACAGATTGTGTGTTTGGTGACGGGTGAGTCATCTGATGGGTGAACTCTGTTCTCCTGATTTCATTTTACTGGAAATGCTGACGGAATGGGGAGCAGGCTGAACCTCTAGAATTGGCTGTGTGACCTGGAATCCCAGGGATAAACAGGCCAGCTCTGTTGAGATTGGTTTTGTTAGATGTCTGGGAGACTCGAAGCTAGGGAGGTCCAAACAAGACACCTGAGGAAGGAGTCTGGACATAGGGAATTCTGTGTTGGATGGCAGCTTTCCTCTCACTTAATTTAAAAGGTCCTGAATGCTCCAAAGTCCACTTGACACTCAAGGGAACATGTAGCCCCACTTGCAGAGGCAATTTAGCGGTTGCTAGACTATTGTAAACAGAACTTTCTGGATGGCTGTTTACTCTTTGATTAGTTGCAATATACAGACAGCCATCAGAAATGGAGACTTGTCAACTGAAAGAAGAGGTGGGCCTGAAACTTCTGCTTGTCTGGATTCTCTTCCACCCAGCTGGGAAAGGCACACTTCTTTCATCATGGAGTAACAGATGATTGATATGACTGTACCCTGATTAGAAAAGGTTTCATTTTACTTGTGCACGGTACATAGAATTAGTTAAGGGTTGCACAGGAAAAGAAGTGATGGACTATTGTTCACATTAAATTATAATGACAGCCTTCCTAACCACTGTGTATTTATTATGTAAGAAAAGAAAATGTCTGGTAAAATTCTGTATAGGTTAATAACACCTTCATAATATACTCCTTCTTTTCTATTGACTTGAATAGCCCTCCTACTGACTTTTAATGGATTATTAGAGTTAATTACATCAATTGCAATATAATTGATCCTTAAATACTATGTAGAAACCTCATACAATTATGGAAAAACAAAAGTTATCTAGACATCTCAGATCAAAAAAGATTTGGAATTCCTGCACATTTAATTTCTGATAATCACTAGTCAGTTTGGACATTAAGATTGCATGGTGTCCTGTTTTCTCTTTGCTAGGTTTTGACAGAATTGATAGTTTTACAACATTTAACTCAATACGCATGGAAATATAAGATTAAAGCTGTGAATGCAATTTTTTTTTTCTATAAAAAGATCACTTCATGGCTTAAAAGCTGAAATGTGTTACCTGCCTAACATTGACAGAAACAAACTCAAGGGAAAATCAAAAGTGAATTTGATGTTGAGTTTTAGAAATCTCTCTCCACAGGTGTAAAGATTCCTGTGGGTCTTAGGGTTTGTTACCTGAGGGCTTTAAAATGTGGCAAGGGGATGAACTGCCTAAAGGGACAAAAAATTTCTCGCATTTTATTACCTAGACATGGGTTATGTGTTCTAATGTCAAAACCACTGGTTGAAAAGTGAAGCATCATTAATACCTGTTATTTGATGTCACATAGATCAAAAGAAAGCCCTGTAATAGAGTTGTTTGAATGCAACCTTTTCATTTTTAACTGATTTGGGGAAACTAGTTTGTGGGTATTGACACAGTTATAAATGTGCGTTTTCCCAGGGATTCTGCTTCACAGACACAGATTTCTAGACTGTGCTAACATGGTCTACAAATAAGTGTATAAAAGGGTGATACCCTGAGGTGGCTGGTTGGTCACTGGAATGGGTATCAGCAGACTTGATGCTTTCTCTTAGCCCTTAGCTCTATGACTTAATCTGACTAGGTCTTACCATTCTCTTCTGAACTCTCCCTACTCTCTGCTGCTGCTGCTGCTAAGTCACTTCAGTCGTGTCCGACTCTGTGTGACCCCATAGACGGTAGCCCACCAGGCTCCCCCGTCCCTGGGATTCTCCAGGCAAGAACACTGGAGTGGGTTGCCATTTCCTTCTCCAATGCATGAAAGTGAGAAGTGAAAGTGAAGTCGCTCAGTCGTGTCCGACTCAGCGACCCCATGGACTGCAGCCCACCAGGCTCCTCCGTCCATGGGATTTTCCAGGCAAGAGTACTGGAGTGGGGTGCCATTGCCTTCTCCGTCCCTACTCTCTATCTCCTACCTTTAAACTCTTATTGTCTACAGTAACTCATTCGATTCTTAATATAAGCTGGCTTTTTATCAACATGCATATTGTATGTCAATATGCCTTAATATGTGTATGTATATATGTCTTATTGTGTTAACTTGTTTATAAGTTTCCTAGGAGAGGAACCATACCATATACTGTGTCCTTATAGCATAACTGTAGTTTCCTAGCACAGAAGAGCTACTGTTTGACCAGCCAACCCACCCCCGAAGGAAGTGTTTACATTTATTCCCTTGATGTGCTATGATGAGAATCATGACAAAACATCCCATTTATTCATAATGGTTTAACCTTTAAAAAATTGTACTCTGTTTTATGAAACTTGGAGTTTTAAATCAAATGCATTTAAGATGGAAAATTTCATTCATTTCTTTTCATACTTTGAAATGCAGTCCCATTTCCAATGGGATTGTTAATGGAGCTCAACAGCCTATTCTAAAGATCATCTGGAAGAGCACTGCATGACAATAGCCATGAAAAACAAACAAGAAATTAAAAGGAATGAGGGCTTAGCTTAGTAGTTACCAACTCAAACTGTGTACTCATCTGAAGCAATACACAATGGTAGTGATACAATTAGCACACTTTTTTGTGATAGAGAAAATAAGCAAAAAGATTAGATTTCAGAAACAGACCTAAGAATATAGGGGAACTTAACAGATATTATGGAAGCATTGCCAATCAGTAGCTAAAGAATAGACTGTTCAGGAAATGGTACTGAGACAACTGGCTCTCCATCTGGACTCATAACATACACAAAAGTAAATTCCAGATGGAATGAAACTCTAAACAGAAAAATCAAATCTATACAAGAATTGGAAAGAATTATGAATGAACTTATTAAAAAAAATATTCTTAGGTGAGAAGGTCTCTGTAAATAAGATGGGAAATCCAGAGGCCATTAGGGAAAAGCTAACAGAGTTGATTATATTTAAAAAAGAATCATAAAGTTAAAAGAGAAATGGCAGAATGGGACAAAATAATTGAATTATACATTACCGAAAAAAGAGTTACTATCCATCAAATTAATGAGAAAAATATAAATTACTCACTTTAAATGGGCTAAAGATATAAAATAAACAATCCTCAGCAGAAAATGCAGATGGCTAAGAAATATTTGGAAAATATGCTCAACCTCATTAGTGGTAAAAAAATAAAAATAAAAAAACAACTGTACAATAAGAGAACATGAGTTGCCATTTTCTATGTATCAGATTGGCAAAAAGTAAGGGAGTTGATTGGATGTATCAGTTAAAATGAATGAATATCTAGACTGTCAAGGATGGATGTCAGTAATATGCTGTTAGGTGAAAGAAGCAAGTTACAGAATATACATTGTATTATGTCATTTTGGTAAAGTTTTTAAAAACATGTATATAAATGTTTTTAATAATTATTAAAAATTATTTATGCATCAGCAATGTATGACATTATCTTGTATAGTAGTGATCTCTTGGAATAGCACTAAGCTGAGTATAAGTATACATCTCTATTCTTTGTATTACTTTTCAGCTGGAAAACATCCCTTTTATTATGCTTTATTTAACACTCATCAAGCTGAATAACTGATCTTTAGGAGGCAGTTACAAGTCATTAGTTCATGGGGTGTAATTGAATTGAATATTATATGAACATAGTGCAGTATTTTATGGAATCTCAGTCAACTCTGATTAAATTCTTCAAGTCAGTCTTGTTGAATTAGGTCAGTTAAATAGGGTTCTGGCTTCCTGTGGTCGTGGTCAAATCCTGTCAAGACCTCTTCTATCTTTAGGTTCCTGAGCTTTGTGCAAGGGTTGTGGTAGATCTGCCTCCCCTGTCGGTTGTAATTATTCCATGTGACATCCACAGGGCACTTCTCACCTGCTTCATGAACACTCTGTGCATTGAATAAATCACCACAGCCCGGAACACAAGCCATCAGTGAGGTTAAACAGGTTAATGTAAATAAAGTCTTGTGATTAGTTTGAACTTGCTTCCAAACTGTTTTGTTAGCAAGGAGTTAACAAGTTCAGACTTTTGGTCATATGGGTCTTTAAGGAAAGGTTTTTTTTTTTTTTCCCCATTCCAATGACTTCCTGTTCATGGGAAAATGAGAGGAAATGAACCTCTAACAGGAGGATGGACCCACCCTTTTCCAGTCGTGTGGCTAATTTGTCAGGTGTAATATTGGCACCTGGTGGCTTGTGTTGGCTTCCTGCCCACCCTTGCTGGGGAGGTATCCAAATACTTGTGCTAGGCGGTCGAAGACTTCAAAGCCATTTGTAAGGGAAAAGATATTGTCATTAAAGAACTTAGTGGTGAATACTCCCAATCATTTAGTGATGTCAAGATGAAAGGAAAATTTTAAAAACACATCATCTAGTGGGCTTTTTTTTTTTCCTGATGTGTCATATGGCCTGCTAAAACAAAGCAATGCAGTTGATTTAGTAATAATACATTTTTCAAGACTATGTATATATTGACTGAAAGTCTACTTTTCCCGTTTTTGAGAAATTAGCAAAGGTATTAATTACTTATAAGAAGATAATGAGTTATTTCTTTAAGGGTGCAATTCTTCTTGCTCAAAATCATCCTTAAGTAGATACTCTCTTCCTGCCTGCCAGTGGCTTATTTCTCTTGAATCAGAAGGGGAAACTACAGTAATATCAAGTGGATCTGATAAGTGAAAAAGGACAAGGTGGGTCTTCAGAATTCATTGGGAATCTTGGATAGGCACAGCTGGTTCAGTTCCATACCTCCCAATTTTTAGCTAGAAATAATTACTGCCTTTTGAACAATGGTATCATTAATTGTCCAGCAAGTCAAGGTGAATTTGTCCACAAATTGTGATTAACCAAACTGTAATCAGTGGTCATTAAACCATAATAAATTCTGCATAACAATGGAACTTCTTTTAGTTTTTATATTTAGTGTAAACTATATTGGCTTTTGTATCTAAAACTCTCACGGCAGAATCAGTATTCATGAATATGGAAAATAAGAATAATCTCTCTAAAACATATTCACCAACTCAATGGACATGAGTTTGAGCAAGTTCCAGGAGATGGTGAAGGACAGGGAACCCTGGTGTGCTGCAGTCCATGGGGTGGCAAAGAATTGGACTTGATTGAGCGACTGAACAACAACAAAGCATATATTCATGGTGTCATTACTTGTATTAATAAACCTCAATCAGTTGTCATCAAATGATCAACAAATATTTATTGAATTTTTAATGGTCTAATACGGTATTAGAAATTTACATGTTAGTTACATAAGTTATTAATTGTAAGATACTCTTTGAATGTTTACTCAATTAAAGAGTATATAGTTGGATTTAGGGCTTCCCTGGTGGCTCAGTGGTAAAGAATTTGCCTGCAATGTAGGAGATGCAGGAGACATGGGTTCTATCCCTGAGTTGGGAAGATCCCTGGAGGAGGGCATGGCAACCCACTTCAGGAGAGTTGGTTCTTGCCAGGAGAATCCCATGGACAGAGGAGCCTGGTGGGCTATAATCCATATGGTTATAAAGAGTTGAACATGACTGAAGTTACTGAGCACACACGAACACATCATTGGATTGCTCTGGCAGAGACTGATGGCTTCCATAGGGCTACATAAAGATGCATTACATAGGTGTTCCTCAACTCTGTGAGTGGATGGCAAATGTTTTAGCTATCCAGAGATCTTATACTCTTGCAATTTAGTCTGGCAAATGTGAAACAAACACATGAACAATTAGAAATAATACATTATGTGTTATAAACTATAAGCAGGGTGGGAGTTTAGAAAAGGGAAGATCAATGTTGATTGAAATAACCTTTGAGGAAGAGGTTAATTTTCTGAGTCTTAAGAATAACTAGTATTTAGACAACCCCAAAGGAAAACAGTGGGCATTTTAAGTGAGTGGGAACCAGGAATAAGGGTAGAGTGGAAAGGTCCTTTGGGGAGGTCCAGATGACGGCAGCATCTGGCAGGTTCTGGTGTGGTGGGAAATAAGGTAGATTGGCTCAGTGGTAATAATATGAATGGTCCCCCATCCAATTAAAATAAATAAATAAATTTAAAAAATAATATGAATGGTCTTGTGAGCTCAGCAGAGAAATTTAAGCTTCAAAGTATGGGGTGGGGGAGGGCTAATGTCATTTAAATAGTGATTTAGGAAGGCTTTTCTGACACTGATTTTAGAATGCCTACAGCAGAGAGAGGTCTCAGTAGGGAGAGATTTGTTAGGGGGCTCTTTGGGGAGAAATGGTTAAAAGACCAGATGGTGATGGTTGAAATGGATAGGAAAAAAATGAACTCGAGACATTTTGAGGGAAGGAAGGAAGGAGGGATGAGTCTAGAAGGCATTGGTTGTAGGGGTTGGGAGAAGAAAAATAAGTCAAAAATGACTCCAGAATTTCTATCCTAAAAGGCTGGGTGATTGATAACACCACTGTTCTCTTGATGAAGGAAAATGATGTGTTCTGTTTTTAGACAGGTTATATTTGGGATCAGTTGGATGTCCCATTGGACTATCTTATAAGCAATTATAAACATGGGACAAATGAGTAACCAAAAGGCCAGGAAAAAATTGATGGTTAACAGCTACATACCACCTGTAAATCCAGATTCCACAGCCTGATGTTCAAGGTTGCTGTCACCCAGCCCCATCCTACCTATTCACATTCATCTTCGGCTGCCCCACAGTCTGGGCCCCTCCTCTGGCCCAGTCAGTCAGCAAACTGTGCTTTTCTTTTTTTTGTCTCCTTGGTCTTTGTATCAATTCTTGCTATTCTCTATGCCTGGAACGCACTCCCTAAATCTCTAATTATTAGCATGTCTTTGTGTGTTAGGGCCAGTGCAGGTCCTTTCCATTTGAAAATGTTTTTCAAAAACTCCAGTGCATACTCTTCTCTTCTGAAGTACTGGAGCATTTACAGCTTCTGCTATTTGTCAAGCACTCAGTCATATACATGTCCATGTTCTTGTTTAATCAGGTCACACATGAATACCTACCTGGTTTTGTCAGTGAAAATATACATGCCTTGAGGGTAAGGATCAATGTTCTTCTTGCATCAGTTAAGAATTGTATTTCACTACTGAAAGCAGAAACTCCCAGAGTGGCTGCAAAACACTGAGAGTCAAAGTCGCTCAGTCGTGACCGACTCTTTGTGACCCCACGGCCTATACAGTCCATGGAATCCTCCAGGCCAGAATACTGGAGTGGGTAGCCTTTCCCTTCTCCAGGGAATCTTCCCAAACCAGGGATCAAACCCAGGTCTCCTGCATTGCAGGGTAATTCTTTACCAGCTGAGCAGAGTTTGATTTTTCTCATATATGAGAAGTATGGAGTCAAGTAATCCAAAGCTGGTTTGGCAAATCTTGATGAGAGCAAAGACCTAGCCTCCCTCAATCTTTCCACTTTATCATCCTTAGCACGGATTTGTCACTTCAGAATCACAAGTTGGCTGATCCTCAGCAAGTGTAGAGTCAGTGCTGCAAGCAGAGAGAAGTGGGAAGGCGAGGGGCAAGCATGCTCGCCCGCCTCATCAGCCCTACTTTTAGCCTGCCTCCCTGGAAGCTCCAAGCCCACCAGTTCTTCTACTTTGTTGATCAGCAGTTAGATATATAGCCACTCTTCTTTGCAAGCATTGCTGAAAATATATTTTTTTTAGTTGGACATATTAGTATCCCCACCAAAATTTGGGTTATTCTTGTGAAGTGAAGAGGTGCTGACAACTCATAGGCAATCAGTTTTTTTGTGCTTTATGTTTATTTCTCTCTTTCTCTCTCATGGGGTACATGTTTGTGTGTGTATGTGTGTGTGCGTTCTTGTTCAGATACAGACACCCACACACACATATGTGGAGAGAGACAGATGATTCTATATATCTAGATACTTAACTCTTTATATTTCAATAATCATAAAATATATATGAATATATATTATACATATGTATATAGAGATTTGTTATATTTACTGCTATGTATATTTGAACACACACACACACGAGTTAGTTAAAACTCATAAAAATTTAATAAAGATAAGAATAAAATAATCTGATATAATACATATGATGCTGATTATGATGCACAGTGTGATTAGGCACAAGTGGAGCTATTTGTATGGTATTATTTGCACAAAGTTAAACCAAGGCTTTTCAGTTGCTATAGTGGCTCTGATTAGTTTTCTAGTGGCCAGGAAACATCACTGCTAACAAGAATCTCTGAAAATGGTCACGCGATCACATTTCTAAGTTAAAGGTACTGAGTTAGTGGTATGGGGATTTAATTTCTGCATGCTTAAATATCCCCCTTTGTTCTCTTCCACTCCCATGATTTAATCAGTGATTACTTAAAACTGTGTTTGTGATATATTTTTGAAGGTTAGAATTATTATCTGCACAAATGAAAAGATGAAAATACACACCAAAGTGAACTAAAAGGAGATTGGTTAATAATTACACACAAATCGCGCCGTTTTAACAATCTTCAAGAGTTTGTGGAAGCATCCTCTCATATCGAGTGGTCTCCCCATCACTGTTGGTACCATGACACTCTTCACCACCCTGACCGTGTTTTCTTATGTTCTCCCAAGGTGCTGACTCCATTCGTTTATCAACGGAGCTGTGATTAGGACTCAGGTCACACCTCCAAGCTCAGTGCTCTTCATACTGTTATCCACAACAACAGCAACAACAAAAACAGCAACATATATTTATGTAGAACTGTCCAGAGTACCCCAGCAATCCTGCGCTATAGACAGGGTGAATACGACTATCCTTTTTAGATAAGGAAACACTATTTAAAAATCATGGCAGGTAGTAGAAAAGCAGCAACTGGGACACTATCTCATACTCACTGGTCATTGGAGGAACTTTCCTCAAGAGAATATACGTACTCAGCTGGTAGCTCTTCACCAAGCCGACAGATCAGAAAGACCCATCTGAACCCCTTGGACTAGTCAATCGGCATGAGGTGACATCTGCTTGAAGGCCATTTCCTAGCTACTCTTCCTATTATTTAATCTTAGCCAATGTTATTACGTCTTGGTAGTGAAACAACCAAATCAATAAGAAAAATTAAAAAGTACCATACCCTTTTGCTACACACCATTGCCTTCAATATGATAGTTGAGCTTTTAATTTTCTAAGACAACATTATCACTTAGGGTTTAGGCATCTCTTAATCTGCTGGCTGATGAAGTGTGTGGCAGCATTTTCACACCAGGACCATATGTGATATAATTATCTAAGCATCACAAAGGAGATAGGTATAGGACCCGTTGCATATCTATTAAGGGGATGACAGGGCTTAGGTAGCATAGATCAATGGCAATGCAATAGTTAAAGACAATCAACATTCATTGGAACTCCCTTGTTTGTTTTCTTTTGAAACCTTAAAGTTATCCAAATGGAGTGTTAATTTAAAAAAAAAAAAAGAAATGTTTTCTTGGGAGAAGACAATATTTTGAAATGTTTTTAATTTATGAGAGCCTGTTTCCTTCAGTCTCCCATTGCTGCATGAGGTTGAACAAATGTTAGCTGCAACTAATTAATTAAGTTTGTAGAAAGTAGCAGCAGGGGATTGGAAACTTGAAGTGGAAGTGAGCATTTTGACTGTAAACATGTTGCCTGCCTGAGAGACTATATCTGGATTGAGTGGTTGCTGAGTTATCCAAAGAAATGCATTATCTCTGGGAAAATCAGGCTTGGCAGGGAGATAAAATAACAATGTCTCTTGCTGGCAAATCCATTCATTTATTTCCCTGGTTCATCGCATGTGTTTTGCCTGGTTGCAGCCACACACTATTACTATGCCATCCTCCCCGTGTATGAAGGTGACCCTGCAGACTTTCCCTCAGAAGAAAAGGAACTAATATTTGTTGAGTACTCTTTCTGTGCCAGGCTCTTTCTTTTTTTTTTAATGTACATCATGTCATTTCTTTCTGTAAAACAGACATAATTCTTTTACTTTATCGATAAGGAAATTAAAACTCAGAATTTAGGAATTCACCCAGGATCATAGGCACAAAAACTGGGCTTTGAACCCAGGCTGAAGCTTTTTCGCTATATCAGGAAGCTTTTCTAGGGTCTAGGGTGGAGAAGGGAGACTGGACAGCCCCTTGCTGTTTTCCTTATGGTTGAGGAAGCCTAATGCAGGGGAAAGACCTGGGACTCTGCAGTGTTGCTGTTGTGCAGTCACTCAGGTGTGTCCGACTCTTTGCAACCCCATGGACCGCAGAGCACCAGGCTTCCTTGTCCTTCACCATCTCCCAGAGCTTGCTCAAGCTCATGTCCATTGAGACAGTGATGCCATTCAACCAGCTCCTCCTCTGTTGTCCCCTTCCTCCTCCTGCCTTCAATCCTTCCCAGCATCAGGGTCTTTTCTAATGGTCGGCTCTTTGTATTAGGTGGCCAAATATACAGCTTCAGCCTCAGTTCTTCCAATGAATATTCAGGACTGATTTCCTTTAGGATGGACTGGTAGGATCTCCTTGCAGTCCAAGGGACTCTCAAGAGTCTTCTCCAATACCACAGTTCAAAAGCTCAGCTTTCTTTATGGTCCAACTCTCATATCCATACATGATTACTGAGAAAACCATAGGAATACTAAGATCACAACATCCGGTCCCATCACTTCATGGCAAATAGATGGGGAAACAGTGGAAACGGTGGCTGACTTTATTTTGGGGGGCTCCAGAATCACTGCAGATGGTGATTGCAGCCATGAAATTAAAAGATGCTTACTCCTTGGAAGGAAAGTTATGACCAACCTAGACAGCATATTCAAAAGCAGAGACTTTGCTTTGCCAACAAAGGTCTGTCTAGTCAAGGCTATGGTTTTTCCAGTGGTCATGTATGGATGTGAGAGTTGGACTGTGAAGAAAGCTGAGCCCCGAAGAATTGATGCTTTTGAACTGTGGTGTTGGAGAAGACTCTTGAGAGTCCCTTGGACTGCAAGGAGATCCAACCAGTCCATCCTGAAGGAGATCAGTCCTGGGTGTTCATTGGAAGGACTGATGTTGAAGCTGAAACACCAATACTTTGGTCACCTGATGCGTAGAGCTGACTCATTTGAAAAGACCCTGATGCTGGGAAAGATTGAAGGCGGGAGGAGAAGGGGACAGCAGAGGATGAGATGGTTGGATGGCATCACCGACTCAATGGACATGAGTTTGGGTAGACTCTCGAAGTTGGTGATGGACAGGAAGGCCTGGCGTGCTGCAGTTCATGGGGTTGCAAAGATTCAGACACAACTGAGCTACTAAACTGAACTGAACTGACTAGATGGACCTTTGTTAGCAAAGTAATGTCTCTGCTTTTTAATATGCTGTCTAGGTTGGTCATAACTTTTCTTCCAAGGAGCAAGCATCTCTTAATTTCATGGCTGCAGTCACCATCTGCAGTGATTTGGGGGCCCAAGAATGTAGTCTGTCACTGTTTCCACTGTTTCCCCATCTATTTGCCATGAAGTGATGGGACTGGATGCCATGATCTTAGTTTTCTGAATGTTGAGTTTTAAGCCAGTTTTTTCACTCTCCTCTTTCACTGTCATCAAGAGGCTCTTTAGTTCCTGTTTGCTTTCTGCCATAAGGGTGGTGTCATCTGTATATCTGTGGTTATTGATATTTCTCCTGGCAATCTTGATTCCAGCTTGTGCTTCATCCAGCCCAGCATTTTGCATGATGTACTCTGCATACCAGTTACACAAGCAGGGTGACAATGTACAGCCTTGTCATACTCCTTTCCCTATTTGGAACCAGTCTGTTGTTCCATGTCCAGTTCGAACTGTTGCTTCCTGACCTGCATACAGATTTCTCAGGAGGTAATATATTTCACATATTCCCATCTCTTTCAGAATTTTCCACAGTTTGTTGTGATCCACACAGTCCAAAACTTTAGAGTAGTCAATGAAGCAGAAATAAATGTTTTTCTGGAACTCTCTTGCTTTTTCTTTGATCCAGTGCATGTTGGCAATTTGATTTCTGTTTCCTCTGCTTTTTCTAAATCCAACTTGAACTTCTGGAAATTCTCAGTTCCTGTACTGTTGAAGCCTAGCTTGGAGAATTTTGAGCGTTACTTTGCTAGCATGTGAGATGAGTGAAGTTATGGGGTAGTTTGAACGTTCTTTGGTGTTGCCTTTTTTGGGGGTTGTATTGAGGTCATTCTTGAGGTCACATTGGAGGAGTAAAACTATACCAAAACAAAAGACACCATCTTTTCTTCTGGCAGGAGTGGGTAAGTTTGTTACTGGCAACCAAAGAAATCTCCCTTGGATTATTTCTACTTTACTAAACCTCTTCTTCCTTTACCTGATCATTTTAGATTTTTGGCTGGAGGTAGGGGTTTTAGTTCTGCTTAATTTCTCTCTCTAGTCCTGGAACTTCTACGTTTTTCACAGTTGTATTTCTCTGGCTTCTAAGTGAGTGAGCATCCCTGGGGAATTCTAATGAGAGAACCATCTTGGTTACTGATCCTGAAAAGCAGTGTCCAGGCAATCATTTTTGCCTTTGGGGTCTGTGTATTATCATTGGAGCAGGCAGTAAAAAAAGAACAGTATAATGGATTGTACTTGCTTTTCTTGATTTGCTTGAGTGATTTTTAAAAATAGATGCTGCCCAAATATAGCAAAATAGATTGTACCTAACTGGGGACAGTGGGAGAATACTGAAACCCCTAGAGAATAATGGATTTCAACTAGTGTCCTATCTTATATGCAGATGAAAGGATAGATGTATCTTGTATAATCTGAATATTTATCAGTGTCTACAGTTTTCTGGGGAGGCCTGTGGCAGGTCTTTTCATTGTTGTACCCACTTGCTTTTCCCTGTTCAGTGCTTGAGGTGATATTAGTCAAACCTGGTTCTCTATCGATATCCTCATGACGTGTAACCCGTGCAGTCTGAAATTGTGCTTGTCTGCTCAAACCAAGAACCAAATGTACACATACATTTATACCCCTTGCACATAATCTCCCTCATTATTCATTTCTCTGGACTGGGGAGAGTCTCCCACTGTTAGGACTGTGGCCCTTTGATTTGGGGCCCAGATCTCCTTCCTAGTTCTTGCCCTTTTCTCTCCCAGAAGATGGATCTGTATCACTCCAGATCTTCAGATCCCTCTCTTGCCCACCTCATGTCACCTTTTCTGCTGCGTGTGTCAAATCTCCCTTTGCCTCTCTTGTGTAAGGGAGATTGTGAGTATATAGAGAACCCGCCTGAATAAAGCAGGATAACCTCCCCATCTCAAGATCCTGAATTACATCTGCAACATCCCTTTTTGCCATATAAGATAATATCTGTAGGTTTCAGGGATTAGAACCCAATATCTCTGGGAGACAGTATTCAGCCGACTGCTCTGGATGGCACTAGAAGCCCCGGAAGAACTTCTAAACATGCGTCGCCCCCCCTCCACCCTGCTGCTGAGTCGCTTCAGTCATGTCCGACTCTGTGTGACCCCATAGATGGCAGCCCACCAGGCTCCCCCATCCCTGGGATTCTCCAGGCGAGAACACTGGAGTGGGTTGCCATTTCCTTCTCCAATGCATGAAAGTGAAAAGTGAAAGTGAAGTTGCTCAGTCATGTCTGATCCTCAGCGACCCCATGGACTGCAGCCTTCCAGGCTCCTCCGTCCATGGGATTTTCCAGGCAAGAGCACTGGAGTGGGGTCATTGCCTTCTCCGACCTTAGATCACTTCAATCAGAAAGTCTGTCTAAGGCTTGGGCTTGGCTTGGGCTTATATGTTCGATACAGGATATAGGATGCTTGGGGCTGGTGCACGGGGATGATCCAGAGAGAGGATATGGGGTGGGAGGTAGGAGGGGGATTCAGGATTGGGAGCTCGTATACACCCGTGGTGGATTCATGTCAATGTATGGCAAAACCAATACGGTATTGTAAAGTAAAATAAAGTAAAAATAAAATTAAAAAAAAAAAAAAAAAACTTCTTAGATGAGTCTGAAACAACTTCTAGACTACTAGGCTGAGAGCTACGGCCCTAGAGAATGATGATGGAGGAGTCGTAGTGACAGGCAGGGTGTCCTCACTGGAGCTTCTGCTGCTAATAACTGTGTTGGCTATCAGCACTGTCTGAATGAAGCCCTCACTAATACACCTCTTTGAAAGGTTTTCTGATTTTCCTTCACTGGGGTCTTGGCCCTGCCTCCTTCGGTTCTTGCTGCTGCTTCTCCGTGAAGCCAACACTGACTGTGTGATGCCCAAGTCCATCCAAGTTGTAAAGAATGCATAGAGTTAACTAGTTAATAGGGATCAAACTTACCTGACCTGACCTCACACAAATATAGAGTTGAGTGTTCCAGAGTTGAAAGTCCAAATCTGAAGAACATGCCCTAAGGTACCTTTGTAAATTAAAAAAAAAAATTAACTTTGGTCTGAACTACAAACCAACCTTAAAGGCAGATCCAGAATTGGAAAGTATGTCAGAGTCCTCCAGAACTCACCATTTGTTTTGGCCATAAAAAGGGAGTAGTTTTTTTTTTTTTTTTTTTTCTTACTGTATCCACTTATCTATGAAAATATTGAGTTTTTTCAGTGAATGTATTTGAAGAAAATGGTAATTTGGTCTATCAAGATCCTTGTGTTATTATGTGCTAAGAATTTGATAGTTTGGGAAAAAGAACCGATTTCAGGAGTTCCTCAGCAGCTATTTGCTAGTGGATCAGTGTTTTCAGTGCCAGATTGAGAGACATTCCCAACCCTCACTCACCACTGGGCCATTAATTTGAGGGAAGCCATCTTTGCTTCTACAAATCACTAAATTGTCTCTGGAAGGGTAAAAATGCAATGATATCATTTTGGAGGCTTCAGCCTTTTCATAGTTGTAACTATTATCCTAATAGGCTCCATCCATGAGGGAATGCTGGTAATACCTGGAAAAGTGTGGATTGCATCTTTAAGCACTGGGAATATTTAACTGGCAATCCTTTGTGGTTGGGTCCATTGTCTACATAGCATCGTTCTTCTGACACAGTGTACCCCTACCACAGTGCCACGTCCTGTGTTTTGCTATTTGTTGCTGATCGCCACCTCAACTGAGGCTAGACACCATTGAAAAGAGTCTATGAAAATAGGATGTTTCATTTGGGAAGTCCTTCTATAATCCTTCTCCTTGTAGCTATCCTCTTTTTGATTCCATTATTACATGCAGCTTATTATCTCATATTACTTGGTAAAAATAGTAAATGTGTCTACTTATTAGTGGGCTTTCTTTTGTGTACCCTTTCAATTTAGGGAAGCTGGGTGGTGGGGTTCTTTTCGGAGTCTTTAGTACAGAGCATGTTGAATGCTCGAGGTTTGAATTTATGATGGCCTTCCTTTCTGAACCCCCCTTTTAAGGCTCTCTATCTAACGTTATTTAACATATCCTTTCTTTTCCAAAGTGGCGGTTTCATGTCCTATGAATATCTTGCCTTTTCTCTTGATTACCCCTTTAAAATGGAAACAGGGTTGTTGTTCATTTGCTAAGTTGTGTCCGACTCTTTGTGACCCCGTGAATTGCAACACACCCGACTCCCGACTCCCCTGTCCTTCTCTATCTCCTGGAGTTTGCTCAAACTCGAGTCCATTGAGTCAGTGATGTTATCTAACAATCTCATCTTCTGGAGCCCCCTTCTTCTCTTGCCCTCAATCTTTCCCAGCATCAGGATCTTTTCCAGTGAGTCAGCTCTTCATATCAGGTGGCCAAAGTATTGGAGCTTCTACGTTAGTCCTTCCAATTTAATATTCAAGGTTGATTTCCTTTAGGATTGACTGATTTGATCTCCTTGCAATCCAAGGGACACTCAAGAGTCTTCTCCAGCACCACGGTCTTCAGCACTCAAAAAGTTCTTTTCTGCTTAGCAGCTCTGGCAGGTGGTCTCAGTAACACCTTTCTTACCTAGGAAGTGGTTCAATTATTTTCATCTCTAACAAAATGATGAACTTCAGAGTATTCGCCCAAGGATAGAGGATGCAAAGAGTGGAGTTGCTAGCCTCACCACCCCCATGTGGAGTATGATACCTGAAAACAACCTCACTCTCAAGCATAAATTCCCCTCTTTGTCCAAAGAGTAGCAGTGGCCGAGGCGTTGGCATGCAGATACTTGCAAAGTGAAAATGGATACACTTCCACACTCCTCATTCCTGGCCTGGAGGACAGGCTGCCAACCATGCATGCATGTCGGTTTGGCACCGAGACAAATGTTCCCTGGAGCATAGACTGAAACCACCGAACTGATATCACATGGGACACCAGCCAAATTCTGACCTTGCTCCCTGTAGGTGAGTGGCTGTGGAATTAACGCGCTGTGGTTTCCTGCTCCAGCTTGGTTGGTGGTCTGGATTTTTTTTTAATGCCCTATTTGAATATTGTCGCTCTCCTCACTCCACTGGTATCTACCAGCCACAGACCGATCTCCTGGTCTTCCCTTGTGAGCAGTGGGCAGCTATTTGGCTCTAAGAAACAGACAAACCGCACGATTTCCTCTTATCCCTTGAGAGGGAAGGGCCACTAAGGAAATAGTTCCAAAACTGTGCCCGGGGTGGCAGGCCCTGTGGCTGGCCTTGTGGGCATCTGTGATCACTATCTGTTCCTTTTGCATCCTTCTCTTCGACATTTTTCTCCCACTGCTCCAACTCCTCCCCTCATCCCTCCTTTTCATTTTTTTTTTTTTTTTGTTTCCAACCCTTATTTATTCAGAGCTTCCAATATTCTAAGTTTTTCATGAATTCAGGGCTTTAATTTAGCATGTGGGGTGCTGGCGCTTCCAGCAAGCTGCTTTGGTCATTATTTCCAACTTGAGGGAATAAAGAGACAGCGGGGTGCAGGGGAGAGCGAGGGGGCTGGAAGCCAGAGGCGGCATCCTAGAACCGGTCTGCCTCTCACTGGCTGTGGGACCCTGTCTGGACACGCCCTGGTTGCTGGCCTCAGTTTTCTCCCCCAACAGGCGGGGGAGTCAGGATAAGATGATTTCTAAGGCTTGTCTCACGCTGTCACTCTATGGGGCTCACCGGCCACGTGAAATCCATACTTGGTTCAGCCAGTCTCCCTTTCCTTTTTGTTTTGAAAAACTTTCTTGTTCAGTGGATGAATGAGGAGATGTGAGCAGAGTCCCTAAACTAGGTTTCTCCAATGCAGAATATGGAAGGGAAAGCTTTTCTTTAAATCAGCTTTGAGGGGCTAGAGACAAGGAAGAAAAAAAAAATTGCATTTCCTGTCTTGAACCAAGAACCAATGTTTTCCACCAGGATCAGAAAGTGATTCAAGTGGTATTTGCTGTTTTTTAGAGGTCCGATTTCTGTACTGTAACAGAAGCATGTATACTTGTGAGAGGAAAATTGTACTTTTGGAAGGAAAAGGTTAAAGTTGGCTACTGATATTCATCAGGAGATGGATATTTAATCTTTAATCTCTTGTCCTAGGCCTCTACTTTGGATCAACTCATTATCCCGAATAAACGATGTGTCATTCCCATTATTTATGTTTCACTGCAGCCAAAGTATCTGGACCTCGTTTTAGTAAGCGCCATTCATTTCGACCCATTCAGTATTAATCTCCCTGCTAACATCTTTCCTGTTCTATGTGCTGTCCCCTATTTGCTTTTATGTTTTCTGCAGAGTGTTTATAAAAGGATAATCTTTTACAAAGCAGACAGAATTTTTGTGTATAAACTGCTCTGTTTGAATGCCTCATTGATATACCATCTAAAAACTGAAGTGTTCAGCAAGATTAGCAAAGCCCTGAGCTATGGAGCTGGGGGAAAACATGAGAACCAGCCCCTTCTCTACAGGAGGCAAAGGTGACGAGAGATGCCTGTCTTTCTCAGTGGGAGTGAGGCAGAGCTGTTCCCCACGCAGGCCCCCATAGGCCTGGCTGCCTCCAAACTAAAGGGGCACAAAGCAAGCAGCCCAGAAGTCACTGGGAAAAGTGCGGTGGTCCTGTGACTTTCTTTTCTTGGAGATTTCTGGGAAAATGCCATGGCTATACAGATGCTGAATTTACACGTGGTCTTCCCTTTGGCTAAAGCCTTTTCAACTTTCCTGAATTACCTGTATGCTATGGCTCAGCTGTTCCGTCAGCTTCAGTCACTTGTGTTATTCCGGTCCATCCCGTGGAAAGGCAGTAGCAGGAGCGAAATAAGACTCCAAGGAGGACGACGGTCTCTTCTGCCTCGTCCATCTTCTTTCTCCAGGCATTGGGATCTCATCCAAGCAGCCCTCTTTCACAGAGAGGAGGGAGGGAATCACTTCATTTCACAATGGACAAAGAAGGTTCCTTTGTGGAATTTTGCATGGCATGGGGTCTCAAATACGCCACTGATGAAAAGACTTAACAGATGGACTCTGAGAATAGGAACACGTTCAAGAAAAAAAAAAAAAAAAACATTTAAAAAAATCAGTGGAAGGGGGTTGTGAGTCTGGCCACTGTAGATGCTGAGTGTAGGAAGCGCACTGAGCAAATGCTTTGGACCTTAGACAGGGTGAGTTCAGCTGGTAGAGACGAATGGAAGCATCTGAACACAGACTGTGCTTGGGTTTTAGTTGGCAATGTTGTGGGGGAAAAAGAAAGTCCCAAGATGCACGGTGCCAAAAATTATACGTGCCTTCAAAGAGTATTTTTTTCCAACAAATTGATCACTTTGATTACTCAATCACAAGGCTTGTTATTTTCTCACAAGTGCCCTTTGCATACACGGGCATTTTTGCCTACATTTCCTCATTTGTTAGGGAAAAGTTCAAAACAGACATGTGGTTGTGCCACTCTCATGGCATAAACCTTTACACAAAGGGCCTGCCAACTCTTTTCTGAAGATCTAAGCTATAAAAACACTCAGAATGTATCCATCAAGACCGTCGACAGTCAACACTGCGTAGGGTTTTGTTTTCTCTCAAAGCTACCATTGCTGACCGTTTATCACGAGGATGGGGGCCCTTGTCTTAATCTGCAATCCACATCAAGTGAAGGCTCACAGACATTTGAGAAGAACTTTGAACCTAGTTCTTTGGGGGGCACTCTCTGTGGCCTTTAGGGAAAATAACAAAATGACAGCTCTTTCTCACCACTTTGCAAGAAAGCTCTGTACATGGGGCCACCGGAGGGTCTGGGAGGGACTGGAGAGTTCTTATACGGAGCCTGTGTGAACTAAAAGAATATAGTGACCAGGTCTTCATGACAGGGAGTCAGCCTCTTGACCACAGGGAAATTATGGTGTTGGCTCCTGGGACTTTGAGGAGCCATGTTAAGAATAGACAAAAGGGACTTCACCGGTGGTCCAGTGGCTTTGACGCTGTGCTTCCGATGCAGGGGGCCTGAGTTCGATCCCTGGTCAGGGAACTTGATCTCATGTGCTGCAACTGAAGATCCCATATGTGACAAGTAAGACACTGCGAAGCCAAAAATAAAGAATATATGAAATAAACGCCTCAAATAGAGGGGCTGCCTCAGTTATTTCAACGATACTGATCTCAGTGGTGCCTCCTTTTGACTTTATTTCTTCTATTTTCCATTCCTTTTTCATCTACACTTCTGTTTCCTTCTCTTCTTTTCTCTAATTTTCTTTATGTCCCCCTCCCTCTTTCTTTCCCCCCTCTATCATTTTCTGTCTTCCTCTTGGAGCTCTCCAAGACTCTAACATAGCAAACACGATCTTTGCTTCAAAGGGTTACAATATCATTAGGTACATACGGCCAACACAAAAGTGTCTAATGTAAGGGTTTTCCATTTCAGCACCTATCACTTATTAGCAACTGCCTGGAGACCTGTGTTGAGAGGACTCTGAGTTTAGAACTGGGTTCAGAGGGAATGAATGCCCTGATCAACTCGATGTGACAGCAAAGGACAGAGGGGAAGTGGGGAGGAGGAGCCCTCGTGGCAGAAACTTGCCATCCTGGGTCTCAATCAGGACTTATCAGCTGCGGCACTGCTGACATTTGGGCTGGATGAGTCTTTGTTGTGGGGGCTCTCCTATGGGCTATAGGATGTTTCACAGCATCCCTAGCTCTACCCGCTCGATGCCAGTAGCACCCCCACAGTTGTGACAACTAAAACTGTCTTTAGTCATTGCCAAACGTTCCCTGGGGGGTAAAATTGCCCCTGTTTTAAAAAACTACTTGTCTAAATAACTGCCACAAGACTAAACACAGGGGAGTAAATGAAAAAATGAAAGAGGCTGGAAGGATGCAGAGCAGTGGAGAGGAGGCGAGGCTGTGCAAGAAGTGGCAGGACGTGTGACGGCAGAGAAGTCCCCAGTCACTCCCATTACCTGGTGCTACGTCTCACTGGCTCAGATGGTAAAGAATCTGCCTGCAGGGCAGGAGACCCAAGTTCCATCCCTGGGTCAGGAAGATCCCCTGGAGAAGGGAATGGCAACCCACTCCAGTATTCTTGCCTGGAGAATTCCATGGACCAAGGAGCCTGGTGGAGTACAGTCCATGGAGTTGCAAAGAGCTGGACATGACTGAGTGACTGAGCACCTGGATCCATATATGTACAATGTCCATGCACTGGAATTGGCTCCCAAGGCCCCCGATCTGCAGTTGGCAGGCTGGAGACTCAGGAAGAACTAATCTTTTAGTTCAAGTCCAAAGGCAGGGAAAATCTAATGCCCCAGCTCAGAGTTAGTTAAGCAGGAGTTCCCTGTTACTCAAGAGAGGGCCAGCCTTTTTGTTCTCTTCAGGTCTTCAACTGATTGGATGAGGCCCACCCACATTAAGAAGAGCAATCTGCTCTAGTCAGCCTACCTACTTAATCACATCAAAAACACCCTCACAGAAGCACCTAGAATAATATTTAGCCCAATATCTGGGTGCCTTGTGGCCCAGTGAGATTAACACATAAAATTAACCATCACAGGTTTCAATCTCCCCATTTGTAGAACGAAGGTAATTATAGTACTTTTATGGGGACTGAGATGAACCCTCTCTGATCTTGTGAGTGGATGAAAAGTTCAGGAAAATAGAGTGCCCTCATTTGTGTCTCCAAAAATGCTATCATTGTTGATGTTTTTATTGAAAACACTTACAGACAGAGATTAAGTTCCAGACAGAGGGAGAGGAGGGTGCTGGGGAGGGCAGAGAGAGGGACAGCTGGCTTCACAGGGTGTGCATAGTCACACTGGACCCCACGCTTAGAAAGGCCCCAAGCTTGTTTAATACATCCTTGTTGCTTTGTCAGAATGCTTAATAACTGTAGAACAAGGACCCTGAATTTTCATTTTGCACTGGACCCCACAAATGATGTAGCTGGTCGTGGAGTAGGAAACAGAGCATTTTAAAACATGCCCAGAGAGGTGTTAGCTTGCTCTCTGGGCTCTGCCATATCCCAGGTTCCCCTCCCTCTGCTGCGGAATTCTGCAGGCATGAAAACTGCCACAAGACATTCATTTTTAATGACTTGTTATGGGCTTCTTAGCAATATATCTTTGGGTATTAAGGTGTGGAGTCAGAGATTTAAAATGATTGATGTCTGTGCTCTACACGCAGGGTCTCCCACACTTACTGAGTGCCAGATATCCACTTGGGAAATTTATGAGAGCTCTCAGCAGCCTAAGCGGCCATCAAATATTAATCAAAGATATGTAATAACTAATATATACTTAAAGAATTGAGGAAAATTAATATTCAAGGGAAGCATTCAGGGGCCCATAAAAATAACAAATGCTTAAGAGACTCAGTCAAGGTTGGCAGGTTCAGAGCTCGGCCTGCTCTTAGACTTGCTTGGAGACTCTAGCTTTGCTGTCTGGTCCTCAGATGCTTAGATGGCAAGAAGGGGAGGGGGGCATTAGTGTTTATCCCAATGGATCTGGACTCCTGCTAAATGAAAGGAGTATACTACTTCAGGACATTGCATTTCTACCCTACTTCCCGCCCCCTTTCCTCTGTACCTCTTTCTCATAGCATCCAGCACACCCAACCTGCAGCTAATTCTCCATGAGGTTGTCTTTTGACAGCCCCTTGAGGACATATTGTGTCTTATCTCTCTTTATATTTTCAACACCTAGGACAGTGGCTTGCTAAAAATATTAGGTTGAACATCACGATATTTCAAGTCTTGTAGGTCAAAAATGGGCAAATAGCAATTTTACAAGGCTCAACTTTAAAAAAATGTTAAAACTAATAAACAACAAGGTCTTACTATATGGCACAGGAAACTATATTCAATATTGTGTGATAAATCATATGGAAAAGAATAAGAAAAAGAATATGCATATATGTATATATAAACTGAATCACTTTGCTGTATAGTAGAAATTAACGCAACATTGTAAACTGATTATTCTTCAATAAAAATTTTTAAAATGGTACTACTGGACCTAGCCTTTTTAGTAAAACGTTAACATTGGAGCTGAATTGCCTCTGCAGAGCAGGCCAGAAAAATTCTGATAATTCTTGCTCTCAATCACTGAAACTTCTGATGTTCCCATAGGCAGCAGACAGGTATCTGGTCATTTACTGAGGCAGTCTCATTTTGCAATCCATTAGCCAAAACAGAGGGGTATAGACCTGTCCAGTAACGTCAGCTTGGTTGTCTCCAGTTACTGCTTTCGGCTGAGAACTTCTATATTCTTTCCTTCCCCCTCTTGTTTTTGGCCTTCAGTTCAGTCTCCCCACCACCCTATGCCAGTTCGGCTTCCTTTGGCAGCACTGGATATGCAAAGGAGTTACATGATTAACTTTTATCCACAGAATAAAAGTGAGCAGCAGAACTCAGATGAGCGGGGCTGCTGTGAGTGCCTCTCCCAGTATTTCCCCTGGAAGGATGGGGATACTCAGCTTCGCAAGAGACCAGGGATGCTCTTTAGTCCCCGGAGAGGGGCGGGCATCATCAGAAAGAGTCTACTTGGAAGAGAATAGTTTGTTCGCATGTTGGACCGCCGCGGCAGTTGCTGGTCTCTTCTGTTATTGTGGAAAATCAGGAGCGGGGCCTGTCACTTGTCATCTGTTCTTTGAGTGTAACCAACTTTTCTCCCATGGGCCATTTGGTGTGGCTATGAATGATGGCTCTGGCTAAATGACACCATCCTGATGGTGGAGTAAACAGAAGTGATGCTGGAACAGGCACCTTGGATCCAGCCTGTGTTTTCAGAGCTGCAGGAAGGGCCCGGGATGGAGTGGAATGCTCATAGACTGGGGCTGAGGTCTCGCCTGGGCCTCTGTTAATCTCCCTGAGCTACTGGGACACCGGCCAGCCTGTTGGCTGGAGGGCAATCCTATACACACTCACTTGCACTAGATTCCATATAGGGGTTTAGAGCATGTGTGAAATTTCAGTATCTTTTAGTTACTTGCCCTCATTTTCTAACCAGAGGCTCAGAGAGACCAAGTGGCTGGTCCTGGGTCATAGGGCTGGCAGTGGCAGAGCTGAAAGGAGAACCAGGTTTCCTGCTCTGCGGCTGTGTCCCTTCTCCTCTGTGGTGTGTCTGTCCCCATCCTCTATTTCCTCTATTCTTAGGTACCATTGTTTGAATAACAACTGTTTGTTTTCTGAGGATTTAAAAAGCCCTCTGCTCCCATCCTGGGGCTTCCCAGGTGGCTCAGTGGTAAAGAATTCACCTGCCAATGCAGGAGATGTGGGCTTGATCTGTGGGTCGGGAAGATCCTCTGGAAGAGGAAATGACAATTCTGGCCTGGGGAATTCCATGGACAGAGGAGCCTGGCAGACAAGAGTCAATAGGGTGGCAAAGAGTCAGACACCACTGAGTGACTGAGCATGACCTGCTGCTATGTTAAATGTTCAAATCCATTGTAAAACTTAATTTAAGAATGTTAAAATGAGCAAAAAATGCATCGAGAGGTAGTGTGGAGTAGTGGATGGAAAAGCAAGCTCTTGATTGCTGAAAGACTGGGCTCCATTTCTGGTCTATCACTTTCTCTCATCTTGGGCAGGTTACTCCTCATCACTCTGTTCCATTATCTTGTGGCTAAAAATAGTGTCTACTCCAAGGGCTGACATAATGAGTAATCGAGATCATATATGTAAAATACTCGGCACGTAGTCAGCGCACCCTAGTCTGGACTGTTATTATTTGTGTATGCGTTTGTGTATACACACTGTACCCGTGGATGAGGGAGGCAGAGAGGAGTAATTCACAGGTGGTGGCGATGCAATGCTGGGGGATGGATAGCTCATTCATCATTCCAATTCTTTTTTCTTTTTCTTTTAATTGGAGGCTGATTACTTTACAACATTGTAGTGGTTTTTGCCATACATTAACATGAATCAGCCATGGGTGTACATGTGTTTCCCATCCTGAACCCCCCTCCCACATCCCTCCCCATCCCATCCCTCATCATTTCAGTGTGCCTGTGAAAATATTTTTTGAGGCATGGCACACTGCCTCAGCCCTTGGTTTCCAGGAGCATTTATTGATCAGGCCCTGGGTTAATATTGGGGCTTCCCTGGTAGCTGAGATGCTAAAGAATCTGCCTGCAATACAGGAGACCTGGGTCAGAAAGATCCCTTGGAGGAGGGCATGGCGTCCCACTCCAGTATTCTTGCCTGGAGAATTCCATGACAGAGGAGCCTGGCAGGCTACCGTCCACGGGGTCGCAAAGAGTCAGACACGACTGAGTGACCAGCACTTAGGTAATGTTGAAATCCAGTTAAAAGATATGCCATTTTTCATATTTTTGTGCCCTCTTTAGCATCCTTCCCCAGGGTTTAGTACGAGTTACAGGAGACAATTCATGCGAAGTGCAGTTTGCATGCATCCAGCGCACAGCAACTGCTCAGTAAACACCAGTGGCTATCAGTATGATACAGAACCTGTTGTGGAGTTGTATGACAGAGAAAAGAATAAAATATTATTAATTTCAAAAACAACCTGTGCTTCTTCTATCTGGATAGCATATTCATCTCCCAATTAATTTTCTTCACAACCCAGTTGGGAGGAGTAGGATGTACCCTTTCCATTTTTTTTTTTTTTGGTACAGGTGGGGTGGCCGAGACGCTGAAGGTGACATCACCAACAGGCAGTGACCTAAGAAGTCAGGGCCAGAACCAGGTCTGGAATACAGACTTCCTGGCTCCTGACCCAGGTTCCCTTCTGCCCGGCAGCCTTCCCCAGCAGGCTGGAGGGACCTGGGAGGTATCTGTTTCAGGACTCTCTCCGTTGCCCTTGAAAGTTTATCATCTATTGACTGAGTGTTGACCCAAAGCATACTAATTCCTGAGGCGACCTTACAGGATGTCCTGTGGAGACTTTTCCTCCTTTTTTTGTCAGTGCTTTGCTGGCAGATTAAAATTCAGTGGACCCCATTTGTAGGAAGTCTGATAAAATATTCTCTTCTCAATCACAAACAATTTCTCCATCTGCCACTTGGCTGAGAGAATCAAACTCAAACACCCTCGTGAGAGGGGAGCGTGATACCAAGCAGAGGAAAGTACAGGAAACAGCAAGGGTTTGTGCCTGGACGCAGTCTTTACCTGTCTGATGGAGCTGAGTAGTCAGCTCTGTTAGGCTGCTGGTTTTTCTTCACCAGATTGATAGAATCCCCTTGAAATTACTTTTGGCAATTATTTGGTATCTAGTAGGTACAGCTGTATAAGTGCAGTGCATAGATCTCTACAGAAACAACAAATCTGGGATTTGGTATAGATAAGCTAGGGAGGGAATAGATTGGTGGCTATTTGAAGAAAGATCAGAAAAGCTAATTTGGGAAAAGTGGTGCAGTTAGCCAAAGACATTGAAGGAAATCAATGTTAACCCACTTAAGGAGGTGTTTATAATACCTATTATTTGCAAAGAAATATTTTGGGGTGGATAGAAAATAAAAAAGACATGATCCTACATTTGAATTGGTGAGGAAAACATTCTTTCATTCAGTGATCCTCAGTGAGTGTCTGTTATGTGCCAGACATGGAGATATACTAACGAACAAAAGGGAATCTACTCTCTGGAAACTTATATCTTGTGGGGGAAAACAACAAGGAAAATGTGACAACAGTTTGGGATAAATCCTAAGAAGGAACTAAAGAGCATATTGTGATAGTATTGAGTGGGTGGACCGGTGCTATTTCAGATCAAGGAAACCCTATAGAAGAGCACTGTAGGCAAAGGGAACTTCAAATGCAAAAGTCTGAGAAGAAAAATCATGGTATATTCTAGAAACTACCTGAAAGCCCACATAGTTGGAGTATTCAGTTCAGTTCAGTTCAGTCGCTCAGTCGTGTCCGACTCTTTGCGACCCCATGAATCGCAGCACGCCAGGCCTCCCTGTTCATCACCATCTCTCGGAGTTCACTCAGACTCACATCCATCGAGTCAGTGATGCCATCCAGCCATCTCATCCTCTGTCGTCCCTTTCTCCTCCTGCCCCCAATCCCTCCCAGCATCAGAGTCTTTTCCAATGAGTCAACTCTTCGCATGAGGTGGCCAAAGTACTGGAGTTTCAGCTTTAGCATCATTCCTTCCAAAGAAATCCCAGGGTTGACCT
>SJYT01033695.1:9152-20717 GCA_006410635.1 Cephalophus harveyi
TGAGGAATAGATTTAAGGGCCTAGATCTGATAGATAGAGTGCCTGAAGAACTATGGAATGAGGTTCGTGACATTGTACGGGAGACAGGGATCAAGACCATCCCCATGGAAAAGAAATGCAAAAAAGCAAAATGGCTGTCTGGGGAGGCCTTACAAATAGCTGTGAAAAGAAGAGAGGCGAAAAGCAAAGGAGACAAGGAAAGATATAAGCACCTGAATGCAGAGTTCCAAAGAATAGCAAGAAGAGATAAGAAAGCCTTCTTCAGTGATCAATGCAAAGAAATAGAGGAAAACAACAGAATGGGAAAGACTAGAGATCTCTTCAAGAAAATTAGAGATACCAAGGGAACATTTCATGCAAGGAGAAGACAGATAGGTGGCTAATAAACACATGGAGAGATGCCCGGTATCGCCCACTGTTAGAGAAATACAAATCAAAATCACAATGAGGGCCCAGCTCGCACAAGTCAGAATGGCCGTCATCAAAAGAACTACAAACAGTAAATGCTGGAGAGGGTTTGGAGAAAAAGGAACCCTCTTGCACTCTTGGTGGGAATTTAAATTGGTACAGTCACTCTGAAGAACAGTATGGAGATTTCTTAAAAAGCGAGGAATAGAACTACCATATGACCCAACAATCCCACTACTGCGCATCTACCCTGAGAAAACCATAACCGAAAAATACACACATACCACATCATGCACTGTGCACAAAGGCTAGGCCATGGAAGCAACCTAGATGTCCATCCGCAAGACGACGGATGAAGAAGCTGTGGTACGTACACACAGTGGAACTTCACTCAGCCAGAAAAGGGATGCATTGGAGTCAGTTCTAATGAGGCGGATGAAAAGCGAAAGTGAAGTCACTCAGTTGAGTCCAACTCTTTGGGACCCCATGGACTGTAGCCCACCAGGCTCCTCCATCCATGGACTTTTCTATGCAAGAGTACTGGAGTGAGTTGCCGTTTCCTTCTCCAGGGGATCTTCCCAACCCAGGGATCAAACCCGGGTCTCCGGCACTGTGGGCAGACGCTTTACTGTCTGAGCCATGAGGTGGATGAACCGAGAACCTATTATACAGAGTGAAGTCAGTCAGAAAGAAAAGAGCAATTATTGTGTATTAATGCATGTGTGTGGGATCTAGAAAGACGGTACCGATGAGCCTACCTGCAGGGCAGCAAAGGAGACACCAGCTTGGCGAACAGACGGTGGGCGTGGGCTGGGGGAGGACCAGAGAGCAGCGCGGGAGCATGTCCACGCCATGTGCAAAGTGCAGGGGGGCTGTGCGGTGGCACTGGGAGCTCAAGCCTGGCGCTCTGTGACGACCCGGGGGCGTGGTGAAGGAGGTGGGGGGAGGCTTAGAAGGGAGGGGACGTGTGTTACCTACGCCGATTCATGCTGATGTATGGCAGAAACCAACACTATATTGTAAAGCGATTATCCTCCAATTAAAAAGAAATGCATTTTTAAAATGTAGCTCGGTGCATCCTCAGGCCCCAGCACCTCCCTGGAGCATCCTCCTCCCGGCAAAAGGCTCTGGGGGCCTGGCCCCGCCTCCACGCCTGGCCCTGCAGACTCCAGCTCCGGACTCCGGCAGCACCTCGCTGTCCCGGCCTCTGCCTTGCTGCTGCTCTGCGCGTCCTCACCCTTTTGGGCTCAGGAGTAAAACCCAGTGCGCGTCCTGAGCCGTCTCTGGGAAGGGACACCCGGCTGCCCGGGTCTCACAGCAGGATGCACGTGCTCTGCTCCACGTCCACACCGCTGTCCCCTGTTAACCTGCTTATGGACACCTCTGCCTAACAGAATATGAGGGTGTCAAGTGCACGGTGAAAAGCCTCCAGAACGTCACATATTTTCTGTCCTCAGCATCCCTTATGGGCTGGACCACGCTCCCCTAGACAGGGTGGGAGGCCACCCCTCCCACCCCGTGGCGCGGGCAGTGCTTGGAGATGGCCCCTGAAGAGGCGATCAAGTCGGAATGACGCCGTCTGGGTGGGCCTAACCGGAGCTGACAGGCGTTCCTTCTGAGAGAGGAGGTATGGGCCCAGAGGCACACTGGGGGCCGCAGGATGACCAGCAGAGGGGCCGGGTGGTCCTCACCTACCCAGAGGCCTTGGGAGGAGCCAGCCCCGCCTGCCGGCTCCAGGCCGGGCCGCTCCGCTTCAGGACTGAGATCAGACGAACCTCTGTGGGGTTTTGCCCCGAAGCCTGAACTGACGGATGCAGGCCCTGTCCCCAGGAGGCTGCAATAGACACCCCGCCCTGCCCGGACGGAAGGCCATCAGGGGCCCCTACCGGTCCAGCAGAGGGCTCCGCGGAGCCTGCTCTGAGGCTGGGTCTCCCACCAACAGGACTGTGAGCCCGAGGGCTGGTGAGCCTGGGCTGGGACTTTCTGCCCCAGGAGGGAGGAAGTCAGCACCGACTGGGCGCTGCTGAGGGAGGAAACAGAACCGGCTCCATCCTGAAAGCAGGACTCCATCCCGGGCCGGACTGTGGACTGTGAGCTATACGCCCAGCATCTATGGAGACAACTTACCAACTTACCAACCGGTTGGGCGCCAGGAAGGAAGAGCTGCAGGGCTCTCCATCACCTAAAATAATACCCTAATTATCTGTGTGACTGAATAGAATCATACATTCCAGTATGCTTATTGGGGTATGACCACAGGCCTATTGATAACTGTCCACTGTAAACTACCTAGGCTTAAGGCATATGAATCATGGGTTAACTTTGATTGTATCTTTCCTTTCCTTTGTTCAGACTAGTTTCAGGGAGTTTGGGGAGGTGGGTTTGGGCACGTACACTTAGGGTATATAAGGTTTTCACAAAAACTGGTTGGGGTCCTCGGCCGAGAGGAGGCTCTGCCTTAGGCCTGCGGGTATAATAAACGGCACTTCACCATCTGCACTGCGCTTCTGAGTGAGTTTGTTTACCAGAACGTGTGGCCATAGCACAGCAAGCGTGAGGAGGTGGCTTGGTTATTCTCTGGTCTTCGTGACTGTGATCGAAAGTCACTTTTCACCTGGGCTTTTCAGTTTAAGCCACCAAACTCCCTTTTCACTTATCGTTCAGGGACGTGGAGTCCTGATCGGCGCTGCGGTCCTGTGATTTACGCCTTCACACACTGAAGGGCCATCTCCCAGGCTTACCCAGGCTGTTTCTATTAATGTTTGGTGTTTACCTTTCCAGACTATCCTGTAAGTATACAAATGTAGGTACATAATTAACGACAGGTGTAGAATCTAATATAGGCACAGTTATAGATACAGGGGCTTCCCTGGTGGCTCAGACAGTAAAGAGACTGCCTTTAATGCAGGAGACCCAGGTTCAGTCCCTGGGTTGGGAAGATCCCCTGGAGAAGGAAATGGCAACCCACTCCAGCATTCTTGCCTGGAGAATACTGCATGGACAGAGAAGCCTGGGGGGCTACAGTCCATGAGGTCACAAAGAGTTGGACACTTCTGAGCGACTAACACATACAGATATAGAAACGAATGTCGCTTTCTTTAAACAGTCAAATGCCAGGGGCCCACCTGCCCCCTGCGCACGCACGTCAGGAGGTGGCAGAGCTGAGGTCAGGACGGCAGAGGCTGCCCAGGTGCGCCGCCCAGCCCGCCTGGGAGATTTTAGTTTCTGAGCCTCCACCTCCTCACCTTTCATGGGAACCGCAGCCACACCTACTGCACACGATTGTGAATGTCAGATGAGATTATGTGTGAAAAAATAAACTTCTAGTGAGCATCGCCTGTGTTTCTTAATTACAACGAAAGGCCTTTGTTCACAGAGCGTGTCAAAAGTGAGAAAGACGTCCATGGCAGGGGCATCACGGGTGGACTTCGAGCAGCAAGAAATGGAGACCGGGCCCTCCTGAGGGTGAGGGTCCTCCTGGGGTGAGGGTCCTCCTGGGGGTGAGGGTGCTCCTAGGGGTGAGGGTCCTCCTGGGGTGAGGGTCCTCCTGGGGGTGAGGGTGAGGGTGCTCCTAGGGGCGAGGGTCCTCCTGCGGGTGAGGGTCCTCCTGAGGGTGAGGGCGCTCCTGGGGGTGAGGGTCCTCCTGGGGTGAAGGTCCTCCTGGGGGTGAGGGTGCTCCTAGGGGTGAGGGTCCTCCTGGGGGTGAGGGTCCTCCTGGGGGTGAGGGTGAGGGTGCTCCTAGGGGTGAGGGTCCTCCTGGGGGTGAGGGTCCTCCTGAGGTTGAAGGTGATGGCCTTCCTGGGGGTGAGGGTCCTCCTGAGGGTGAGGGCCCTCCTGGGCGGGACCAGACCAGGCGCCACTGGACGGGCAGGGAGACCGCCCTGGGGGCCTGGGGGTGCCGCTGGCAGAGAAGAGAGGGGGTAAACTTCCAGATGTCTGGGAGGGGAAGCTGGTTCCCTGGGGCCAGAGGAAGGTCTCAAAGGAAAACAGAGAAGGGAGGGAGGAGAGAGGGCTCCCCGCACACCGCAGAGCCCTCCAGCCTGGCGGGGATGCTGCTGTGCCCTCGGGGGACCTCTGACGCCAGCTCTGAACGGAGTCAGACCCTCTGGACCCCAGTCTGAGCGCAGGCTGCTCTCAAAGAGCCTTTTTTTTTTTTTGCCTCAGAAAGATCCACAGTGAGGATATTGATCAGAGCCGCCCCGGGGGACGTTTTTGTGTTGGAAGGATGCCCTGGAGGGGGACTGCCCCCTTCCCTGGGGGCAGCATCAGCTGAAAGGCGGGAAGTCCCCGGCTGGTGGGCCTGGGGGGGTCCCTGCCAGGACACACGGACAACCTCCTGAAAATACGGGGGTCCAACAGGAGCAAAGGTCTTGGGGAGCCACCCCCTCCCCGCCAAACAGGGCTCTCCCTTAGCAGACAGGCAGGCTGTGACAGGGGGCACCAGGCCCTTACTTTGAAAAAGATCTCTTGCAAATATTCCGCCTTTTTTTTTTTTTTTTTTAATTTTGGCTGCACCTGGGGCATGTGGGACTTTAGTCCCGAAACCAGTGCTCAAACCCACTACTCCTACACTGGAACCAGAATCTTAACCCCTGGAACGGCAGGGAAGTCCCACGGTCCCTTACCTTTGGAACATGCAAGACCACAGTCGGTGCTACCCCCAAGCTTCCCTCTGCCAGAGGGCAGTACTGCGCTGGTCGTGAGGACTGGCTGGACTCGGCGTCTCACACTGTCCAGTGGGAAACGCTTCCTTTGGTTGATCTCCCAACCACACACTGGAGCTCATGTTCCACCCCTCCCTTCTCTCAGAAAGGGTTTCCAGCTGGGAAAATCCTGCTCTTCCCTGATGAGAGCTTTGCTTCCAGACAGTGAAAGGAAAGCCGTAAAGGTGAACTCCGCTCGGCAGATTAACGGGCGTCGCCCAGAAAAATTGACAGGGATCCTGGAGATGGCAGCTCCTCAGCCTCGCAACGAGGCCAAGGCAGAGAAAGCGCAGGGGGAAGCTGTCCTGTCACTGAGACGCCACGACGCACACATCTGCGTTTTATCAACAGAGATTGCCTCCTGAAGTGACTGTGGAACTTGAGTGCCAAGTGCAGGAGCCGTGCAGCCAGGACAGCAGCTGCGTGAGGGAGGCGGCCGGGCCGGGGCCTGGAGCTGCCTTTAATGGGCGACTGTTCCCTTCTGCCCAGTGATAATGAACTTCCTTATTCTGGGTCTGGGCCAGCTAAGCTGGTCTGTTCTGGATTAGGCTGGAAGTCAGGGGCAAAGAGACCTGGTTAAGCAGAACAAAGGCCTCGCCTGCTCCCGGGCGGGTTCTGTCCTGCCTCCGTTGGCCTCTGCTCGCTCCGTCCCCTTCTTTAAACACTTGTCACCGCTTGGTGTCGAAAGCCGCTGCCCTTGTCCCGCCGTCCCGCGGGGGGCTCCCCATCCACGTGCCCACTCAGCAGCCTCAGGGCCCCCCACCCGACACTGGTCTCTGGCTCCGCCGGGCGGCAGCATCCAGGCTGCAGCCGCCGGTCGGCCGCAGCGACTCACAGCTGAAGCGAGGCCAGCGGACCCTTCTGTCCACGGCCTCTCGGGATTCCAGCCTCACCACCCTCAGCGTGACCTCCTGCATCTGATCATGCGACTTTCCAGTTTGCTATATTCATGGTACAGGCGCTTGATTTACTCTGCTGCTGCTAAGTCGCTTCAGTCGTGTCCGACTCTGCGACCCCAGAGAGGGCAGCCCACCAAGCTCCCCCATCCCTGGGATTCTCTAGGCAAGAACACTGGAGTGGGTTGCCATTTACTCTAGGACAGATAATTCCCTCCGGAATCTGCCTTAGGTCAGCGGTCTGTCTTTACAGTTGCTTGGTTAAAACAGACCCCACTTCTGGTTCGAGGCCCCAGGAAATCTGCGCCAAGCTTTCTTCCGCCGACACGGGCGCAGCTGTGCTACTGAAGAATAAGCCGCACAAAAGGACAGACTGGCGCCACCTCGGCGCGAGCGGGCGCCCTTGCTAGTTTCTTGAGTGAACACCCTCCTCTGCTCGATTTTATGTCTGTGTCCTCACTTTTTTCAAGCCTCCTTCCTGTTCTGAAGGGATTCTCACCGCGAGCACCTTCCAGGCCCCACAGGAGGGCCGACGGCCCCTTCGCGGCGGCGGCTGGGCCCGGGGCTTCGGGGCGCCTGATTCCTGCCCGTGGTGGGAGTCTCGAGGCTGGCCCTTCTCTCCCGCGCGTGGCCGCAGGCCGCGCCGGCAGCCCTCGGCGCGTTTCTGACCGCGGGCCCAGCGCGCCGCTGGCAGCGGCTCCGGGAGCGGGAGCGCCGCGGGGCGACTGCCCGGGGCCTCGGGCTCCGCCGCGGGCGGGCGGGCGGGAAGGAGGAGGCCCAGCAGGGCGGCTGCGGCGCTGAACCCGCGGAACCGGCGGGGCCCCCGCCCTGGCCCCGGCGTCCACTCGGCGCAGAGGCGCTCCTGCCCCGGACCCGCGCGCCGAGACGGGCCGGGCGCCAAGGCGGCCCCGGGGACGCACGGAGGCCGTGAGCGCCCGCGAGCTCTGGCGCGGCTGCTGACCGGCAGGAGCCCTCGGCCGGGGCGCCAGGGCCCCGGCCGCAGCCTGCCCGGCTGGAGCCGACTGCCTCCCGGCCGTCCCTGCCATGCCACCGCCCAGGCGCCCGCGGGCGAAATATGCGGTGGGCTGACGACACGCGGGGGCGCGCCACCATTTCAGGTCTCCTCACCGTGGAACAAGCTGTTTTCCTAAAGCATGCTCAGTCATCTCCATGGAAACCACGTCCTCAGCTGGGTCTCACCTCACCGATGCTGCAGTGGAGTTTGGTTTCAATATCCTTTCAGAACGTGACTGGGGGTGTGCAGAGATGTGTGTGGGTGGATTTTCACACACGCACACACGTACACGCGTGCACACACGCACACAGCGTCCTCCCAGTCCTTTTTCCTCAGGGCTTTCACAAAGCAGATTGGCTGTTGCTCCGGAAACCGTCATGCTGCACCGTCTCCAGCGGCACACTTTCGGCGGCGGCGAGGGTGGGCTTGCATCCAAGCGGGTTAACAAGAGACGGGTGGGCGCAGGGGTGAGACAAGGACAGAGAACGGCCAGCGGGTGCCGGTGGTCACCGTCGATCAGCAAGCTGAAGCAAAAAGGACACGTTTCGGGAACCCAGCCAGGTTCAACCTCCAAGGACACCGTGTCTCCTGAACCATATTCCCTCGTCTCAAAAGCTTCCTCCCGTCACCCCTCAGCTCTGGACACCGTCCCCTGCTCACACACACGTGCACACACACACGTGTGCACACGCACACATCCGCTTAGCACACACTCCACTCAGATCGCACACATTCCCTGAGCCTGCGCTACGAGCCCCTGAGACGCGCTTGGATTGTGCAAAACTGGAAAGGGAAGGGACATGCCCCAGGAACACTGTGAAATGAACAGGAAAGATAAATACAGGAACTGTGGGTCTGCGAGTCCAGGTCACTTCACAGAAAGGCCACAGGCCAGACGGTGATCTTCCAGTGTGTTAGTTCCCTCACCGAAAGCTGGCGGTGGCAAAGACGCACAGTGGTTCCGGGGCACGACTAGACATGGCCGCGCGGCTGCGAGGCACGGGAGCACACGTTCTGCAGGGGTCTTCAGAAGAAGCTGGCCGTGGCGGCCGAGCCAGGCCCTAGGTCCCAGCGGCCATCTGCAACAGAGCTGAGAGCCTGTGACAGGCCCAGGGTCACGGGGCACAGTGCTGCCGGCCTGGAGGAAGCGTCAACGCAGTTACCAGGAGCGAAGGCGGGCGCTCACGGGAGCAGAGGAGAGGCCGGGAAGGCAGGCGGGAGCCGCTGAGGGGAGCCTGTGCACCCAGATCCGGAGAGGGGGGTGCTGCCGCCAGCGAGCTAGGAGACGCTGAGATGCACAGGCAGGGTGGGGCCCGCGGCGGGCACGAGCCCGCGGCTGCAGGCTGGGGCTGCTGAAGCGTCGCTCTCACGTGAGAGCGACCTTGCTCGTTCCTGGTGGGGTCTGCTCGCCTTCAGCTGGCTACAGAGTCACCACCCTACTGTTTTATAACCACGGACACACACACTCATCAGCATCATCCACCCCGAGAAAGCACACGAGGTTTTAAAGTCTGATTTAGAATTAAATCTTGAGAATCATGAGGACTTCCCCGGTGGCTTGGACGGTAAAGCTGTCTACTATGTGAGAGACCTGGGTTCGATCCCTGGGTCGGGAAGATCCCCTGGAGAAGGAAACACCAACCCACTCCAGTACTATTGCCTGGAAAATCCCATGGAGGGAGGAGCCTGGTAGGCTACAGTCCATGGGGTCGCAAAGAGAGACACGACTGAGCGACTTCACTCACTTCCCTTGGAAAACGTGAATCTGGTGCCAGGATGGAAGATGCCACCGAAGCTAGAAGAGGACACGTGTGTCGGGAGGGCGAGGCTCGCGCCAGCACCTCCGCCTGCCAGCCTCATCCCTAGCGGCAGAGCCTGGACGGTGGCGTCGCAGCCTCGACCCTGGGAGGCCCAGGTGGAGGGCTTAGACCCCGGACTCATGGGCTCTGCACTTGTCTAAAGATCAGCTTTGACCCCTCGCCCCAGGCCTAGTCCTGAGGGCACGTGGGGTGCACGCTGTAAGGAGGGGCTTGCCAGGTGTGGGTCAGACTCATCCACTACTCCATGTGCTTCAGGAAATCCAAAGGTGTGTACCGCGTGTGTGCAGCCTTTGAGAAGCTCGTGGTCTAGGGGAGCAAGCAAGACGTAAACACACACGACAGAGACGGGACGGAGGGACTCAGTGGCGGCAGCAGCGGCGCCTTCAGACCAGGCACCAAGGCAGCCTGGGCACGGGCAGCTCCGCTCACTGCCTGATCCCGTGCCTTTCTCACTTCAGCCTGGGGATTAAAATGATGATCATTTTTGTCCTGCCTGCAGTTGTGAGAATCCTGGTCCTCCCCGGTGGCTCAGATGGTAAGGCGTCTGCCTGCAATGCAGGAGACCTGGGTTCAATCCCTGGGTTGGGAAGATCCCCTGGAGAAAGAAACGGCAACCCAGTCCAGAACTCTTGCCTGGAAAATCCCATGGACAGAGGAGCCGGGTAGGCTACAGTCCATGGGGTAGCAAAGAATCGGACACGACTGAGCGATAAATAGATAGAATAAAACTGTAGCGTGTAAGGGGTCTTCGCAGTGTCCAACCATCTCTCCAACTTCCAGGTGACGGAGACTGAGATGTGAGTTTCTATGAGCTATTTTCCAAGGTTACTGTGAGCTCATTCAGTCGTGTCTGACTCTTTGTGACCCCATGGACTGTAGCCTGCCAGGCTCCTCTGCCCATGGGATTCCCCAGGCAAGAATACTGGAGTGGGTTGCCATTTCCTCTTCCACCAGGGTTATCAAGCTGGCCACAATAGTTGACATTACAAACTTATCTTTTACTACACACACTCCTCCTTGAAAGCCTGTGTCTAGGCCCTACTCCAGGCTCTGTGGACGGATCTTGGACATGGAGGACCTCAGATCTTATGCCCCCTAAGAAGTCACGTGGAGAAGACAGACGGTGAACACAGAAGTACAAGTGCAGTGGGGGTTGCAGACAGGACCCCCTCGACGCCAGGAGAGACCACGCCGAAGGCCAGGGAGGCCCTGAGGTGGGACCGAGGCAGCACACACGTGACTCTGGAGAAGCCGAGGCCAGAACGTGCCATTTGCAGTGAAGGTCAGTGTTCATTCTGTAAAAGCACCTTTTAGACTGTGGACTTAACCTCCACCCATAAACAACCACAAAACCACACACAATATATATGAACAATGACTTTCATGCACTAAACCACAGGCGAAGGATGACTGATTCCTGAGATGTGGGAAGACGTGGCTTTCCATCTGGAGGTAATTTCAGGACCTCAGCACCAGCAGACGGGGCTGACAGAGCCCGGGAGCCGTGCTGCTGGGGAGATAGAGATAGCACGGGGGGCAGGAGCCCAGCACTGGGGCCAGGAGAGGACAGGGAAACCAGCAGTTCAGTTGCTCAGTTGTGGCCGACTCTTTGTGACCCCATGAACCACAGCACGCCAGGCCCCCTGTCCATCACCAACTCACAGAGTCCACCCAAACCCATGTACATTGAGTTGGTGATGCCGTCCAACCATCTCATCCTCTGTTGCTCCCTTCTCCTCCTGCCTTCAATCTTTCCCAGCATCAGGGTATTTTCAAATGAGTCAACTCTTTGCATCAGGTGGACAGAGTGTTGGAGTTTCAGCTTCAAAAATCAGTCCTACCAATGAACACACAGGACTGATTTCCTTCAGGATGGACTGCTTGGATCTCCTTGCAGTCCAAGGGACTCTCAAGAGTCTTCTCCAACACCACAGTTCAAAAGCATCAATTCTTCGGTGCTCAGCTTTCCTTATAGTCCAACTCTCACATCCATACGTGACCACTGGAAAAACCACAACCTTGACTAGATGGACCTTTGTTGGCAAAGTAATGTCTCTGCTTTTGAATATGCTATCTAGGTTGGTCATAATTCTCCTTCCAAGAAGTAAGCGTCTTTTAATTTCATGGCTGCAGTCACCATTTGCAGTGATTTTGGAGCCCGGAAAAATAAAGTCAGCCACTGTGCCCACTGTTTTCCCATCTATTTGGCATGAAGTGATGCGACCGGATGCCATGATCTTCGTTTTCTGAATGTTGAGCTTTAAGCCAACTTTTTCGCTCTCCTCTTTCACTTTCATCAAGAGGCGTTTTAGTTCCTCGTCACTTTCTGCCATAAGGGTGGTGTCATCTGCATATCTGAGGTTATTGATATTTCTCCCGGCAATCTTGATTCCAGCTTGTGTTTCTTCCAGCCCAGCGTTTCTCATGATGTACTCTGCGTAGAAGTTAAATAAGCAGGGTGACAATATACAGCCTTGACGCACTCCTTTTCCTATTTGGGATAGTACCCAGCACTAAAAAGAAACGAGCTCTCAAGAGAGGAGCCAATCTGAAAGACTGCCTACTGTATGATTCCTGCCCTGCGACTTTCTGGAAAAGGTGAAGCTATGGAGACAGCAAGAAGACCAGCGGCTGCCTCCCCGCCTCCCGCGCCGGCTCCCGCCTCCCGCCTCCCGCGGCGGCTCCCGGCTCCCGCCTCCCGCCTCCCCGCCTCCCGCCTCCCC
>SJYT01033695.1:21952-34145 GCA_006410635.1 Cephalophus harveyi
TCCTCTGTCATCCCCTTCTCCTCCTGCCTTCAATCTTTCCCAGCATCAGGGTCTTTTCAAATGAGTGGGCTCTTCGCATCAGGTGGCCAAAGTATTGGAGTTTCAGCATCAGCATCAGTCCTTCCAATGAGCACCCAGGACTGATCTCCTTTACGATGGACTGGTTGGATCTCCTTGCAGTCCAAGGGACTCTCAAGTCTTCTCCAGCACCACAGTTCAAAAGCATCAATACTTTGGTGCTCAGCCTTCTTTATGGACCAACTCTCACATCCATACATGACTACTGGAAAAACCATAACTTTGACTAGACGGACCCTGTTAACAAAATGATGTCTCTGCTTTTTAATACACTGCCTAGGTTGGTCATAACTTTTCTTCCAAGGAGCAAGTGTCTTTTAATTTCATGACTGCAGTCACCGTCTACAGTTGTTTTGGAGCCAAGAAAATAAAGTCTCTCACTGCTTAACATGGCCCACAACATGTACTGCTCACCCAACAAATACCAGCTTGTTTTCTATTACTGTACATAGTTTTGAATTTTGTATAACTAATTAAAGATATTTTAATAGCCTATTCTTAGAGCACTTTCGGAGAAAGCAATGGCACTCCACTCCAGTGCTCTTGCCTGGAAAATCCCATGGACAGAGGAGCCTGGAAGGCTGCAGTCCACGGGGTCGCTGAGGGTCAGACACGACTGAGTGACTTCACTTTCACTTTTCACTTTCATGCATTGGAGAAGGAAATGGCAACCCACTCCAGTGTTCTTGCCTGGAGAATCCCAGGGACGGGGGAGCCTGGGGGGCTGCCGTCTATGGGGTCGCACAGAGTCGGACATGACTGAAGTGACTTAGCAGCAGAGCACTTTAGGTTTATAGAAAATATTTGGGCAAGAATCTGTTTCTGTGTACCACCTCTCTCCCTTCACACGTTTTGCATCTCTGTGGGATATTACTTACAGGGGATGAAGCAGCATTGATACGGTGTTACTGATGTGAGGGCTCTACTCCACTTCCTTCTCATCCCACCCCCTTGCCCTGCTGCTGCTGCTGCTAAGTCACTTCAGTCGTGTCCGACCCTGTACGACCCCACAGACGGCAGCCCACCAGGCTCCTCCATCCATGGGATTTTCCAGGCAAGAGTACTGGAGTGGGGTGCCATTGCCTTCTCCGCCCCCTCGCCCTAAGCCCCTGCAAATAACTGACTGATCCTTTTACTATCTCTGTGATTTGGCCTTTCCCAGAATGTCACACAGTCGAAATCTTGCAGTAGCCATCAGACGGGCTTCTTCTGCGTTGTAACAGGCTTTTACACTCCCCCATGTCTTCTCAAGGCTGGATGGCCCATGTGTCTTTGTCTCTGTTCCTGATTGTATCCCGTCGCACAGGTGCACCGGTTGTATCCGTTCACACACTGAAGACACCTAAGTAAAGCTGCTGTGAGCACTGGTGGGCAGGATTCCGGCGGGACGTACGCTCTCACCTTGTTTGGGTAAGTTCCTGGGAGCCAGGAAGACCGTCTTCCGCACCGTCCGCGCCCCCAGCAGCCGCGCGAAGCTCTGCTGCCCCAGCCTCGCCAGCACAGCTGGCGCCCGCGTTCAGGCCCTGGGCCCGCTCACGAGAGAGCAGTGGCTGCCCGCCGCTGCTTCCGTGACATCCCCTGGTAACGGACAAGGAGCACCGCTTTTTCACACATGGACTCACCGTCTGTACAGCTTGTTCAGTGAGGTGTCTGTTCCCACCGTTTGCCTATGTTTAAATTGAGTTGTTTGCTCATTGTGGAGTTCTTTGTGTGTTTTGGAAACAAGCCTTTTATCAGATGTGTGTACTGAAGTGATTTTCTCACAGTCTGTGCTTCATCTTGTCATTCCCGTGACAGTGTCTTTGCAGAAGACAGCTGTGGTTCTGTATTTTAATTCAGTCAGTCTTGCCTTTCACGGGCTGTGCTTTCAGTGCTGAATCTGAAGCACCGTCACCAAACCCAAGGTCACCCACATTTCCTCCCAGGTACCTCTACAAGCTGTTGTTCACATTTTGCGTTTAGATTTATGTTCCACTGAGGTAGTTTTTTTTAGTAAAAGGTTTAAGGTCTGGACTCCTTTTCTGTAGTGTGAATGCCCAGTGGTTCGAGCACCATTTGTTGAAAAGACCACTCCTCTTCTGCTGGATCACCTCCGCTCTCTCGCCGGAGACTGTGGGACGCAGCCGCCTGCGTCCCTTTCTGGGTGCCTACTGGTCAGCTGACCTCTGCTTTCTCTGGCTCTAAGCCGTGGCTATGTAGCGACTCTCACGGTCGGGCAGGGTCAGACTTTGACTCTTTTCAGGGTTGTGCTGGCTGCCCTGGGTCTGTGCCTCTCCACATGCGCTCTGGGGTCAGCTGGCAACAGCCGCAAAATGACCTGCTGGGATTCTGACTGATGTGAGTGTACTGAATCCCTGGCACCTGGGAAGGTGACCGGATTCACGAATGGGGCCTTTGCCAACGTAACCAAGTCAGGGTGATGAGGGCAGGGTGGGCTGTGACCCCACGTGAGGCTGACCTTACCAGCGCAGAAATCTGGGCACAGGACAGGTGTGTGAGAGGGAGGTCAAGCACAGATACCCAGGGCGGGGCGGGGGGGCCCGAGGAGGGAGTAGAGGGGAGTTAGCCGTGTCGCAGGAGGCTGAGGATGCCGTGGATCCCAGGAGACACAAGGACCGGAATTCACGGACGGGGCTTGAAAGGAGGGTGGCCGGCCAACACTCTGAGTGCAGACTCTCAGCCTCCAGGACTGTGAGAGGACACACTTCTGCTGTTTAAAGACAGCCAGTGTGTGCCGCTTAGTTACAGCAGCCCTAGGAAGCTAACGTCCCTGGAGAAGGGAACGGCTACCCACTCCAGTATTCTTGCCTGGAGAATCCCATGGACAGAGGAGCCTGGAGGGTTATAGTTCATAGAGTTGCAAAGAGTCAGACACGACTGAGCACAGGAAGCTAATGCAATCGGGATGGCGTTGAAGGATGCTGTACATCCGGTCAGGAAGAATGACGCCTGAACAACATCAGACTTTCCTACCAAGGAATATTGGCTCGCTCTCATTTAGATATCCCTTGATTTCTCTCATGAGTATTTTGTAGTTCTCCTTATATGCATCTTACATTTTATACACACACACACACACACACTGTATTTATACTTAAGCATTTAATTTTGGGGTTAATGTAAACAGTGTTGTTTTTTAATTTCCAGTTCTTCACTGCTAGTAAAGGAAAGCCACTGACTTGGGTACGTTAACGGTGCATTCTGCAACCTCGCTACAATTGTCTGTCAGTTCCAGGAGTCTTTTATCAAGTCTTTGAGATTTTTTTATGTAGACAGTCATGCCATCTGTGAACAGAGACAGTTTTATTTTTTCCTTCCAGTCCTCATACATTTTCTTCCATTACTTCTTTCTCCGTTAACCTTACGTTGGGTAGGCTTCCAGTATAATGTTGACTACGACCTGGGGGACAGTTCGTCTATGCCTTGTTCCTAATGAGCAATTTTTAACTTTAATAAACATTTTATATGCTTTCTTTTCCTCTCCCCACTCACCATATCAATTACAGTTCTTTTTTTTAAATGGTTAATGGTGGATTTGGTGTTGTATCTAAGAAATCTTCACCTAAATGAAGCTTATAATGTTCCTCTTTCATTATCTCCTAGAACTTGTAGCTTTAGATTTTGCATTTAGGGCCAAGATTATTTATTTTGAGCAAATTCTTTTAAGAGATCTGGGTTGAACTTCTTTACATGGATGTTCATATAGATATTAACATCCAATTGTCCGGTACCAGTTTTTGAAAGACTCTTCTCTCTCCACTGGTTTTCCTTTGTACTTTTGTCAAAATTTATTTGTCCATACGTATGTGGGTCTATTCTGTCTCTCTGTTCTGCTCCACTGATATTTGTATGTGTTGGTTATGATACAAAACGGCTTGCTGCAGCTTTATGGGACGTCTTGAAAGGCAGGTCATGTTCACATGTGAATTCTCAACTCTGTTCTACTTCAAAGTTGCTGTGACTGTTGCTGGTTCCTTTCATCTTCATAAAACTTTCAGGATCAACAAAGGGAGTTTCAACAAAGGGCCTGCAGGGATTTTTGATTGGGACTGCATCCACTCTAGATCAGTTCTGGGAAAATTAACATCTTAACAATTCAAGATCTATACACAGTAAATACCTCATGTGCTTGTGTGTGTGTATGCTAAGTCGCTTCAGTCTTGTCCAACTCTTTGTGACCCCGTGGACTGTAGCCCAGCAGGCTCCTGTGTCCATGGGATTCTCCAGGCAAGAATACTGGAGTGAGTTCCATGCCATCCTCCAGGGGATCTTCCTGACCCAGGGATCAATCCCATGCCTCTTGTGTCTCGTGCATGAACAGGCGGGCTCTTTGCCACTGTGCCACTTGGGAAGCCCCTCATCTGCTTAGCTTTCTTTGATTCCTCTCAGAAGTGTTCTGTAGCTTTTAGCGTACTGGTCTTAAAGATCTTTTGACAGATTTGTCCCTGTTTCATATTTTTTATTTTATATGGTATCTTAAAATTTTAATTTTTTACTGCTTATTTTTAGTATTCAAAAATATAACTGCTTTTAGTATACTGACACTATATTCTATAACTTTTCTAAACTTATTTATTCTAATAGACTTGGGAGATGCAGATTTTATTGGAGCATCTACATTGACTATTATGTTGTCTGCAAATAAAAATAATTTGACTTCTTTTCTAATCTGGACGATCCTGAATGAGAAAGGTGACATTAGGCATCCTTGCCTTATTCTTGCTCTTAGAGGGAAATTAGTCAGTCTTTCTCCCTTAAATATGTCATTAACTATAGGTTTGTTGTAAATGCTTTTATCTGTCTGCGAAGTTCCCTTCTATTAGTTTGCTGATAATTTTTATTAGGACAGAAGTAGGATTTTGTCACATGCTTTTCCTGAAACAGCTAAATAATAATGTGATTATTTATTTTTACTTTGTTAATATGGTTAATATGAATTACAGGAACTGATTTCCCAGGGTTAAGCCAAACTTGCATTTCCAGGTAAACTCTACTTGATAATTATTTACAAGTATATATTCTGTTTGTGACTGCTTTGGGATTGACAGCACAGTTTTAATACATCACTGCTCACCCTCGGGTGGCATTATCCCATTTCACCTGCAGCGTAAGAACCTTACAGTAGGCAAAGCCAGCCTTGCTTGGCTAAGTGAGCGGAGCCCTAGGGGACCGAAGGATATGTTGCTGCCGGGAGGCGGCTGTAAAATATCGAAAGAAAACAAAAATACAGCGATTTTTCAGTGAAAGCACCGTGTTTTCTCCACGCATCAGCAAGGTTCCGGCTTTAGCTTTCTGTGCAGCGTCTTGAAAAGATACTTGGTTTTCAGGATGAAAGGAAGAGTGAGGATGTACTTGTTTCTCAGATAGAAGGCCGGCTGCTTCTAACTTCACTCTGCTGGCCGGCTGGACCCCTGCATCCGTGTTAAGCCACAAAGACAGACACTAACACTGAACTCTGAGGTGCTGGGGCGTCATCACTTCAGGCCGTGGGAAACTGAAGTTGCATTGGCGGCACCGCACCCTGGGCGTCCTGGGGCTGTGACGACGGCTGCGGTGGGGTCTGGGCAGTGGGGGGTTGTAACAGGGCCGATGGCTCCGTTGCAGAGCATGGAATGCAGGGAACGGTAGGGGATGGACTTGGTGCCTCCGGGTCTCGGGCGTCCCCAGAAAGAGCTCAGGGTTCCTGACGGGCTAGGTCTGAGTTCCTTCCACGCCCTGTAACCCAAGCTCTAATGTGTCTCCTCCCAGGGAGGCCCTCGGTCACCATGGAGTGTCCGCCTGAGGACAGGTTCAGCACCACACTGTCCCGGGTGACGTCTGAGGGTTACACCAACCACTGGTCTCACAGCAAGCACACTTCTGAAGACGGAAAATTACGCTTGCTCATCCAAACAAAGTAAACTTCTGTGGACAAGTAACATGAAAGTGGTTTTTGTTCGTCTGAACTGCATTCTAGGTTCCCATCTCCATGGGCTCAGGGACCTCACGGGTATAACACACCAGCGTTGACCAGCCCCTGTGCCCAACTCAGGGCAGACCTGCAATAAATGCTGATGGGCACCTCGGTCTGTACAGCAGTGCGCCGGCTGTTTACTTTTCATCCAGTTGTCAGCCTCTGTCTCTTAACTGGTATAGACCATTCACACATCATGTGATTGTTGATACACTGCATTAAATCCACCCTCTTGCTGTTTTCTATTTGTTCTGTTTTCCTCTGCTGCTTCCCCTCAGGTTATTTGAGCATTAGTTAACCATTTTACTTTCTGAATTGATTTGTATTTATACCATATGTGTGTATATGTACATATAACTCTATGCACATGAACACATACATGTATCATGCATACAGGCATATGGTGTATTATGCATGAAATAGATGGGGAAACAGTGGAAACAGTGTCAGACTTTATTTTTGGGGCTCCAAAATCACTGCAGATGGTGGTTGCAGCCATGAAATTAAAAGACGCTTACTCCTTGGAAGGAAAGTTATGACCAACCTAGATAGCATATTAAAAAGCAGAGACATTACTTTGCCAACAAAGGTCCGTCTAGTCAAGGCTATGGTTTTTCCAGTGGTCATGTATGGATGTGAGAGTTGGACTGTGAAGAAAGCTGAGCGCCAAAGAATGGATGCTTTTGGACTGTGGTGTTGGAGAAGACTCTCGAGAGTCCCTTGGACTGCAAGGAGATCCAACCAGTCCATTCTAAAGGAGATCAGTCCTGGGTGTTCTTTGGAAGGACTGATGTTGAGGCTGAAACTGCAATACTTTGGCCACCTCATGCAAAGAGTTGACTCATTGGAAAAGACTTTGATGCTGGGAGGAATTGAGGGCAGGAGGAGAAGGGGATGACAGAGGATGAGATGGCTGGATGGCATCACCGACTCGATGGACGTGAGTTTGAGTGAACTCTGGGGGTTGGTGATGGACAGGGAGGCCTGGCGTGCTGCAATTCATGGGGTCGCAAAGAGTCAGACATGACTAAGCAACCGAGCTGAACTGAACTGAACGTATGTGTACATATATATTTTTAACTAATTGCCTTAGGGTAATTATATGAGGTGATGGAAGTGTGGGGGAATAATTGTGAAACATGTAACTGTATCAAATCAGTACGTTCTACACCCTAAACTTACACCATGTTGTGTGCTGATCTTACATTCATCGACCTGGAAAATAGGGACTGGGGACGGGCAGCAGCGCTGTCAGCCCCTGGGCACTGGGGAGAGCTCACTGCAGCCCGCAGGAAGGGGCAAGAGCAGACACCCCCCGGGCGCAGCAGAGACGCGCACCGGGTCCCCCCTACACCAGGCGGGCGGGACCACCTCAGAGCTCAGAGGCCCCTCCCACGACCGAGGGGCCAGGGCCTCTCCATGGCCGAGGCTCGGCTTGACCAGAACAGCAGAACCCCCACTCACCCCCAAACGCTGCCAGCCCAGGGTGCATGGCACACAGGCTGCCAGAGACAGGCCGGCTGCGGGCAAAGCACGAGGACGCAGCAGGCCCCAGGGAGCCGTCCAAACCAGCCCTCACCCCGGACACCCAGGCTACTGGAGGAAGGTGAGCTGCTGCTGAGCCCTGCGCGTCACCATAGCAACCGCACTTCCAGATCCAGCCCAGCACATGATCAGATGTGCTCAGACCCTTGCCTAGCAGACAGAGAGGTGAGCCGACTTTCAGGTCCATAAACTATGCATCTACCATACTACCCAAGATGTCCAGATTTCACCAGGATTCCACAAGGAAGGTGAAACATCCGGCAAAATACACTTTGAGGAGTCAAAGCAATTATGAGAACCAGACTCGGCTGTGAAACAGATGCTAGTACTATCAGAGAGGGAGCTGGGGTAATTGTGACTAATATGCTAGAAACTATAATGAAAAAATGGGTAACGTGCCTGATCAGACGGGTAACTTCAGCAAAGAGAAACTGAAAGAGACGAGGAAAGAGGCTGGAAGCAAGAAATAAACGACAGAAGAGGGACCACTCTAACAGGAGCATCAGAGGGAGGAACCGCGGAAAGGAGAAGGGAGGAGGCAAGGGGTGCCAAGGCAGACCAGCAGAAATCCCTCAGACTGAAGCAACAGGACAAAAGCCCAGTGTGTATGTGCTGGAGGAGGGCAGGAGCTCCAGATGCGCTGGCTGCGGAAGGGCGCGTCTGCATGATCGGAATCCCGTGCGGAACGAGTGGACAGAGCAGGAGGAATATCCAGTGAGGCAGCAGTGGAGGGCTCTCCCGCGCGCATGGCAGACACCAAGTCACACGCTCGAGAATCTCAGAGAGCGCCAAGAGAGCTGAACACAGAAGAAACAAAGGGACACATACCTTCCAAGGCAGGCCCCGGCGAACTCCTGAAAACAAGAGACAAACCCTCACTAGAGGCTGCCGGGGCAGGAGAGCAATCGCAGGGCAGATGTGGCGTTACCAGGACTCGGAAGCAACACAGGGCAGAAGGTAGGGCGAGACAGCTTCAAAGGAGAAAAGGGGGGAAATTCTGTCGATCCATAAATCCAGTTAAAATATTATTTAAACTTTAAACTTTAAGGATCAATAGTGACTTTTGCTGACAGCAATAAAAAAGGGGCAGTGAAAATTTATTTCCATGAGACTTAGAATACAAGAACAGTAAAAGGCAATTTCTCAGGTATACATAATACGGTATCAGACAAAAATTAGATCTACAGAAAGAAATAAAGAACACAGAGAATGGAATAGTTGAAGGTAGGTTAAAAGAATTTTTTTGCCCTATTTCAGTTGTTCTAATAACAACGGACTGTTTAAAGCAAAATTATTAGCAATGTGTTGTATTTTTATAGATTATGTAAAATGATACGTATGAGAATAAGGAAAAAAAGGATGGAGTGAGGATTTAGGGATAAACCTGGTCAGCAGGTCCTTATGCTAATGTGAAGGGCACCGTATTACTTGAATAAAGGGCTCCAATTAATTAAAGGTATATACTATATACCCTAAGGCAATGAGTTAAAAAATATATATGTAAACATATGTATATATGCATAATATATGCATAATACACCATATGCCTACATGTATATGCATGTGTTCAAATGTATAGATGTATATATATACACATATATATAAATACAAATCAATTCAGAAACTAAAATGGTAAACAAATACTCAAATAACCTGAAGGAAAGCAGGAGAGGAAAGAACAGAACAAATAGAAAACAGTAAGATGACGGATTTAATCCAGCGTATTAATGGTCACGTTACACGTGAATGGCCTGTACACGCCAGCAGAGTCAGAGGTTTACAGCCTGGACAAGGAGTAAGCAAGGAGGCCCAGCGCACGGCTGTGCGTCAGAATCCAACTTTAAAGACGAAGACACAGGCAGGTGAGAATGGAGTGGTCTGCGAAAAGATGGATCCCCCGACTGTAATCGAACGAAACACAGCTGGAATCGGTCCGGGGACCCCAGACAGCGCGGTCTGGGGAGCGCGCCCCCAGCAGGAGGGGCCTCGCGCGGGGAGAGGGCTGCTCCCCGGGGACGCAGGACACCTGTGTGCACGCGGCCAGCCCCGAGCTCCCAAACGCACGAGGCAGAAGCTGCTGGGAGAGAGGCTACGCAGGGCTGTCCCCAGTCTCAGACTTTACTCCTTTCCAGTAGCTGACGGAACGGGAAGGCTGAGCATCGGTGAGGGTGTTCCTGGATCTTCTGAACACGGCCGTCACCGAGCACCCCTAAACGGATTTTCATAGACCCCTCCACCCGGCAGATGGAGACCACGCCTCACACGCCGTGGGGCTTCCATCAGGACACATCGGTTTTCAGCATAAGACAAACCGTGACAAAAAAAAGGTCAGAGTCAAAAGACGCATGATCTGAGACCATAAGAGAATTAAAGTAGGAATCAGTAACAGAATGACACCTAGAAATCCACCCAAAATGCATGCTGGAGAAGGGAGAAGCTTTCCTTACCAAAAATTTACAACCAATGAGTGTAAAAAAAAAAAAAAAAATAGGGAATTAAAACCATTATCAGAACATCACAAAAATAATAGATACAGGCAAGTTCAGCCAATGAATGTTAGAACCGGTTGGTAAAATACAATCGAGAAACAAAAGGTTTGCTTAATGTGGACGTTCTTCTCTCCAAAAGGTGCTGGTTTATAACAGAAAAAGTAGCGCTTCCACCTTCTCACCTGGGCTTCATGTCATGGAAGGAGACACAGCGGCGCTGTCATACGTTACCTCTGTGCAAATCTTCCCCAAAATCATCACCTGAGCTTAACCTCGAGAAGAAGAAAACAAACCCAAAATGAGGGCTATTCTTCACTCCCTGACCAGCACTGGTCAAGAGGCAGGGTCGCCAGAAACAAGCCCACAGGGAGGAGCTGTCGCTTATGGGGAAAAAGAGAGAAATGGCAACTGAAGAAAAGGTGAGGCTCTGGGCCGGGCCCCGGGCCAGTGGGCACAGCGATGTCCACTTGAGGTTCTGTTCACATGTTAATTCTCAAGTGTGAGATGGTAACAGACTCAGAGCTGTGTGAGGAGCAGGTGTTATCTCCGCAAGGGCTCTGTACTCTACAATACTCTCAAAACAGAAAGTTTAAGGAAAGAAGACAGAAAAAAGGAAAAGGTAAAAGCCCACAGGCGGCACATGGGAACAGACAGCAACACAGCGTGGGCGCACCGTGTCCAGCCGCGCGTCCCGCCTGACCCCCTGACTCTGGACCACAGCCCGCCAGGCTCCTCTGTCCAAGGGATTTCCCAGGCAGGAATACGAGAGTGGGTCTCCATTTCCTTCTCCATAATGTGGGTACATGAACCTAAACAGAGTGATGTTTTTATTTAGTATTAGTGATGACCCGCCAATTAAGAGACAGAGATGGTCACAGTGAACAACAAGCAAGACCAACTTACTGTTAGGACCCAAACAGGCACCATGACAGGCGTCAGGGGGCCAAGGCAGGCCAGAATCTCCCTTGCAGAGGAGCTGGGTCATTGCCAGGAAGAAAAGGGCTAGTCTCAGCCTATCAGGAAGAGCGTGGAAATCCTCTAAGAAAGCCCGCGCGCGCGAAAATTCAGCCAATTAGTAAATACCATAAAACCCTTGCAACCAATCCACCCTTACCAACTCCCTGTCTTTGTCTTAACTCTATAAATACTGGTGTAATTTAGGGCTCGGAGCTCTCGTCAAGACTCCACTGTGCTGGATGAGATGGGAGCCCTAGCTCGAGCTAGCAATAAAACCCCGTTTTTTTTGCTTTTGCATTGCTATGGATGTCTTATTCTCTCAGTTTTGGGGACTCAGACTTCAGGCACAACACTTACAAGCTGTTTAGAAAAAATGCATATTAAATAGAAAGACACAGATGAAAAAACAAGAGTGGCAGAGTGTCTGCTATGCCAACATTAATCCTACAAAATACAGGGAAAGTATTAATATTCAAGACAAAGAATATTACCAGGGAAATAGAGAGACATGTTGTAAAGATGAAATAGATGGTAAATTCATCAAGATGACATGACGATTTTAAATATGCATGCACCTAATACATGAAATTAAAAGACGCTTACTCCTTGGCAGGAAAGTTATGACCAACCTAGACAGCATATTAAAAAGCAGAGACATTACTTTGCCAACAAAGTTCCATCAGTCAAGGCTATGGTTTTTCCAGTGGTCATGTATGGATGTGAGAGTTGGACTGTGAAGAAAGCTGAGCGCCAAAGAATTGATGCTTTTGAACTGTGGTGTTGGAGAAGACTCTTGAGAGCCCATTGGACTGCAAGGAGATCCAACCAGTCCATTCTGAAGGAGATCAGCCCTGGGATTTCTTTGGAAGGAATGATGCTGAAGCTGAAACTCCAATACTTGGGCCACCTGATGTGAAGAGTTGACTCATTGGAAAAGACTCTGATGCTGGGAGGAATTGGGGGCAGGAGGAGAAGGGGACAACAGAGGATGAGGTGGCTGGATGGCATCACGGACTCGATGGACGTGAGTCTGAGTGAACTCCGGGATTAGGTAATGGACAGGGAGGCCTGGTGTGCTGCGATTCATGGGGTTGCAAAGAGTCGGACATGACTGAGTGACTGAACTGAACTGAACTGAACTGAATACATAAGTGAAGCAAAAGGCAAAGGA
>SJYT01033695.1:34638-127789 GCA_006410635.1 Cephalophus harveyi
CAAATCCTGAAAGATGATGCTGTGAAAGTGCTGCACTCAATATGCCAGCAAATTTGGAAAACTCAGCAGTGGCCACAGGACTGGAAAAGGTCAGTTTTCATTCCAATCCCAAAGAAAGGCAATGTCAAAGAATGCTCAAACTACCGCACAATTGCACTCATCTCACACGCTAGTAAAGTAATGCTCAAAATTCTCCAAACAAAGCTTCAACAGTACATGAACCCTCAACTTCCAGATGTTCAAGCTGGTTTTAGAAAAGGCAAAGGAACCAGAGAGGAAATTGCCAACATCCATTGGATCATTGAAAAAGCAAGAGTTTCAGAAAAACATCTACTTCTGCTTTACTTACTATGCCAAAGCCTTTGATTGTGTGGATCACAATAAATTGTGGAAAATTCTGAAAGAGATGGGAATACCAGACCACCTTACCTGCCTCCTGAGAAATCTGTATGCAGGTCAGAAAGCAACAGTTAGAACTGGACATGGAACAACAGAATGGTTCCAAATAGGAAAAGGAGTATGTCAAGACTGTATATTGTCACCCTGCTTATTTAACTTATATGCAGAGTACATCATGAGAAACGCTAGGCTGGAGGAAGCACAAGCTGGAATCAAGATTGCTAGGAGAAATATCAGTAACCTCAGATATGCAGATGACATCACCCTTATGGCAGAAAGCGAAGAAGAACTAAAGAGCCTCTTGATGAAAGTGAAAGAAGAGAGTGAAAAAGTTGGCTTAAAGCTCAGCATTAAGAAAATTAAGATCATGGCATTCGGTCCCATCACTTCATGGCAAATAGATGGAGAAACAGTGGAAACAGTGAGAGACTTTATTTTCTTGGGCTCCAAAATCACTGCAGATGGTGACTGCAGCCATGAAATTAAAAGATGCTTGCTCCTTTGAAGAAAATATATGACCAAGGTAGACCACATATTAGACCACATATTGGAGAAGGAAATGGCAACCCACTCCAGTGTTCTTGCCTGGAGAACCCCAGGGATGGCGGAGCCTGGTGGGCTGTCGTCTGTGGGGTCACACAGAGTCAGACACGACTGCAGTGACTTAGCAGCAGCAGCAGCAGACCACATATTAAAAAGAAAAGACACTACTTTGCCAACAAAAGTCCGTCTAGTCAAGACTGTGGTTTTCCCGTAGTCATGTATGGATGTGAGAGTTGGACCATAAAGAAAGCTGAGCGCTGAAGAATTGATGCTTTTGAACTGTGATGTTGGAGAAGACTCCTGAGAGTCCCTTGAACTGCAAAGAGATCCAACCAGTCCATCCTAAAGGAAATCAGTCCTGAATATTCATTGGAAGCACTGATGCTGAAGCTGAAACTCTAATACTTTGGCCACCTAATGAGAAGAACTTACTCACTGGAAAAGACCCTGATGCTGGGAAAGATTGAAGGCGGGAGGAGAAAGGGACGACAGAGGATGAGATGGTTGGATGGCATTACCGACTCACCGGACATGAGTTTTGAGTAAACTCCAGGAGTTGGTGATGGACAGGGAGGCCTGGAGTGCTGCAGTCCATGGGGTCACAAAGACTGACTGATTGAACTGAGCTGATGCACTAATAATATATATTCAAAAGAAGCAAAAACAGTCAAAATGGAAAGGTTATATAGACAGCTACAAAACTGTCGCTAGAATTTTCAATTTTCATCTGTCAGGAACAGAACAAGGAGACACAGAATCAACCAGCAGCAAGATGAGCTGGGCATGCTGCCAGCGATGTGATCGGACTCAGACTAGCAAGGCGTTGCCGCAGAGGCAGAGCTGCGTCCAGCTCGAACGCGCCGGGAATGCTGAATTTGACAACCCTCTTGTCAGATTCCAAATCTAAAAACAAAATAAATCAGTCTGAGAATATTTGTTGACAATATAATTTAGAAATGAGTTATAAAAATATATGTAAAATATACAAAAACATGAAAATCAAACAACATAATTCTAAGTAACCCAAGTGTCACAGAAAGAAAAGCACAAGGGTAACTAGAAAATATATTGAAAATGAGAACACAGCATACAGAAATCTGTGTTATCTAGTTAAAATAATGCTACGTGGAAGTTTCTGTCTTTACATGCTTATAATTGAAAAAAAAAAAAAAAAGACCTAAAATAGCATAAATTAAGCTTTTACGCTGGAAAGAGGAGATCAAGATACCCAGAGGACATAAACTGAAGGGAAGAAGGGGAAGAGTGGAAACCCTCAGACTGCACAGACATTAAATATCGCAATGACTCGTCATGAACAATTTCATGCCAAACAGTTTGGTGATTACAGTGAAATAGATGAATTTTTGGAAGGACAAAAAGAACGAATCAATATAAAATATAAAATTTGAATAGTCCTACATCTATTAAAAGTATTAAATCTACAAAAAAAAAATTTTCCAACAAATAAAATGTCAAACCCAGACAGCTTCAGTGAAGAATTTTTTCCACATAAGTGTGAAATAATACAAATACTACTCAAATTCTTTGTTAAAATAGACCAGGGAGAACATTTATCCAATTTATCTCTAAAGCCAACATTACAATATCACGACCACAAAATTGTTAAAAAAAAAAAAAAAACTATAGAAAGATATCCTCCATTAAATGGAAACAAATACTTCATAAAATATCAGCCAATGCAGTGTAGTAAATACACAAGGAAACAGAAAGCACACACCAAGTGGGGATTTGTCCGGGCGATGCGAATGGGGAGGCCTGAACCCCGAGCTCCTGAACCAGAGTGGGGTCTCCTTCTCAAAGGGTGCCCCCCACAAGACGTCCCTGACATGCAGGCGGCCCCCGCGGACCAAAGCCATCGCCACACGGGGCAGAGGCGAAGGTCAGCGTGCAGCCAGGGAGCCAGAGACGGGAGGGCTCGCCCGGCGGGGCCGCAGCCTCCACCCGCCGACTGGGGACTGGGGCTCCCAGACCAGCTCCTGCCTGGGTCCTGGAGAGCGGGGGCACGGGCGCCCCACCCCTACCCGGGCCTGCTTCCCGGACAGGAAGCCTGCAGGCCGGAAGCCGCCCGCTGCCCTGGGGGCAGGGAGGCGGGGGGGCGTGCACATCAGGCCGGAGCGGAGCTTCCAGCGACTGGAGCTTCGTGCCCCCCTCACCCAGAGCCCGCGCCTCCCTCCCCTGCCGGTGGCCCCAGGCTTCCTCACTTCCCCACAGTAACTCCAAGTCATCCAGACAGAGTGACCCTCTCCCACCCGGGTCCCTGGTGGAAGGCAATTTGCATCGGAGACAAATGAGAGTAACCTCAGGGCCAAGCAGGGCAGCTGCCAGTCACCCGCCGCAGAGTTAGCCTCGTTAGCAAAAGTGTCAGAAGCGTTAAAATTACGACATTAGGTCCAATTGTCATGTCACAGCAGCTGGGGAGGTTGTCGGGGGTATTCATCAGCTCAGAGAATTTCAGGGCTCCTTGCCTGCACTTTGCTTCGGGAGGCGTCACTTTCTCTTCCTCCTGAGGATCACACACTTCTCCAGGCTCTGTCTGGAGGCCGCACCGGCCGGCGCCCCCTCCCTGGACTCCGCTGGGCTGGCCAGGCCGGGCTGAGCTCGGGTGAGGGCGTGAGGCCAGCAGGCACCAGCTCAGCAGCCGTGTCCCCACCGGTGTCCTGGGGCCTGGGCTCACAGCCCCGCTGCCATCCCGGGGGGCCCGCGCCTCTCTGTGCAGGCAGCTGGCGCCAGCGCGGCTCAGGCGGCCTCCCCCTGGACGGAGCGGTCACCCTAGGTGTGTGCTGCTGAATGAATGGGCTCCCCCGACAACCCCGCGCCGCAGGGTGCCAGCTCGTGGCCCCAGCGACGCAGGCAGGGGCTTCAGTCTCCAGGGTGGGCACAAGCCCTCGTCCCTTCAGAAGGAGGCTCTGCCTGGAGCCCACTGCCCGCCCCGAGAACACCCACGGAGCTGAGGGGAGGGGTGCTCACGGGGGCACAGACGGGGGTGCCGGCGCTGTCGGCCCCCTTTTCCGAGGAGAAAACTGGAGAAGGGACAGGGCGGAGCTGGCTGTTACAGAGCCGGGACCAGGGGCTTCTGCGCCTCACCCGGTACCAGCGCCCGGGGCCGCCACACGGCTTTCGCGTGTTCGTGGGCCTCGGCTGGGCCTGGGTCGCCCCTGACAAGGAGCCAAAGGGCCCCCTGAAGATTCAGGGATGGGAGCAGGAGCCGCACGGCCCAGGGCGCTCTGCCCCGCGCCCCGCTGGTCTCCGCAGCCCTGCGTGCTGTGTCCAGCCCAGCAAAGCCCCCTTCACAGCACACCGCGGGCCAGGCGCGGGCCCGTGGGAGGCAGCGCTCGGCCGAAGAGGCGCCCTCGGTCAGGCTGGGCAGGGACCCGCGAGCAACAGAAGCTGCACGCGAAGGTTTCGTGTGGGTTTGCTTAGGATGCGGATTTGACAACGGTGAACGCTGCTGCCTTCCTAAATCTCCATCTGGGGGACAAGGAAGGTCCAGCCCCGACACCAGGTCACCAGGGACAACCGGCCTCGGGGGAGCCCCAGGCCCGCTGTTTAAAGCGCCTGCAGCCTCGGTCAGCCAGCCCGTCCCCGGCACCTCTGCCCACCCCAGCCAGCCTGGGGCCCCTGCCCCCAGCTCCTGGCCCTGGGGGCCCGGGCAAGAGCCGCGTGTGGAGGGGCTTTCTCGGTCTTCACCACACGGCCAGGCTCGACTCCTAGAGGTTACAGAGATGCAGCCGACCTGAAATGCGGGGACACGGGGGAGGCCCGGGCCCGGCCGCCTCCTCCAGGCTCCCCCGCCAGCTCCTAGTCACCCTCTCAGGCCCGCAGTCACTGCCCAGGGCTGCCACCGGCCACCCCTGGGCGCACACTCGGCTCACCTGCTCCCAGGGAGCCTGTCCCTGACTCTGAGCTCCCTGAGCCTCTGGGGTCCAGGGGGCCCTCGACGGACCTCCCCTCTCGCTGTGAACCTGAGCAACGCGCTGCTCACGGCTCTGCCTGTGAGTCCAGCCAGGGGCCCTGGCCCCACGCCCACGGTCTGCCTGCGAGAGAAGACAGCGAACAAGCAACAAAGGCCACAGTTCACGGGAGGTCGGGGAGCTTATTTCTCTTCCTCACAAATCACCTTGTCTGTGCATAATGGCTTTTTTCCTTTTGGGCGATTACCAAGCTAAAACTTAGTACATGAGAGATCCTTTCTTCAGAAAAACAAAACCAAAACGTACTCACAAACAGAACATTTTCCATGGACTAGAAGAGCTTCCTTAAGTAACCCACCCCCATGGGGGAGAAGAAACCACCTCCATAGGAACCCTGCTCCCCACCTTCCCCCATCATCACCAGGTCAGCCCCGCCCCCATCATCACCCCCAGGTCAGGGCTGCTGCCTCCCCTGTGCTTGCCCTCCGGCCTCATCTCTGAAGCATCCAGCGGGGACTGCCAAGGGCCCCGTCGCACAGCTGGCACTCAGCTGTCAGGGCCGCTGGCGTGCCTGGAGCAGCCGGGGAGGTGGGCCAGCTCTGCCCGGGGCCCCGCTCAGATGTCCCGGCTCTGCCGGGGCCGAGCCTCCAGGCCCTCCCTGCCCCGCCACCACCAACCCAAACCCGGGAGGCAGGGCCTTGGGCACAGCCTTGGGGAGGGGCTTCAGTGGACCACCTCCTCCAAGTGCCGAGTCCCTCGCCCACCCTGAGGTCCCCAAGCCTTCTGGGCGAGCGATGGCTGCTGAGAAAGCGTGAAGGACGGCAGACCCTTCCCTCCAGGATTCACCCGACCGCGTTTCTCGGCAGTGGGCTCTCGAGGCCTCCCTCGTTTTTAAGGCCGGTCACCCGCCACTTCCCTGTGTGCCTGCTGCAGTGATTCCCGAGACCCTGCCTCATTTCCACATGGGAAAACGAGGGAAGTGGGCTGGAGACCAAGGGAAACGAAAAGGAGGTGGGCAGCCGGGGTAAGACTCAGCCAGGGCCCCCGGGACGCAGGTGCATACACCTCCCGGGACCGGGAAGCGCTGTGCTCCCGCGGCGGCCTCAGGAGCGCTCCGAAGCCCCGCAGGGCGGGTGCCTGTGCGATGGGCGCGCCCCAGGCCCTGAGGAGCCAGGCTGCGGCCCTGTGCGATAGGAGCGCCCCTGCTGCATCCGCCCGGCCAGCCGGGGCCACCTGCACCCAGGGGGCAGACGCAGGCGTCTGTGGACAAGCGCCTGACAGCAGACGCGGAGGCAGCAGGTGCGGGGGGGGGCCGGGCGCCGCTGACGGGGAGACGCCCGCCGAGGCCCACCTGGAGCACCGGTGCAGCCCAGGGTCTCCGTGGGCGTGGAGGCAGGCTGCGTCCAGGCCCCGCGGGCCAGTCTGAGCCCACAGCCTCCCGGCCCGGCCGCCCCCACCAGGCCCCTCTCCAGCACCCCACCAATGGACTAATGTTTACCTTCCCTTTCCACCCAGAGCACATGCTCACTCTCCCCACATGGCAGCTAAGTTAGGGTTTCTGGGTCTGGGTGTTTCCATGTTTCCAGGAAGCAGGGTCACGGCCCGCTTGGTTCTGCCAAGTGACCCCGAGCCACCGTCAGCTACGATGGTCCCGGGGCAGAGCCACCTTCCGGGACACCCGCTGCCTAGATGAGGGGAAGGGAGGCTGGGTCAGGACTCGCAGACCCAGCGCTTTCTCCCTTGCTCTCATCATCCAAAGCAAACTCATCTCGGAGTCAGAAAGCCTCTGCCCTGCCGCTCCCTGTGTCTCTGAGATTTAGCCATCATGCCGGAATCTATTTCCTCCTCTAAACGGGGCGACGAGGTCCCAGTCAGGCTCGGCTGAGACGACCCACGTGGAAGCAGTCTCTGTGCCCGGCGGTGTCAGTGCGGTAACAGCCCCACCAAGACGGCCCCGGAACAAGGGCCCTGGTCCTGTCGCTCCTGGGGCTGGCGGCGCAGGCAGGGCAGAGCCAGGAAGAGGCCCCCACGAGGCCACCGTCTGGAAGCACCGCGAGGTGGGAGTCAAGGGGATAAAAGGCAAGTATAGTGTTAGCTCTAGTGACACACGCTGCGAATTACACACTAAGGTTCAGACCGCGCCTGGGCTGGGGTGGCCGGAGCGCCAGCGGGCCTGTGGCGCTGCGGGGTCCGAGCCGCGTCCCCGCGGTGGGTCGGCGGGTGGACAGGAGCCCCGAGGGGGACAGGGCGGGGGTGCAGCGGCCACAGAAGGAGGGCAAGGCCCGACTCCGGCCTCAAGGGCCCTGCGGCAGTCGAGTCTGTGGCACTGAACGCAGCCCACGGGGCTTTCTACGTTCTACGGGAGAGCGAAGGAGTCTAAGAATGTGCTAAAACTTCCCATGAATTTAGGCAGAGGCGGTTCCTTAAGCATGGTGACAGATAGCCCCCAGAACCAGCTCTAAACGGTCAGCACAGGCTGGGCGCCCAGGGACACCGTCTCTGGGACAAGCCCTCTGGAGGTTCCGAGCAGGAGGGCAGCTGCAGGCGCGCAGAAACCCACAGCCTGCTGTCCCCACAGAGCCTCGCTGACCGGCTCGGGCTGGCGAGATGGGCCCTGCGGGCAGGAAGTTTCAAATTCAATTTTAGATTGTTTTCCTCCTGGAGAAACTTCTGGCTCCTTGATAAAGTTGCACCATAATCTATAGTCTTGTGCTTTGCTGGGAGATAACAACAACAACAAAAAAGCAAAACACTGACTCTACCTAACAATGGCCATTACAGGAAAGGTGTGAAAGGTCAAAATCAGTATCACAAGTTTCAGTTCAGTCGCTCAGTCGTTTCCAACTCTTTGCAACCCCATGAATCGCAGCACGTCAGGCCTCCCTGTCCATCACCAACTCCCGGAGTTCACTCAGACTCGCGTCCATGGAGTCCGTGATGCCATCCAGCCATCTCATCCTCGATCGTCCCCTTCTCCTGCCCCCAATCCCTCCCAGCATCAGAGTCTTTTCCAGTGAGTCAACTCTTCGCATCAGGTGGCCAAAGTACTGGAGTTTCAGCTTTAGCATCAGTCCTTCCAAAGAAATCCCAGGGCTGATCTTCAGAATGGACTGGTTGGATCTCCTTGCAGTCCAAGGGACTCTCAAGAGTCTTCTCCAACACCACAGTTCAAAAGCATCAATTCTTGGGCGCTCAGCTTTCTTCACAGTCCAACTCTCACATCCATACATGACCACTGGGAAAACCATAGCCTTGACTAGACGGACCTTAGTTGGCAAAGTAATGTCTCTGCTTTTGAATATGCTATCTAGGTTGGTCATAACTTTTCTTCCAAAGAGTAGCATCTTTTAATTTCATGGCTGCAGTCACCATCTGCAGTGATTTGGGAGCCCCCCAAAATAAAGTCTGACACTGTTTCCACTGTTTCCCCATCTATTTCTCATGAAGTGATGGGACCAGATGCCATGATCTTTGTTTTCTGAATGTTGAGCTTTAAGCCAACTTTTTCACTCTCCTCTTTCACTTTCATCAAGAGGCTCTTTAGTTCCTCTTCACTTTCTGCCATAAGGGTGGTGTCATCTGCATATCTGAGGTTATTGATATTTCTCCCGGCAATCTTGATTCCAGCTTGTGTTTCTTCCAGTACAGTGTTTCTCATGATGCACAAGTTTACAAATATTTAGAAAAAAATAGGAATCAAAACACCAAGTATTTAATAGCCAGCTGCTTAGTGGATGTGCGGGGGGTCTCAATGCTCCAAGTCCAGGACAGCCCACATCAGACACTGTGCCCTGTCCAACCTGCTCTCATCTGTTCTTCTCTAAAACACTGAATTTCTTTACATTATTTGTTCTAGAGTATAGTTCAATTGTCAGTCCATCAAATGGGGAAGACAAGGACACAAAATTTAAAGTTCATTTTTGTTGTGCCCGAAGTCCGAGTCCCCAAAACTGAGAGAATAAGACATCCACAGCAATGCAAAAGCAAAAAGGGGTTTTATTGCTAGCTCGAGCTAGGGCTCCCATCTCATCCAGCGCAGTGGAGTCTTGACGAGAGCCCCGAGCCCTAAATTACACCAGTATTTATAGAGTTAAGACAAAGACAGGGAGTTGGTAAGGGTGGATTGGTTGCAAGGGTTTTATGGTATTTACTAATTGGCTGAATTTTCGTGCGCGCGGGCTTTCTTAGAGGATTTCCACCCTCTTCCTGATAGGCTGAAACTAGCCCTTTTCTTCCTGGCAATGACTTAGCTCCTCTGCAAGGGAGATTTTGACCTGTCTTGGCCCCCTGATGCCTGTTATGGCACCTGTTTGGGTCCTAACAATTTTAAGTCCAGTGAAAGGCACTTCTAACTTCTGAACAATGGATGAATTTATGGTATTTGAAGCCATTGTGTTTGGGATAATTTGTTAGAGCAGACGTGGATATGAATACAGCTACATAAGGCTGTTTCAGAAAGCTTTCTTTGAAGAGCATACTAAACAAAGTTTTGAATTTATAACTAAATAAAGATAAAATGTTTTCTTCAGGAAACATTCAAAATCCATCCTGGAATAGACCTCACAAGGGAGGTGAAGAAGCTTTATCCGCTTTTTTTTTTTTTAACAAATGTGCTCAAATCTGATTTAGATGATTCAATTATCAAATAAATTCAAATATGACTTTTCAAATTTAGAAAATAGCCAATATATAACTAGACATTCCCAGGTAGCCTTAGAAAGTAAACAAGCTAGAAAAACAGCTGTGCAGCCTGGAGCCTCTGTGCCGGCCTGGGTGGGTGCGGGGGAGCGGCCTCGCTGCCAGCCACTGTCCAGAGGAGCTTCCTGGGGGCGGCCACCCCTCAGCGCCCCCCAGGTCTCCCAGATCCAAAGGCCACTCACGACCTGTCTAAAGCCCTGCTTTAACTGTACCATCCAAGTGCCTCCCGGACACCTCAGAAGACAGATTACTTTATAAATTCTTAAAAGCACATGTGGAAATATCAGCGTGATCATTATGATATTGTTCAGTCAGTTAAGAGTGCTTGGGGGAAAAATAACATGAAATAAATCTTCATTGTAACAGCATCTTTCATTCCCAGCACGTGATTATCTGTCACTGAATCATCAGTTTTATTTTTGTGTGTGGCTAAGACTCATTTTTTCTAATAAAAGCAAAGTGTGGCGTGACGCGAATGAGCCTGTTTCTGTAGAAACGGGGCCTCTGTCCTGCTCTGTGTAACCCCCACTGTGGCCCACCAGGACTGCCAAGACCTCGCAGGGTGAGTCCAGCCTGAGTGCCCCCCATCCCCCCGCCACCTGGAGCAGCTCTGGCCTCGGAGTGTGCTGTGCAGAGGGCCCTGGCAGCCCACTGTCCCGCTGCTGCTGCTGAGGCCCCGGGGTCGGGGGGCAGGACCACCCGAAGCGTGAGTCTGGCCAGGGTGGACAGTCAGGGCTGGCTGGTTTACATGGTCCTGGTGGGCGGAGCCTGAAGGGAAGGGGGTGCGGGGCCGTGGGCACCCCAGAAGGACTGAGGCCCGCACAGGCCTGCTGCAGGCAGCCAGTTCTCTGCTCTCAGCCCGCGGGGCAACCTCAACCTTCGCCCTGCCGCAGCTGCACTCGGGGTGGCCTTGGGAGGGGCTGGTGGGAGACCCTCCCAGTGGGCAGAGCTCCAGAGGGCACAGGGGTCACCCAGCCTGCGGGAAAGAGAAGAGACCTCAGCACAGAAGTGGAGGACGTTATGGACTGCTAGGAAGGGCTGGGCCCGCTGGGTGGTGACCCTGGAGAAGATGGGGGGACTGAGGACAAGCAGGTCTCGGGCCGAGGCACGTGGTGGGCACATGGGGCAGCTGTGCTGCGAGACCTCCTGACCGGGAGGCACTGGACGGCCAGGCAAACGCGCGGCCAGGCCCACGGATGCGCTTCCGCTGGAGCAGAGGCTGCGGCAGGGCCGGGGCAGCTGAGGGCTGAGGGCAGGTCCCCGGGTCCCCGCTGCCGCACCGGTGCTCTGCCTGGCACCCGCCCTGCTGGCACGCGGGCCCAGCTCTGAGTGAGACCCAGTGGCCGAGCACAGGGAGCCGCCAGACGCCCGCCAGCACTGGGACCCAGCGCCTGGCCCTCCTGCCCGCCCGGCCTCAGCCCCTCAGCCGCAGCGTTTCCCAAACCCCTGGGGAGCGTGCGGCTCACGGCCAGGGTCACACACGCACTGGCTCACCCCAAGACGCTCACTTTCCAATGAGGCTGGCGACCACAGGGCCCCCTGATGCGTGCGCCCCGCCACCCAGAAACCACCAGGCGAGCAGCTGAAGCGGACGGCCCCCAGCCGCCGCGGGCCCGCCTAGAGCGACTCTCCCCGAAGGGGTGCCCAGAGGCGGGGCATGCTTGGCATCGCAGCCCCTCACAGGCCCTGCGCCCCAGCGGGCAGAGTGCAGGCGCCCAGGGGCCGAGGGGCGGGCAGAGCGGCTCTCGGAACTGCAGGACTGGGGGCCCAGCAGCCCGGGCCTCTCAAAGGCCGGGCTTCTCCAGGGACAGAGCGAGAATCCCACTGGCCTGTTTCCAAGACGACCACCAGGCGCTTGGGGCCTCGTTTCCAGGGACCCGTGTCCCCCGTCAGGTGCTGGCAGGGCTGCGGCTGCCTGCCCACGAGGCGTTGCCCGGGGACCCACTGGGATGCTTCCAGGAGGCACCGCTCTGCCCAGTTTTGGTGGAAACGGGGAAGGGCAAGAACTGAGCCTGTCTCTTATACACAATACCATTCTAGAATATTCTCCTTCCCTTCCCAGCCCCAGGCACTCCAAATTTTAAAAGCCTTGGGAGTTTCCTATTGAAACCACCTTGAATCTGAGAGCTAAAAAAAGAAAAAGACATTCCGGTGACTTGCAGGGTGGCTGGGAGAGAGATGAGAAGACCCGAGGAGGTTTCAGCGCGTGGGAGGCGATTCCAAGTGCCCAGCAGGGAACAGGACCTTCCAGCCTCATGGGAGTGTGTGTCTGCTGGTTTTAAAATTCTGCCTGGTATATAACTAGAGAGAGGTTTAAATTGAAACAAGGAAAACATAGGTTAAGGAGAAAACAAAAGTCACCTTATGTAAGAGCAGAGCGAGACTCTGGAGGAGATCACTGAGCTCGGGAAGTTCCTGCTGCAGAGTCTGTAAAAAGAGAAAAAGGCGATTTTCTTGGAGCAGGAGGAGGCCTGCACGAGCAGGTGCCGTCCACACCTGCGCCGGGGCCGCCCGGAGCACGGGGGAGCGTGCTGCAGCAGCACCGTGCTTTCACCGCTCACGGTTTGTTCTAACTCGTTTAGATGAGTTCTCGGCTCTGCCTCCGCACAGCTACTTGAGATAACTTACAGATTAAAGGCAATTTCTAACTTGGACTTGGGTTGGCGGGAAAGACTGCGTCACGATGCTGACCACACAGTTCCAAGACTGAGAGTGCAGAAGGGCCCGGCTGCTCCCTGGGCCTCGTCCCCTGAAGGCTTGGTCCCGCAGAGCAGCAGGGGGCCCCTCGCCCTGTGAGCACCCCCTCCCTGATCGCCTCTGTCTTAGGGTCCGAGTGGCATGATGCTGCAAGCCCTTCTGTAGTTCCTATGGAAACCGTGGGCTCTGTGGATTCTCCAGGGGCCCTGGGACCGAGCAGGGTCTGCAGACCTGGTCTGAGGCCCCCGAATGCGCCCTGGGCGCAGAGAGGCCTCCGGCAGTTTCCTGGCTGGTTTCCTGGGCGGTGGCACCTTTTGCTCCATCCGTCAGGACATGCACAGCGTCTTGGCCCCTCTGCTGCACCAGCGGCGGGAGAGCGAGGGTAGGACATGCCTCCCGCAGCCGCACGGGCGCACGTGACTTCCCGAAGGCATCGCACAGTCCTCAGGGTGACAGCCGCCACGACAGCCAGGACGGCAGACAGGAGGATGGAAGGGCTGGTCCACAGACCCAAGGCCGCGAACTAAGAAGTCTCCTGGAGAGCCCGTGCCGGGGCCCCAGAGCGCCGGGGCTCATCGATACATGGACAGCTCAGGCACTCAGATCAGTCCAGCTCAGTCACTCGGTCATGTCCAACTCTTTGCAACCCCATGGACTGCAGCACGCCAGGCCTCCCTGTCCATCACCAGATCCTGGAGTTTGCTCAAACTCCTGTCCATTGAGTCAGTGATGCCATCCAACCATCCCATCCTCTGTCATCCCTTTCTCCTCCTGCCCTCAATCTTTCCCAGCATCAGGGTCTTTTCTAATGAGTCCACTCTTCACATCAGGTGGCCCAAGTCCTGGAGTTTGAGCTTCAGCATCAGTCCTTCTAGTGAATATTCAGGACTGATCTCCTTTAGGATGGACTGGTTGGATCTCCTTGCAGTCCAAGGGACTCTCAAACGTCTTCTCCTGCACCACAGTTCAAAAGCACCAGTTCTTCAGTGCTCAGCTTTATTTATGGTCCAGCTCTCTGATCAGGGGACTGAAAGTATCAGGCGGGGAGGACGCTGGGGCTGCTGCGTCAGCACCACGGCAGGGACTGGAGGGAGGCCACCCCAGGTGACTTTGGTTCCCAAGTCCTTGAGAGTCGTGACATTTTAGCAAGTTATTTTACTTTATTTTTTTTGCACGCCTGTGTTCTGCGCTCACATGAGTAAAACTGAGCTGATAGGAGGGAACTTCTGGACCATGGAAAGCCTCCAGGCTCCCCAGCCCGCAATGACTCCAGGAAGAACTAGAAATACAGTCACACACCCTGTGTTTTTAGGTCAGTTCACTGAGGCGACTCCAGACCTGGCCGGCCTTCAAAGGACACAATCTTAATTTCAATACAATTTCCAATTATCCCGTGGCTTTCACACTTGGTGCAGCAAAATTGCCTATGGATTTTTGTAAATAGGGCTGTGAATTACACCTCCTACCTTCTGATCAGAATTTTCCAGGGTGAGGCCTGGGTACAAACACATAAATCTCCTCCCATGTCCCTGAAGCCCAGAGACGAGGAGTCCCTGATCTCATCTGAATCGTCCTCAGCAACGCCACGCGGAGCCCCAGGCTGTCCCTGATGGACTCAGATCCCTGACATGAGGTCTGTGAGGCTGTCAGGCGGACCTGCACCCTCAGCGGAGGGTGGAGGGTGGTGCTGGGGTCTCTCTATCACGGTGGGGGCTGGGTAGGAGCGGGACGGAGCAGGGGTCTGCAAGGAGGCAGCTCAGGCCTAGAAGGGTGTACAGGGAGAAGGAGGCGGGGCGGTGGTCTTGTGGGCTGTAACCTCTGCGCTCGAAGCCTTGTCTTATTTCCTCTTTCAAGGCGGAACTAGATAGAACCGACCTGGCAGGTGCAGTCAGGGCCCGTCTGTACGCACCCTGTGCCGGGACTCCAGGCTGCTCCCGCCGCTCCGGGGAGCCTCCCTCTTCAGTCTGGACAAGCAGTGACCCCTGAAGAGGGGCGGGCAGGGGGAGGGTCTGGGTCCTCTCCTGTCTCTCCCCCTCGGGTGGGATCCACAGGCACAAAGTGCGTCCCGGCCCGACTGCATCTGGGCGGGCTCCCCTGGGCCGATGCCTCGGTCAGAGTCGGAGAAACCCAGCCGGCCCAGTGGTGCCACAGCACACAGCCCTCCCCTCCGCGTCCCGGGCCGCCCACCACACCACAGCCCCCACCCCCGTCCCCGGGCCGAGGGAGCCTGAGCAGGGGAAGCTGGCCGGCCACCCTGCAGAGAAGCAGCCCCGCGGCTCGCAGGAGGCGCGGCCCGGCAGGGCAGGGGGGCGCCGGCCACCCTCCCCTCCTGGATGAAGGGCACGCCGGCCGGAGGGCTGCGGACGCCTTCGTGCAGACCGACCTCCCCCGTCCCCGTGCTCCTGGCCCCCGCGGCCCTTGGTCCCCGGACCGATGAGGACTTTTGCTGCAAGAAACGCTTCGCAAGGAAGGGCAATTCCCACCTCCCAGCCCCAAAGGTCTGAGAAGGTCTGGGCAGAGCCATGCTGGTAAACCACCGCTTTGTAACGATTCTGGTGAAAGGGTGAGCGAGAAGGGGATGAAGGGATTTGCTCCAAGGCTGAGGCGCTGCCTGAAAATACCACACCTGCCGCAGAGACTCCCCGGAGCTGCCCTCCGCCCCCGGGGCTAATTTCTCTCTGTCTCCTTTGCATCAAGGGGGCTTCCCTGGTGGCTCAGGCGTAAAGACTCCGCCTGCGTCGCAGGAGACGCGGGCTGGGCCCCGGTTTCGGGAAGATCCCCTGGCACACTGCGCACCACGGTGCTTAGAACAGCGACTTCGCCCCGAGGCCGCCCCCCACCCCGACCCCGAGACTGAGTGAGGGCGCCGTCTCGTCTCCACGACCGCAGGGTCGCTCCCTCCCCGACAGGACGACACGCGGCCCGGTCACTGCGAACCCCCAGCCCGGCCTCGGCCGAGAGGCGCCTGCCTGGGGCGGGCCCGGAGCTCCGCCGAGACCGCCCGCCGGGAGGGCGGCCCGCGCTTGGGGGCGTCTGCGCGGCGGGCAGGGCGGCCCCGCGGCGGTGCGGCCTCCGGGCGAGGCGCGCAGAGCACCGTGCGCTCCACCTCCCTCCCCGCCCTCCCGGGCGGCCCGGCTTTCAGCCCGAACCTGCGCCTGCGGGGATCAGAAGGACCACAGGGGCTCTCGGGGCTCCAGCTCCCTCAGCTTTCAAGCCCCATTAAGCTCTAATTGAATTGTCGCGGCCCCTTGCTGGAATTGTGTTTTGTGGACACATTACCAGAAGTTGAGGGCTTGTGAAACAGAGGCTTCTGAAATAAAAATAAAAGGCTACTCAGATCCAGTGCTATTGCCAAGTGGGAGCCGGGGGCCCCGGGGTGGCTGGGTGCACCCAGCCCCTTTTTTGCTCCGGAGGCTGAGCTGGGGAAGGTCCCGCCCTGGGGGCCCAAGGAACTGCTTCTCAAAGCAGCCCAGCGCACTGGCCTTCCCAAAGATGGTCAGCATTTCTCAGTGGTCAGCGATGGCTGCCCTGGTGGCTCAGCTGGTAAAGAATCGGCCTGCAGTGTGGGAGACCTGTGTTCGATCCCTGGGTTGGGAAGATCCCCTGGAAAGGGAACGGCAGCCCACTCCAGTGTTCTGGTCTGGAGAATTCCATGGACTATTCAGTCCACAGGGTCCCAAAGAGTCGGAATCAACTGGGCGACTTTCACTTCCCTTTGACCCTCGGACCCCTGCCTGCTCTCCACACCTCATTCCCGCGAAAGGGGAGCAGTCAGGGGCATGCCGCGTGTGCCCTGCGCCTCCTGCTTGAGGCCCTTGTGAGGACAGTTTACAGATTGTTTCACAGGCGCCACGAAGAGCCAATTAGATACGAAGAGACAAAGATGCCAAGCGGAGAACGGGTCAAGAAATCTCAGCTCTAGAAAGCGTGAAGGCAGGAAGCAGGCAGAACCAGCGCGCCGGACCACAACGCTGGGGAGAGGGGCTGTGAGTCCCCAGGCCCCAGGTCCAGCCCCCACGAAGGGGCCTCAGGGAAGCAGCGGGAGGGTCACCCGTCCGGGGGTGAGCGTCCGTGCTCCGCCTTCGCTGGACCTTGACTGATGCTCAGAGCTCAGAGCAGGTCAGGGGTGGCCGGGAAACCACATGAATCCACAGGGCAGGGCCAGGAGCTTCAGGGGGAGGCTCTTGCCAGCTGCTGTGTGAGGGCCAGGGAGCAAGAAACAGAAGGCTCCTCCCCTCAGGGAGCCCCACCTGTGTCTCCAAGCAGGGGGGGCACACTGTGAGCTGTCCCAGCCGTGCCCTGATGCAGGTGGCGGGGGGCGGCTAGCTGTGGGGGGGACCCGAGACATCGGTGGGAGGGGCCCTTAGACTGTGGAGGGAGGGAGGGGGCCCCTTAGACTGGAGGGAGAGAGGGGCCCCCTTAGACTGGAGGGAGGGAGGGGGCCCCTTAGACTGGAGGGAGGGGCCCCCTTAGACTGTGGAGGGAGGGAGGGGCCCCCTTAGACTGGAGGGAGGGAGGGGCCCCCTTAGACTGGAGGGAGGGAGGGGCCCCCTTAGACTGGAGGGAGGGGCCCCCTTAGATTGGAGGGAGGGGGCCCCATAGACTATGGAGGGAGGGGGCCTCGTAGACTATGGAGGGAGGGGGCCTTGGATGCGGGTGGGAGACGCTGGGGAAGGCGCAGAGCGGGGACACTGTGACCCTCGCACCGCGTGGGAGAGGAGCAGGGTCCATCTAGACAAGGACCACCCGTGGCTTGGGGTCCTGAGCGCTTCCAGACAAAAGCAGACACATCCCGGCCCCCAAGAAGAGAAGAGGAATACCTGACTTCGAGCTTTCCCTGTGGTTACGGGCAATGAGGGCCTCCTCAAGGGGCCTCGGCTCTGAAAAGCTCTGCGGCAGGAGGCACGTTGGAGGCCGCTGCAGGCTTAACCCTGCGCGAGCCCTCCCAGGGCCGGGGTCTGACCTCCAGCCCAGCCCCGAGCATCTTTCCCGAAGATCCCGAGGCTGCAGGGCGGCAAGGGCGGAGCAGCCCCGGGGAGGTGCCAGGGAAGGCCACCGACTGACTCCAGGGTAGATTGCCTGGTGGTTGGCTTTCATCTCACAGCCGCTAGGGGAGTGCTGCTCTTCTTCCCCATCAGCACCCAGGCCTCACCCGCTTGCTGTGTGAGCTCCTCCAGTCCTACAGGAGGAGCGTGCTGGCAAGGAGCAGCTGAACCGCCCGGTCCCTCCCGTGGGCGGGGGCTCCGCAGACCCCAGCGGTGCCGCCAGCCCACCTCAGACAGAAGGACTGTGGCGCTCAGCCTCAGACAGAGCAACCGCTGTTACCCCAGGCAGGCAGAGCAGCGGAGAGGGCCCCCTGAAAGAGCTCAGGTTTGGGCTCAGGAGTCAGAAAAATAAATGAGTTCAAATCCCATTCCGAGGGGTGAAGCTAATCCAGTTTCTCAGGCTGGGGGCGGGGTTGATGGATTCTGTCCCCTTGGCTTTGCAGAGTTGTTGTAAGGATCACGGGAGGGAACGCAGAACAGAGGGAGCTGCAAATTCTAAGCAAACACCGGCCGTCAGGCGGCAGAAGGGCGTGCTGGCCTTGAGAATGAATGCCGCGGGCTAGCTGTCTGGCTTGAGCCCGAGGCCCACTGCTGGCAGCTGTGTGGCCTTGGGTGAGCTGCTTAAGTTCTTGTGCCTCTCATGCTAACTTGTAAACTGCAGATAAATGGTACAGGTGTAAAAGATTTTCTAAGGATAAGTGCATCATATGCACAGAGCCTGACCGGTATTAGGCGGTTCGTGGGTGCCTGCCCTCATTCCCAGCCTGCCCCGGAAGAGCAGGGCACCCGTCCCACAGCCCCATCCTCAGGGAGTTCACAGCTCCCAGAGTCCCATGGACCAGGGGCCTGCCACTTTCCTTCCTGGGGTTCTGGTGGCCCTAAGTTGTTGACACCGAACGTACAGCATCTACGCACAGAAAACCCCAGCAGAGCCAAGACCCCGTGAAAAGCATCTGGAGACGTGAGATGGGAGGATAAGGGATTCTTGAGGGCTTGCATTCAGGATACTCCGCCTGGGTTTCCTACAAGTTCAAAGACACCGTCCCCAGCTCTGGACACGACATGGGTAACAACGTAGCTCATAAGGGCAGAACAGCGGGGGGAGTTTTTCCAGGCCCACGGAACACTCGCCACTCTGGGGTCAGTGCAGTCTAGCTTCTCAAGGGTCAACTCGGGTTGGCCACACAGGATGTGCCACTGTGGACAAATCCGTATGGATATTAGGAAACGTGGGTGGAAATAGCTATGACAGTTACCAAAATCTAGGTCAGAGTTTCATCTCAGTTCCAGACCCCAGGCAAAATGGCCCCTGAACACTTACAGTGAGAGGAAAAAAGGAAGCCACACCTCAGCTAAAAATGTGCATATTAGCACTGAATTCCAGAGACAGTCCTGTGAGGCAGGGACGCCTGCAGCTGTTGCCAAGAGTGCCAGTACATTTCTACAATCTTTCCAAGAAACAAAGAGGCACGTTCATTAAGAACCATGAAAATATTTACATCTTGGCCCACAATGATCACACTGTTTCCTTCAAAAATAATTAGTGATGCTCTTCATGCAACATTTAAATTGAGTTACAGAGAAACAGCCTAGAGGAAAACAGTCACATAAACTACAGTGAGGCCACAAAGCATCTAAAATGATGGTTTGTGCAAATGCTTAATGACACAGAAACAGTCAGCGTACAAGGTCGTGTCACGGGGCACAGAGCAGGGTGCTCACTGCCGCGCGCGTCGTTCCCGAAGACAAGACTCTGCCGGTGCTCCAGGACAGACGCCCTCCGTGGGGGACCCCTCACCGTCCTTGGGGAATTACCACATTTCCTACCGTGTGTGAGCCTCCCCCAGAGGGCGACGCCCCACGCTCCACTCCTGGGAGGGCTGGCTAACCCTGTCCCGCGTGGAGCCCCCGTGCTGCTCACGGGTTGGCTCTGCGAGGGCAGCCAGGCTTACACACCATCGCTTTCTTCACCCAGAGGAACAGAAGTGACCAGCGCGGAGCGTCCGCCAGGCCTACGGGTGGAGACGGCTCTCTGACCCCTCACCCCACCCCACCAGCCCGTCCCTGCGCCTGCTCTTCCGCTCGTGGCCCACATCACAGGAGGGGACCCTGCCTGCTCTCCTTCGCTGTGTCTTCTCGCCCAGGGCTACACGTCCCCAGGGAAGCAGAGCGCGGTGTGTCTGGTTCAGATTCACAGATGACTTCTGGCAAAGAGGACTTTCTCTGAATTGCACACCCTCTCTCACCCATCAGTTTGCTTCTTCCTTGTAACTCTGTTCATATAAACACACTTTAAATAAACCTTGGTTTTCATAGAAGAGATACACATATATTGAGGAGTTACTCAATTACTATTTAATCAGGTTTTTCATGAGATTTTGTGAACAACATGAGCAAACTCATGGAAGCCACCGCCACCTTGAGATCTGTGGCCACATCCAGCCACATCTCAGAGACTGTGAACAACAGCAAAAAATACATACGCGGCCTGAGGAGTCCAGGAGGAGAGAGGAGATGTGGGGAGAGAGCGAGCAGGAAGAAACGTGAAGAACGCACTTTCCAAACGTGCTGAAAGCTCACCTCACAGGTCCAAGAAGGCCAGTGGATTTTAAACACACACACACAGAAATCTACATCTGGGGAGTAGGCTAACCAGGGATGAGGGAAAAGCCTTAAAAGCAGTCAGAGAGGGGAAATACGGTATATTACAGTCAAAGAATAAAAACAGGAAATACATACAACTTTATTTTTACAAACAATGCAAGCCAGGAGACAGTGGGATGATATTTTCAAATTACTGGAAGAAAAAAACCATCAACTCAGAATTTCATACTCTTGAAAACCATCTTTCAACAATGAAATTAAAGATATTTTCAGACATACAAAAGCTGAAAGAATTCACTACCAGGAGAATATGATTCTGTCAGAAGGAATATGAGACCAACACAAGGAACTGAAGACTGATGTGGTTGAAATAAAACATCCCTTTCTTACTTCTCCCTTTAAAAGCCAAAAGAGTTAAAGCAGAAGCATGTAAGAATACAAGGTTCTCTTGCTGTCACTGAATTTATGTAATACCCACTGAAGGTGGAATGTGATGTGTTAGAAATGTATACTATAGAACCTACGTTTTGTAACAAAAAATGGTAAGTTACAAAGCAAAACAGTACAGCTGACTGGGGGTTCCGTGTGTAGGAGAGGGGAGTGGGGTGGGGCACAGGACGTGCAGGGCAGTGAAACCACTCAGTGTGACCGTGTGATGGAGGACACGCCTTATTACATACCTGTCAACGCCCACAGAATGTACCCCGACACGCCTGTCAACACCCACAGAATGTACACCCCAACGTGCCTGTCAACACCTACAGAATGTACACCCCAATGCGCCTGTCAACATCCACAGAATGTAAACTACAACGCACCTGTCAACACCCACAGAATGTACACCCCAACACACCTGTCAACACCCACAGAATGTGCACCCCAATGCTCCTGTCAACTCCCACAGAATGTACACTACAATGCGCCTGTCAACACCCACAGAACGTACAATGTGCCTGTCAACACCCACAGAATGTGCACCCCAACGTGCCTGTCAACACCTACAGAATGTACACCCCAATGCGCCTGTCAACACCCACAGAATGTGCACCCCAGTGTGCCTGTCAACTCCCACAGAATGTGCACTACAATGCACCTGTCAACACCCACAGAATGTGCACCCCAACGTGCCTGTCAACACCTACAGAATGTACACCCCAATGCGCCTGTCAACACCCACAGAATGTGCACCCCAGCACACCTGTAAACACCCACAGAATGTGCACCCCAATGCTCCTGTCAACTCCCACAGAATGTACCCCAACACGCCTGTCAACACCCACAGAATGTACACCCCAACGTGCCTGTCAACACCCACAGAATGTACACCCCAATGCTCCTGTCAACTCCCACAGAATGTACACCCCAACGTCCCTGTCAACACCCACAGAATGTGCACCCCAATGCGCCTGTCAACACCCACAGAATGTGCACCCCAATGCCCCTGTCAACTCCCACAGAATGTACACTACAATGCGCCTGTCAACACCCACAGAACGTACATTACAATGTGCCTGTCAACTCCCACAGAATGTGCACCCCAATGCGCCTGTCAACACCCACAGAATGTGCACCCCAACGCCCCTGTCAACTCCCACAGAATGTACACTACAATGCGCCTGTCAACACCCACAGAACGTACATTACAATGTGCCTGTCAACTCCCACAGAATGTGCACCCCAATGCGCCTGTCAACACCCACAGAATGTGCACCCAACGCGCCTGTCAACACCCACAGAACGTACATTACAATGTGCCTGTCAACTCCCACAGAATGTGCACCCCAACGCGCCTGTCAACACCCACAGAATGTGCACCCCAACGCGCCTGTCAACACCCACAGAATGTGCACCCAACGCGCCTGTCAACACCCACAGAACGTACATTACAATGTGCCTGTCAACTCCCACAGAATGTGCACCCCAATGCGCCTGTCAACACCCACAGAATGTGCACCCAACGCGCCTGTCAACACCCACAGAACGTACATTACAATGTGCCTGTCAACTCCCACAGAATGTGCACCCCAACGCGCCTGTCAACACCCACAGAATGTGCACCCCAACGCGCCTGTCAACACCCACAGAATGTGCACCCAACGCGCCTGTCAACACCCACAGAACGTACATTACAATGTGCCTGTCAACTCCCACAGAATGTGCACCCCAACGCGCCTGTCAACACCCACAGAATGTGCACCCAACGCGCCTGTCAACACCCACAGAACGTACATTACAATGTGCCTGTCAACTCCCACAGAATGTGCACCCCAACGCGCCTGTCAACACCCACAGAATGTGCACCCAACGCGCCTGTCAACACCCACAGAACGTACATTACAATGTGCCTGTCAACTCCCACAGAATGTGCACCCCAATGCGCCTGTCAACACCCACAGAATGTGCACCCAACGCGCCTGTCAACACCCACAGAACGTACATTACAATGTGCCTGTCAACTCCCACAGAATGTGCACCCCAACGCGCCTGTCAACACCCACAGAATGTGCACCCCAACGCGCCTGTCAACAAGCAAACAGTGTGGCCTGGTAATAATGATGGGTCGGCGTTGGTTCATCACTTGTAGCACATGCGCCATGCTAATGCACAGTGTTAATAACAGGTTAACTACTTGGGCTGAGGGGTGACAAGGGGGGTGATCAGGAATTCTTCACACTTTCCACCTGATTTTTCCACAGACCTAAAACTACTCTATAAAGCCTATTAATTAAAAATAGCCTGCATGTGTCTGATATCAGGGCATGTGTTCAACACAGAACCATCCCCTTCTTACCCAGCAGCCCAGGGAGGGACCCAGTGCTAATCAGAAGCTGTTGCGGGGCCAGGGATCCTCGGGTGCTTCGTGGCCTGATACGTATGCTGGCCTCCTGGGAGGGACCCACCGCTAATCAGAAGCTGTTGCGGGGCCGGGGATCCTCGGGTTTTCGTGGCCTGATACGGGGCCTCCTTACAGCGTTGATTTGCTCCCGTGGCTCAGATGGTAAGGAAACCATCCACAAGGCAGGAGACCTGGGTGTGATTCACAGGTCAGGAAGATCACCTAGAGTAAGGGAATGGCTACCCTCTCCAATTCCCTGCCTGAAGAATTCAGCCCATGGGCTTGTAAAGAACTGGACATATCTGAGGAACTAACACTTTCACTTTTTCACTTTACAGCTTTACTTTAAAATAGTTCACTTCACTTTACTGTAAAATACTTACACTTCACTTTAAAATAAAACTCATTCACTACTTGATCTGTCGGTGGGTGAGGAGAGAGTAGGTGTTCCAGGCAGAAATGCTCACAGATGCTCTGTTCCACTTGGTCTTGGAGTCCCACAGATGGGCACCCATATGGAGCCTGGCTTCACTCAGCTCTAATTGGAAAATTTAGGGCCCGAGGTGACTCTCTGCCACAGCAATGATGTGCTCATCAGGTGATGTCATTAGTAACAACTGTCTGTCTTTTATTTGTAATTCTGCTGCATTAACCATATTGTAATTGTTTATGTTTTGTTTTGCTTTTATTTCCCTAAGATGCTGGTAATCATTTGCAAGATAGGTGGGTCCTGAACACTGAATATACTAGTTAACTTTCACGAGTAATTCACACACAGCCCCAGGTCGAATTTCCCCAAGGGTCTGGCACCACATGAACAGGTGCAAATCTGCAGCAGGGCATCCTCGCCTCTCTGCCACTTTTCCTAGATTTGTTTTAACAGCATTAGACAAGAGGCTGCCAGGACCTGTGTGGAGCAAGGGTGATGCATTTTATAAACAGTTACAGTAACTTTAACTTGAGTCATGAAAACAATTTTACATCACATTAAATACACTTAGAGAAAGGGTCCCAGAGCACAATAAATCTGAAAAGTGAGTCAGGGGTGAGTCAGCGGCCAGCACAGGAGAGACACAGTCAGCGGGCCCCTCCCTCTGCCTCCAGCTTGAGGAGGTTCTCTGCCTGAGAGCAGACCTCTGAGTGTGGTCAGTTTGGAGCTGGAGGAAAACAGAGACGAGGAATCAGTGGGGAACATAGAGAACCTCATGTCAGCCAAGTCGGGGACCAGGGAGTGTTCTCCTTAATTACGTGGTGGTGACAAGGCTGAAAATAATGGAAGTTAAGAAATAGCAGTTTCCAAGGACTGGAAGCAACCGTTCAGGGGCTGGTCTTGTTTCAGCCCTTTCTCCAGCAGGTGGACATGGTCACCTCTTCCTGTTCAGGGTCCTCTGCGGCTCCTCGCCCCCTCCAAGCCCTGGAAGCTTCATCCCGCTGGCTGCCGTCCAGTGCTGAAAGCTCTTCTAGCCCAGAGCAAGCCCCTGAGTACGATTTTACTGAAAACCACAGGCAGCGAGACTCGGCAGTTACCTTCATTAATTCAGTACAGTCACTCAGTCCAGCTCAGTCACTCAGCCCAGCTCTCACCGCCACACATGACCACTGGAAAAACCATAGCTTTGACTAGATGGACCTTTGTCAGCAAAGTAATGTCTCTGCTTTTTAACATGCTGTCTACGTTGGTCATAGTTTTTCTTCCAAGGAGCAAGCATCTTTTAATTTCATGGCTGCAGTCACCATCTGCAGTGATTTTGGAGCCCCAATAATAAAGTCTGTCACTGTTTCCACTGTTTCCCCATCTATTTCCCAAGAAGTGATGGGACCAGATGCCATGATCTTCATTTTCTGAATGTCGAGTTTTAAGCCAACTTTTTCGCTCTCCTCTTTCACTTTCATCAAGAGGCTCTTTAGTTCCTCTTCACTTTCTGCCATAAGGGTGGTGTCATCTGCATATCTGAGGTTATTGATATTTCTCCCTTCAATCTTGATTCAGCTTGTACTTCATCCAGCCCTGCATTTCGCATGATGTACTCTGCATATGAGTTAAATAAGCAGGGTGACAATATACAGCGCTGACTACTCCTTTCCCAATATGGAACCCGTCTGTTCTTCCATGTCCGGTTCTAACTGTTGGTTCTTGACCTGCATACAGATTTTTCAGGACGCATGTAAGGTGGTCTGCTATCCCCATCTATTTAAGAATTTTCCAGTTTGTTGTGATCTGCATAATCAAAGGCTTTAGGATAGCCAATGACGCACATGTTTTTCTGGATTCTCTTGCTTTTTCTATGATCCAATGGATGTTGACAATTTGATCTCTGATTCCTCTGCCTTTTCTAAATCCAGCTTGAATATCTGGAAGTTCTCGGTTAACATACTGTTGAAGCCTGGCTTGGAGAATTTTGAGCATTACTTTGCTAGCGTGTGAGATGAATGTGTCTGTTCCAAACAGTAAACTGACCATATATCCATTATCAAGAAAAACTTAAAATTTATAGTCATCAGTATCATTTACAATTTCCAACTGAGTGGAGTTGCATCAGGAAAAAAATCCTTTGGGAACAGAACCAAGGTTTGGACAGTGATGAAGAGTCATTGCTAGCACAAAAAGTTGGGGCTGGGTGTCTTCTGCCTGAGTGATAACTCTATTTCTTTCAAGTCCGTTGGTCAAATAGGGTAGCTCATTCGCTCAATTTTATCCACAACATCTCATTCGCCGTGTGTCACAGAGCTAGAAATTCACTTATTAAACAAGCCTTCATTTTATGGCTTCAAATTATTCTTATTTAAAGGCAACTGTCCTTGAGAAAGGGCTTCCCTAGTGGCTCAGCTGGTAAAGAATCCACATGCAACGCAGGAGAAGTGGGTCAAGAAGATTCCCTGGAGAAGAGCATGCCACCCACTCTGGCCCTCTTTCCTGGAGAATCCCATGGACAGAGGAGCCACGTGGGCTACAATCCATAGGGTCACAAAGAGCCAGACACGCCCAAGATAACTGAGCACGCACACGCACACCCTTGAGAAAGTGTCACTTTAAGGACTGTCTGTAGGGTTAGGGAGCTAGAGAAGGCGGGCCGCAGAAAAACAGCGAGACAGGCACTTCACGGGAACAGATCACCTTTAATGAGGCGAGAAGGGGCAGCAGTTGGATTAGTGAGCTGCCGCACTAGCCCAAGAAAAGAGTAAGTATATATAGGCATGTATGTGGAAAGCTACTGTCTTAAGGGGCCTGTTCGTCTGCAAGGTTGTTCAGTATGTAGTTATCTCTTAAACAGCTGGGGCAAGGAATTTTGGAGATCGTCCAGAGGCTGGACCAGCTGGGAGCTGGGTGTAATCAACCTTAATGTCCATTTTTAGTCAGAGAGCTTTTTTGTTTTGCATAGAATAATGGGGAGACCTGGAGGGGAGTTTTAACTCCAGGCTCTTCTGAGCCCTGTAACTCTCTCCCAGTAGCCAGGGGCTTCCCTGGGGCTCGTGGTGAAGAATCCGCCAGCCAGTACAGGAGACACAGGCTCTACCCCTGGTTTGGGAAGATCCCACCTGCCGAGGAGCAACTAAGCCTGTGGGTCACAACTACTGAGCCCGGGCCCCGGGGCCCAGATACGAGAGAGGCCGCTGCAAGGAGGAGCCGGTGCAGCAACGAAGGCCCAGCGCAGCCAAAAGCAAGCAACACAAACAGGTAAATAAGAGCTATTAAAAAGGACCGTCCAGCCAAAACTGGGACACACCGGGAGTGATGGCTACAGGGCGCAGTGGTGCCCGGCAACTGAGAGCAAGTGACTCAGGAACAGAGCTCGGTGAGTAGGGCAGCAGGGGCAGCAAATGATGAGAAAGGAGAGTCGCCAGCAGGGTGGGTTTGCCCCAGAGGACAGCTGCCGCCGTCCACCCTTGGTTACAGACACAGCCATTCCTCCTCCACTCGCCATCCACCCCTGTGATCAGGTCACTACGTCTTCTGGGGAAGTAGTCTCGGGAAAGAGAGTGACACTGGGCTTGGGTCTTGGAAAAGGAGGAATCTGATAGGTGGTTCAGATGGAGGGGAGGAGTGCGGCAGAGGAGTTACCATCACGGAGAATGGCCGTGCCCGTAGAAGGCTCAGTTGGGTCCGACCCTCAGCGACCCCGTGGGCTGTAGCCCACCAGGCTCCTCTGTCCACGGGGTTCTCCAGGCAAGAGTACTGGAGTGGATTGCCGTTTCCTTCTCCAGGGGATCTTCCCGACCCAGGGATGGAACCCTGGTCTCCCACATTGTAGACAGACGCTTAACCGCCGCAGCCCCCGGGGACAATGACAGCGGCGCAGGAAGCAACCCGGGGCTGGCCTCTCTTGGGTCCAGTGAGAAAGGAGCAGAAGATTCGAGCAGACGCTTCACACAGACGACACAGGGACAGACAAGCGGCCCGAAGGGGAGCATCACTCATCCTCAGGAAGGTGTGCACGGCGGTACAGCGAGGGGCACTTCGAGGGCTCACTAGGACAGCGGACCCGGGCCGGCCCCGCCAAGGCTTGGCTCGCATTTGGAGAAATCGCTGGATCTCACGTGTGTTGCTGGCGGAAAGTAAGGCAGCGCAAACATCTGGGAAGACAGTCTGGCCGAGTCCTGTAAGTAGCACACATTTGCCATAGGACCCAGTCATCCCACGCTGGGTATTCATCCAGAGGAAGTGAGGCGCGTGTCAGCCCGAACACTGGCACACAGATGCGTCTGGAAGCTGTACGGGTCTCCTGTGGCGGCCGTAACAGGGCCCACAGGCTTGGCGGCTTTAAACAGTACAGCTTATCCTCTGATCATGCTGAGTAAGACGCGCACGCTCAGTTCTCTGGACTGAAGCCACGCCTGTGAGCACAACAGCTTCGGTGAGCCGGGAGGGGTCCGCAGGCCGCTCCGCCGCAGGCTCAGGTTGGGGGGGACCCGCTTTCCGGCCTCTCCAGCCCCCCGGGCCCTCCTGGCCCCTCAGCCGTCAGGGCCGCTCCAGTCCCCGCTCTGGCTTCACAGCTCCGTCTCCTCTCTGCTGCCTCCCTTACAGGGACCACGGTACTCACCGCAGCTCAAGCACCCACCAGCAAGAAATGGAGAAGCAGGACGCGCATCCGTGCGGTCTGATGCTTTCCAACAATAAAATGAGTCACTGTCTGATGCAGACCGAACACAGATGCGTCTCACTGACGTGGCTCCGAGTGACGGAAACCAAACACCAAAGAGTTCACAAGTACGACTTCATTTATGTGAGACTGGAACAGGCAGAAGTAATTTGTAGTGAGAGAAGTCAGATAATTGATCGTGAAGGGTATCAGGTGTTTTCCACAAAGGTACACAGAGACCTTTCCGGGGAAATTAATTTTTGCCCAGATAAGGTTGCATGTATTTGTAGAAGGATTGCACTGTACATTAAAGAGTATGGGCTTCCCTGGTGGCTCAGACAGTAAAGCGTCCGCCTGCGATGCGGGAGACCCGGGTTCGATTCCTGGGTCAGGAAGATCCCCTGGAGAAGGAAATGGCAAGCCACTCCAGCAATCTTGCCTGGAAAATCCCATGGACGGAGGAGCCTGATAGGCTAGAGTCCATGGGGTCGCAAAGAGTCGGACACGACTGAGCGACTTCACTCACTTAAAAAGTATAAATTGTGTTGTCAGTAAATTATACCTCAATCACATTGATTAAAAGGTAAAAATAACTGGCTTGTTCACATCCCCCCACTACTTTTATGCCTTTCACCCATGAACTGATCGGAGGAGAAAGGCTCTAAGTGGGGGAACTCAGAGAGCCAGCGGCGTCCCTGCGCTGGTCCCGGCTCCTTGCGCGCAGCAGGGGGCAGCCCACTGTCTGGTTCCCCGGCAGGGGCACGAGCAGGCCTGGGGTCCGGAGGCACTGAGCCGCCGAGGCCGTCTCCAGCCCCCGCCCCGGCCAGTGAGGCTCCCTTCCCCGGCTCAGGGGCGCGAGCAGGGGCAGCACAAATGCTGTGACGCTGTGTGGGAGGGACGGGGGCGGGGACGCCCTGCGTCACTGCAGACTCTGGAGACTTCAGCAGCAGAGAAGTTCTAGATCACCCTCTGTGGGAACACTGCTAATGGAACATGCAACCACTGAACGATAAGGGGATGCAATGAGCAACCCTAGTCACATGTACTGAAAACGTAGATGGAATGTATCCACTCCTCAGAAAGTACAAACTTACCTGATATAAGATAAATCATTTGAAAAAGACATATGATTGCTTAAGAAATTAAATTTACAATTTAAAACTCCCCTCAAACAGAAATCTTCAGGCTCAAATGATTTCACTGATGAATTCTACCAAACATCTAAAAAAGAATTAATACCACTTCTACACATTCTCTTCCAGAAAATAGAAAAGAGAGAACCTTGTAATTCATTGCACAAAGCCTATGTTACCCAGATGCCAAAATCAGACAAAGATACTTGAACAAGATGAAAGAATAAAAACCACTCAATTATACCAAACACATGTCAAAATTCAACACAGATCCAATTCGTGAAAAACTTCTCACAAAGTCAAGAGTAGAAAAGAACTTCTTGAACTTCGTACAATTGTCCACGAGGTGCCAACAGCTCCCATTACACCTAATGGAAGTGGGCGTGTCCCCGTCTTCTGCGACATGCTGAGGGTGCCCGCTTCCACCTCTGCTGTGCCACGTTTCAGCCAAGGAAAGGACACAAACGTTACACAGATCAGAAAGGAAGAAACAGGACTCTATATAAAGCATAACACCATTTACGGTTTCAAAGAACCTGCAATACTAATGTGCAAATCTAGTAAAATGTGCGCATGAATTGTATGCTGAAAACCACAAAATGCTGACAAAGAAATTTTAAAAGATTTAAACAAATAAAGACACAGTGTATTCCTGAGTTGGAAGACACGACATAGTGAAGATGTCAATTCTCCTCCAAATTGATATATAAGTTTAACGCCATCTATACTAAAATCTCAGCAATTATTTTGTGGATACTGACAAGATTGTTCTAAAATTTGATGGAAATGAAAAGATACTACATAGAAGAGCTAAAACATGTTGGAAATATAAAAACAAAGTGGGAAGAAAGAAATGGGTGCAGGAGGTTAAGAGGCCACAAGCTTCTAGTTGCCAAATAAATGAGCCACAGCTATGAGATGCGCAACGTGGGGAGCATCAGTAACCTCGCACGGTGGCATGGCCTAACCAGACGTATCATGGGGATCCTCTTAACATGCATAGGAGTGCTGAATCTCTATGTTTGTAACAGGAACTGACATAGTGTTGTAGGTGAAGTGTGCTTCAAAAACAAACACATGCATAGAAAAGGAGCTCAGAGGTGAGAGCCACAGCTGTGAGATACGCAACGTGGGGAGCATCAATAACCTCGCACGGTGACATGGCCTAACCAGACGTATCATGGGGATCCTCTTAACATGTATAGGAGTGCTGAATCTCTATGTTTGTAACAGGAACTGACATAGTGTTGTAGGTGAAGTATGCTTCAAAAACAAACACATGCATAGAAAAGGAGCTCAGAGGTGAGGCTAACAGAGGGTGGGGGTGGGCAGGGGGATTGCATGAGGCAGTCAGAAGGTGCAAACACCTAGTTATAAGATAAATAAGTACTAGGGATGTGATGTACAGCGTGATTATATAACTAACGCTTCTGTGTCTCACATGAGAACATTATCAAGAGAGCAAATCCTAAGAGTTCTCATCACAACACATGTTTCTATTTCGTTAACTTTGCATCTGCAGGAAGGGACCTGTTTTCTCTAATTTTTTGTGAATCATTTCACGCCGTATGTTAAGCCGAAGCACTGTGCTGCACACCTTGAACATACACGGGGCTGGATGCCAGCTACATTCGGTGAAACTGGAAGAAGTAACAAGCACTTCCGATTTTTGAGGAAAAACCAGCGTGGGAGGAGCCCTAAAGCAGTGAAGATGCGGTCACCTTGGCAGAGAGGCAGACACACGGGTCAACGAGCAAGAGGCCCCAGAGACAGACCGCACAGACAGACCCGACTTATCCTGAACAAAGTTGCAAAATCAATTCAGTGAGGACAGGCAGTCGTTTCAACAAATGATGCTCAAGCGATTGAATTTCGTTGGGCAAAATATGACCCTCAATCTACACTGCACACTTTATATACAAAAGTGTGTATAAACCATATGCTTTTTATACACAAAGTAATGAAAATGGATCATAGGCTTACTTGTAAAATGGAAAACTATAAACATGTTAGAAGAAATCACAGAAAAATTTCAGGACCCACATTTGGTAAAGAATGACTGGATACGGCACCAAAATCACCACCTGTGAAAGAAATAAAATCAGTAGTTTGGGCTTTTTCAGATTTAAAACTTTTGCTCTGCAGAGACCATATCAAGAAAAATAAAGTTTAAGCTACAGAATGGGAGAAAGCATTTGTAAACCACAAGTATAATAAAGGACTAAGATCTACAATATATAGAGAACTCTCAAAACTCAACAGCAAAAACACAAAGAATTCAGTTAGACAGTGGACAAAAGATGTAAGGAGACGTTTCACTGAAGAAGCTATAAGATGGAACACGCACATGTAGAAATTCACTGCAAGGAGCCGTCTGAGAAATACACACTGAGGCCACAGTGAGGCATCAGCACACGCCCGTCACAACAGTTGGCACCGGAGTGGCCGCACTGAGCGCAGGGGGCGGGTGTGGAGGAGCCAAACCTCACACACACTTCCGACGGGACGCACGGGCCTGGGCATCTGGAACACGCTGCGAAGCTTTCTCTTAAAGACAAACGGCCCAGTGGTGAAGAGTCCCCTTCCAGTGCAGGGCGCGCGTCCCACACCTGGTCAGGGAGATAAGGTCCAGTGTGCCATGGGGTATGGCCGGAAAGTTTTTTTTTTTTTATTAGAAATAAATAATCAACCTTGCCAAGTTCAAAAAATAATAATAATACTTAAAAAATAGGGTTTGCTGCCTCTGGGTATTTGCTCCAGAGAATTGAAAACAAACATCCACACAAAAGCTGCATAGCTGTTTACATCAGATTTATCTACAAGAGCTAACACCTGAGGCCAGCAGCCGAGCCGGCAGTGAGGGGATGGACTGACTAGCTGTGATGCGTCCGCACGCTGGGAGCCCTTTGAGGTGGTGCCTGGTTGTCAGTTCACTCCTCCGAGAGAATAAAAGCCTGTCTCTAAACGTTATGGACTGTATGACGCCATCTAGATGGAAACATTCTCGAAATGACGAAGCACAGACGTAGGAACAGGCCAATGCTGGCAAGGTGGCTCAGACGGTAAAGATCGCCTGGAATGTGAGAGACCCGGGTTGAATCTCTGGGTCAGGAAGATCCCCTGGAGGAGGGCGTGGCGACCCACTCCAGGATTCTAGCCTGGAGCATCCCACAGACAGGAGAGCCCAGCGGGCTGCAGTTCATGGGGCTGCCGAGCCTCGGATATGAGTGACTAACTCACACTCACTTTCTCTTACTTTCTCACGTGGGGTGACACAGAGGGATCTTTGTGATGGTGCAAGAGTCTGTCTGTGGCAGCAGTGGTGGCCGCACAGATCCGCACGAGATGAGCTGACAGCCCACACACGCCTGCCAGCCCACGCTGTGCATTGCTGAATAAAGCACGCCCTTCGGGAGACTGGCTGCCGGGTACATGGAATCTCTCTGCAATACGTTCACCATTTCCTGTAAACTTATAATTATTTCAGCTTTTTTAAAAATTAAGAAAACCATCTAAGAATTACACTATTCCACGTGTCGACTGGAGGTTACCACTGACCCAAAGCCTGAGCCTCTGGGGTTTCATTACCTCAGTCCCTGAGTAAGTCCTCGGAGGAGGGCACATCCAGCGTGGAACAGGTTAACAGGCCCAGGCACCGAGGCCCACGGACCCCTCCAGCGAGGAACTGGATGCAAGGAGCGGGTGCGATAAAGGGGTGTGTGTGTGTGTGTGTGTGTGTGTGTAGGCCGCGGCCCTTCAGGGAGAAGGAATCTAGTACAACCACCTAGCCCGGGAGAAGCCGTCTGCACCCGAGCAGCCTGGACCCGGGAGCTGTCCAAGGTGCTCGCGCCAGGAAGGGTGGCGGTGGGACGCTTTTCATCCCAGCACCGCACGGGGACGGTGGCCGTTCACACTGCAGGTGCAGCTGGGCAGCGGGGTCTGAGAGTCTTCGCACCAGGAGGAAACGCCTTTCCTTGTCTACAGGAGCCAGGGGCGTGGGGAGACGGGGCTCCCGGGTCCGGTTGTCACCGCGTGTCGATAGACTGCTGATGCATCTCTAAGCTGTCCTCCCATGCACTCAGAGACTGCTAGTTTCTGAGCCTCACAGATGCTGTAACTGGATTTACTGCTTCAGCGGACATCTGGGGGCATGCAAGCCACGTGTCCTGATCTTGCTTCACCTGCGTGCCCCCTTTCTGCTTCTTCTTTCTCTCCCTTGTTCCCCTTCCTCGGTCCCCTTCTTCCCTCCTGCCACGCCCCTCCTTCCCCCACTCCCCGCCCCCCGCTTGCCCCCATTCCTGAGGTCTCGTTTCCTTGAGGGACGGCCCTCAGCCTCCTCGGGTAGTGAAGGCGCATCTCATATGACAACCGTGCATCTGAGGCCACAGGAACCAGGAGACCTTGATGTTCTTCAAGGATGTGAGAAGGTTAGGGAAAAAATATGGCAGGATGTTGCCTCTGCCAAGACCTTCTGAGATCCTCCTGCCTGGCAGGTTCATTACTCTAAGAAATGGTAACGGATGGGGGCCTGAAGTGGCAGCTGCTGCTGCTGCTGCTGCTAAGTCGCTTCAGTCATGTCAGACTCCGTGCGACCCCAGAGATGGCAGCCCACCGGGCTCCCCCATCCCTGGGATTCTCCAGGCAAGAACACTGGAGTGGGTTGCCATTTCCTTCTCCAATGCATGAAAGTGAAAAGCGAAAGTGAAGTCACTCAGTCGTGTACGACCTTCAGCGACCCCATGGACTGCAGCCCACCAGGCTCCTCCGTCCATGGGATTTTCCAGGCAAGAGTACTGGAGTGGAGCGCCATCACTTTCCCCGTCCGGGTCTTGTAGGAGCCTGCTAAAGCCCGTCCCAACCTCTCAGGAGAGTCAAGAGTCAGGAAACGGGGGAAAACCATTGCTCAGCGAGGCTAGTGCCTGACACCTGGCTGCACAATCACCTCATTAACAAGCAAGCTCGCACTTCAGAGGCCTCGCCTGTTAATCACATTTGCATCGCTGCTCTGTTTCTGAGGACGCCACCAGGATAACTCGGAGCGATCCATATTTATGATTTGAAAATTGCTGATGGAATAATTACACATTAAGTAACTTCTGTTTCCCTGCGTATCATTGTTTCTAATTAGCAACGGGAAAATAGAGTCGTCATTATTTATGGATACAGTACAGCTGGCATTTACACGAGGCCGCCCCCGCCGCCCCACCCCTCCTGGTGGCCCCTGGAGCTGGTCAGCCTGGGATGGGGGCAGCAGGTCCCCCTCAGCCTCCCCCAGCTCCTCCCCTGGCCTCCTCCCCCTCCTCCCAGCCGACTTCCTCAGACACTCCCCGGCGTCTCCTCCCCACTGACCCCTACCCAGCCCATCCTCACAGCGATCCTGCAGTCTCTGCCACAAAGGGAGACAAAGCCCCTTCGTTCAGAAATCCTGAACGTTCTGACACTTCGCTACACAAAATTCTTTCTTTCCATAATATGTTACTTAACGTTAGAATCCTTTTAGTGTCTGATATTTTTATTACAGACAAACATGGCTGGGAACTTTTTCTTAGCAGACCTCATTGCTTTCCCAGCCCTTTTAGATCCTGCATAATAAACAGCGGGTAAAGAATCTGCCTGCAATGCGGGAGAGACAGAGAAGACGCAGGTCGGATCCCTCGGTCGGGATGGAGAAGGCAACCCACTCCAGTGCTCTTGCCTGGAGAATCCCATGGACAGAGGAGCCTGGCGGGCTATAGTTCAAAGAGCACAGAGTAGGGCATGGCTAAGCGGCTAAGCACACACACAGTAAACAGTGGGCGTCCACTAATGTACAGAGTTGTTTGGATTTATTAAACTGCAACAGAACAAGCCGAGGGGAACCGGCCCCATGTACCCGAAGGGATCCTGGGCTCAAGGCAGTGTCCCGTCCCTTCCACCTCCCTGCCTGCCCAGCCCAACAGCCTGTCCCTCCAAGCTCGCCCAGCTCTCAGGCAGACGAGGCATGTGGCTGAAAATTTTACTAAAAAATCAAAAACCTCTGCCTCTCTCATGCAATAGCCAGCCTATCTGGCTAGTGTGTAACGCATTTTACCTCTCAGATCCTCAGTTTCACTTAAATAAGAACTCTGGCCTAAATCAACCTGGGAGTTGCACCTGATTAAACTATGAAATTTTTAATAAAACACAAAAGCCTGGCCGCATGGCCAGAGTGGGGCCCTGAGGGCCTGCAGGGGGCCCTGGGCAGCGGGGGGAGGTAAGGCTGCGTGGGCAGAGGTAAGGCTCTGACGCCTACTCGGGTTGACAAATGCTGTTATTCTAGAAGTTTCTCAAGCTTGGAAAATAAAATCACTAGGGTCCAAGCTGGACTTGCCTGTGTTACATCCCCTTCACAAACAAGTGGAATATTCCCAAGGCCTTAATTAACATGCTGCGGCCATGACTAAGTGTGCTGACCTCTCTGAACTTCAGAATTTCCATCAACTACCAGATACTAGATATTTATAGTAACTGTATTTCAGGGTCATTGCAAAGATGAAATGAGGCCATATGTTCCACACATCCAGATTCAGGACTGTGAATGCATTTTCCCCCTGGGAGAAGCCAGGAACCCTGGAAACGTCTGAGTCCGGGTCTGAGTCAGGAGCTGCACAGGACAAGCCTGGGGTCAACTGTTGCGTCGGAAAGAAGACAGACAAACAACGACACAGTCTTCAAAATAAAATGTTTGAAAACAAAGACACGTCACTTGCTGAAGAAACTGCCACTGGTCTAGGATGTGATGATTTGGGCACCAAGCACATACGGTTTGGAACAGCCTGAAATACCTCCAGTTGTCAACTATATACAAATCCATGAATTTTCAATGAAGTTTTAAAAATGAATAGAAATCAATTTTTAAAAATCAGTAGGAAAAAAAGGTGTTATGAAATCAACACATTTAAAATTTGAAATGAAATACACACTTAAATTTGAAATGAAATGAAAAATTTGAAATAAAATTTTGAATTGAGAAACACGTGATTTAAAAATGAAATAAAAAGAACCAAACTTTATTTTGCCTTATCTATGCAAGCTTATATTTCAGGACAGAGTTGGTGAGGAAACTTTTTGGAAGAATACCAGCTTAGAAACACCAAAAGAAGGTAAAATTTGAAAATTAGCACCCTGAAACTTAAAAGGATGGATCTAGTCAGTGGTCACTGATGGGCGTGAAAGCCACTGGTAGAAACAGCTGAGGGTGAGGAGGGAAAGTTACAATTCTGCGTGACCTCCTGCTTGCTCTGCCCGTGTAACTCGGCCCGCTCCTTGCCATGTCTAGATCACGTAGGCCACGTAGTCTCAGAAAGCGGGGACCGACAATGCTAGGAACTGGAGCTTATCTTGCTCACCCTTGCCCTGCTCTTTGCAACTACCCAGCCCCTGCAAGCCTGCTGGATCGTGCCTGTCCACGTAAAGGCCAGGCAACGCCCCCTGCCCCTCAATCTGGACTGCTGCTCCCATGCGAAACCCCTTTAAACCAGCCTATTAACAGCTGGTGTGGTCCACTATAGTCTGTCTATAAAAACTCTGTAACCCCTTTGTTTGGGGCCCAGAGCTTAGAGTGTTCAGTCCTCTGGGCCCACCGGCATGAGAAACCCGAGTTCTCCAACTCTGGGTTGTGATGCTTGGTTTCTCGAGAACTGGTTTCTGCAACAATGGGAACTTTACAGTGGTGGGCTCAGATCTTGCATTAGTGGATCAATCTTTGCACCACTGTGAGCAGGGCAGGCGTGAGGCAGGCTGATTCGCACCACCGTGAAGGTATTCCAGCCCGAAAACACGGAACCGAGTCAGAGGATTTCACCCCAAGGATCTGTTTAGAATAAGAGGGGCCAGGAGACAAGCTAGAAGCCTAAGCAAGAAAGCAAAGCCAGGATCTGTGACCTTCTACAGAGAAAGAACTAAGCGTTTTCAGGAAAACAGTGGCACTGAGGAAAAATAGGGGGGCCAGGGGCTTAAGGAATAACAACCAGTGAAACCTGAGGCCTGGGCTGCTCAACCAGCCTCAGAAAGACATTTCTGAGACAGTGAGAGAAATCGGAAACGGACCAGGTGTTAGATGCTGTGAATAAAATCATTATTAAATTTTAGGTGCTATAATGAAATGGAGTGGAATTTATGGGGAAGCATCGTGACATAGTGATAAACGATGATCCACTTACAGGATAAATGACCCGATATTGAGGATCTGCTTTCAAAGGCCCTTGAAAAAGAACTGCGATGGCGCCAGCCGCAGGGGACGGAAGGCGCGCTGGCAACGGCCGGCGGCAGGGACGGGCGCCGGCCTGCCCTCTCGCTCTCTGCAGACTTTTGAAGAGCTGCACGATGCAAATGTTAAACCAGGGTGACTTCCTGTAACGGATGCTCCTAGCAAGAGTGTGAGGCGCAGTCAGGGCGAGGCAGAGAGAGGAGAGACGACCTCAACAGCAGCAGGGAACCTTCATTCAGGCGAGGAGGGGCGACCAGGCTGAGCGCGGAGAGGGGAGGTTTGTGTAAGCGATAAGGGAAACGTTAATCAGGCGGGATGTATTGGGTATACTTTAGTTGAGATGGCATTCGTAGTTGGGCAGGGGGTCATAAGTCTACTGGGCAGGAGTAGGGGGTGGAAGGTTTCCGGACAGGGGTTGATAAGTCCCAGATAGATGCAACCGGCCTGGAGCATCAGGGCGGGACCTAAAGTTCCGTTCTGTTTTCTCCGAAGTTAGATGATTCAGCAAGGGCCTTCGAGACTGTTGTTTTCTTTTCTAGGCCCCAAAGACTCCTTCAAAGAGAGTTCCAGAAGAACATCTATTTCTGCTTTATTGACTATGCCGAAGTCTTTGACAGTGTGGATCACAGTAAACTGTGGAACATTCTGAAAGAGATGGGAATACAAGAGCACCTGACCTGCCTCTTGAGAAATCTGTATGCAGGTCCGGAAGCAACAGTTAGAACTGGACATGGAACAACAGACTGGTTCCAAATAGGAAAAGGAGTCCGTCAAGGCTGTATATTGTCACCCTGCTTATTTAACTTCTATGCAGAGTACCTCATGAGAAACGCTGGACTGGAAGAAGCACAAGCTGGAATCAAGATTGCCGGGAGAAATATCAATAACCTCAGATATGCAGATGACACCACTCTTATGGCAGAAAGTGAAGAGGAGCTAAAAAACCTCTTGATGAAAGTGAAAGAGGAGAGCGAAAAAGTTGGCTTAAAGCTCAACATTCAGAAAACAAAGATCATGGCACCTAGTCCCATCACTTCATGGGAAATAGATGGGGAAACAGTGGAAACAGTGGCTGACTTTATTTTTCTGGGCTCCAAAATCACTGCAAATGGTGATTGCAACCATGAAATTAAAAGATGCTTACTCCTTGGAAGGAAGGTTATGACCAACCTAGGTAGCATATTCAAAAGCAGAGACATTACTAAGGAGCAGCCTGGACAGGGCCTCCCTGGGGCCTAATGCTCTGGAGCAGGCTGCGTCGCTCCACCTGGAGGGAGTCCCATCTGCCCTGGGACGGAAGCCGCCCCTCCCAGGCCCGTCCTGGTGATGTGCAGGCCCCTGGGCTGCACCCTCCGCTACTGGCTTCTGCGTCCCTCTCCCCTCATCAGACCCTCAAGCCCCTGTGAGTGTGTGTGTGTGCGTGTGAGTGTGTTTGTGGTGGGGGATGTTAGCAGACACCCATAGCCTTTATTAGGGAAAATGCTATATATATATACAAGTGGAGAGAATACTGCAATAAACTCCAATGTCTCACCAACCCAGCTCCAATAACTGTCAGCTCACAGCTTATCTTGTTTCAAATATATACACTCACATTCCTAAATTATCCTAAAGCAAATCACATCACCTTATTTTGAAGTATTTCATTATGCAGCTCTAAAAGATATGAATATCTCCTCTCAACTATTATTCAAAATTAAAACATTCTCTGTAAGTTGGTATAGCTGCTATGGAAAACAGGATGGTGTTCCTCGGAAAACTAAACATAGAGATACCATATGATCCAGCAAACCCTCTCCTGGACTCCACCCAAGCAAAGCCGTAATTCAGAAGACGTGTGCGCCCAGGGTCCACAGCAGCACTGCTTACAACAGCCAGAACACGGAAACGCTTAGACGTCCACGACAGGTGAATAAAAAAGATGTGGTACATGCGGACAGTGGGGACCACCTAGCCCTAAAACAGAGTGAAACCCTGCCATTCGCAGCAACGTGGACGGGTCCAGGGACTGTTCGGTGAAGTAAGTGAAGTCAGTCAGAAAGAGAAAGACAAATACCATACGATGTTGTCAGGGGGTGGTAATTTCCCTGGTTCTATCTTGTTGCAACAGAAATATGAAGTGATGGGCAGACCAGTGTTACATCTCCGTCTTACAGCTCAGTTTTATTTAGAAAGCAAAGCAAAATACATCCTCGAGGCGTGAGGGCCTGCTAACCCGAAAGACAGAGAGGGGAGAGGCCGCCGCCCCGTCTAGGCTCCTCCTGCTCTGTGCTTTCTCTCCTCCCGCCGGGCCCTGTGTACGCTGGGCTCGCCGGGAGTCCTGCTTGCTCTCCCTGAGGTCCTCACTCCGGTTCTCGGACCTCACTTTGTTCTGTTTCTCGGGCGTTTCCCTTCCCTGTCTTTTAGCCACCACCGTCCTGGGCTCCTTCCTATTCTAACTACCAAGCAGCATCACTTACACGCGGGGTCTACAAGACGGCAGAAACGAGCCCGTCCATGAAACTGCTCACAGGCAGAGACAGAGGCTGCCGGTGAGGGCAGGGAGGGAGAGGGCCGGCCGGGCCACTGAGGGTGGTAGACGCAAGCCATTACATATAGAATGCGTGAAGAAGAAGGTCCTATTGTGTAGCACGGGGGATTATATCCAGTTCCCTGGGATAAAGCATAATGGAAAAGAATATAAGAAACAGTGAACACATGCGTATAGAATTGAGTCACTTTGCTCTACTGCAGAAATTGGCAGAACGTTGTAAATCAGCTATACTTCAAAAAAACTAAAACATCTCCATGAATATAATTATCTTTCTGAGCCATCTGAAGGTAGCTACATACAAAGGATGATCCATCCCTAAATGCTGGAGCACCGTCTCCTAAAGCAGAGCCGTCCTCCTGCATGACCAGACCTCACTGGTCCCATTAGCACTTCTGACGCTGATATTTGCATATTATTTACATTCCGGTTTTCCCAATTGTTCCAAAAATGTCAACTAAGACTTACTTTATGAACAGAATCACAATACACTACCACACCTATAATTACCAGCAGCAATTCCTTAAAATCAAATATTTAGTCACTTAGATTCCCATCACCTTTCTCTTTCCAAACTCTTTCCTTTCCTCTCTCTTTGTAGAAGAAACCTGGAAACCTGTACTATAGAATTTCCCCAAAAATAGATTTTGTTGGGTGCATCCTTGTACTGTTTTGAAAACACATTTCAAAACAGCTAGACACAAGAGGCTAGATATACAGCTAAATATAGATATATAGCCAGACACAAGAGATTCTTCACAGACCCCGGATATGACTTTTCAGAAATCCCACTTCACAGGTGGTACTAGGTATTGGGATGGTTAAAAGTTCATTCAGATTTTCCTGTAACATCTTATGGAAAATCCAAATGAATTTTTTGGCCAACCCAACATGCTGGGGTCCAGCCCCGGTGGATCCAGGGAATTCGAAGCAGGAACGGAGTTGGAGTCAGGGAAAGGACTATTTAATTAAAAATATAAAGAGGGATTAGGAAAGAATAGTGTAGTGGGAAATTTAGTGGAGAAAAGAGGCTGAATAACTTGGTTTACGTGGAAAACCAATAACGTTCCAAGACAAGGAATTTGCACCGTCTACATTGGGCCACCAGCGCCCACTTGAATAGTGGAGGGTGCCCCGCCTTGGGCTCCCTCTCCGTGGGTCTTAGAAGCCGGGCAAGTAAGTAGACTCGGAGAGCCTCCACGCCCCAGATGGGAAGTCAGCCTGAAAAGGAGAGGAAGGGAGGGAGAGAGAGAGAGAGAGAGATATTTGACACGGGGGAAACCAGTCTATCCAGTGACTGGCCCATCCTTTATTGCTCGAAAAGCTTCTATACTTTGGTTGTACATAGAGATCAATGGATAATATAAAATTATGCAGCGTTAGCAGCCCTGACTCTTATCAAGACCAGGCTTTCTCTCTGCATACCTAGCTGTATACACAAGTCTTAGGTGATTTACATCATCTTATGGCCAGAAGGCCAATTAACATTTTACGGCCCTTTTCTGATAAGGGTCTGTCAACCAGAAGACTTATTTGGCTTAATAGTGTTGTTCTTTTCCCAAATCTGGTGCCACTCTCAGAAAGCACTAAATAAAGTTACATTCTTACATAGCAAGGACACAATTTATAACAACGAAAGAAGTACAATGATTTATAACAAAGAGAAAAGTAATTAACTCAAAAGTCTAGTGTTGCTAATATCAAAACTACTATATTGCTTTTTTCTATAGCCCAATTACATTGATTAATATCCTTCAGGTGTCTAAAAGATAACAAATATGGAGGCCTGGCAGCAGTCATTGACTCAACAGTGAAAACCCTCTACCAATATAATTCTTAGTTCAAAAAAAAAAAAAAAGCTCTGTATCTTTAAGATGTTTTAAGCTTCGTGCCTCTCACAGTTGGGGGGCTGTAAACAATTCACAAGTTGTAAAAGTCTGGGCAGACCCAGATCGGTCAGGTAAGTTAGAAAACCATCAAAGGGGTTTAAACCGAGACATTCTTTTATATGCAGGAGACTGTTAACCGGAGCTCTGAGTTAACTCTTTCCAGAGAAAGGTGGTCGGGAACAGCCCCCTGTAATGCCAGAAGAGTATGGTATAGCAGACAGTGAACAGACAGATTTTGGTTTCGGGGTAGATGCTCAGGCAGAGGACCCCTTGAGACCTGACTCGCCTTGCCCGTCAGGTCTCTCTGCATGACTTTGTCATGGGTGGGATCTCCCGTGCTGGCTCCCGGCACCAATACTTATAACAGGAGGCTTATAATGCCCAAGTGTCATTTGAGATTGTACCAGGTGTTAGCGACAGCCATTAATTTATTGAGTTGCAAGATAGTAATATTCTGCAATATCATTTCTTCCTAATCATCATATACTGTGTATAGCCATCATATACTCTGTATAACCTTCATATACTGTGTATAACTCTCATACACTTCAGTTTATGTAGGAAAGGTGGAATAAACATTTGACTTTCATCAGTGTTCAAAAGAATAGTTTTGTTCACAAGCATCCTCCATGACCGACCAATTAGTTTCTGTAATGCTTTTTAACATTTCATTATGAAATCATAGATTTTAATACAGTTGATATGTTTTCTTTACTACAGTTTTTAACCCTATTGAAGCTTAAATTGTCCCATTTTTCAGTCTGTGGGAGTTTCTTTTCCTCCTAAGTCTTTCTAATGTGATTGTATTATTCTGTGACAGCTTTCTTGTTTTCTAGGAGAACAAAGTGTTCCAGGCTCAAATGGTACATTTTCAGCCACAGCCCTATAATCAGCCATTTTCCCAAGGAGTCTTGGCTGTTTCTAGTGATAAATAATATTTAACGACAATAATTTCAGTGCTACAGATTTTCAATGCTACTGAATTGTCCATTGTCTCTAAGACTTATAGTAGCTATAGACAATCAGTCAGTTCAGTCACTCGGTCATGTCCAACTCTTTGCGACCCCATGAATCGCAGCACGCCAGGCCTCCCTGTTCATCACCAACTCCCAGAGTTCACTCAGACTCAGTCCATCAAGTCAGTGATGCCATCCAGCCATCTCATCCCCTGTCATCCCCTTCTCCTCCTGCCCCCAATCCCTCCCAGCATCAGAGTCTTTTCCAATGAGTCAATTCTTAATTTCCCACAGTTTATTGTGATCCATACCCCCAACCTGCTAGAGAGGAGGAAAAGGGCAGGACTGAGGCGCTCCCCCTTTTCCAAATCCTGTCCCAGCCACTCAGTTGGTCCCCCCCATAAATATAACAAAGGGACAAGGGCAGCAAAAGCACGGACCCCAGGGTAGAATCTGCAGCTCGACCTCTTCCATCCTGGCCCTGCGCTTCCACACCTGGGTCTCCAGCAGGGACTCATCCCTCCAGCCTCCTGCTAGCATTTCCTGAGACCACAGGGTGCTCCCTGCCTCCGGGGGGGCTGCCCGAGCACGCTGCTAAGAAGAGCACGAGGACCACAGTGCCCCTCCCGTGTCCGGGCCCTGCACGTGGACCTGCCAGGCTGGGGGCCCGCACTGCCTCCCTGGAGCCCTCAGCGCTGCGCCAGATGGCACAAGAGGGCACTCGGGCAGCTCTGTTTCACAGCCTGGACGTAATAGACATGACCGGGGTGTGGGTCCCCACAGTGGAGACAGAGGTCAGCAGTGAGAAGCAGGCTCAGAATTTCTAGAAATGGTTCCCACTGGGGAACGCTCCCCTCACTTTACTCCCTGAGCCTCACAGTGGAATTCAAATCCCAGCATAGTTTTAAAGGGTCAGATCTTTAAAAAAGGCTCACTCCCTTCCCCTCTAAGATGAGTTCTGAGCTGGGAAAATTCTAATCCCTTGAAAACGGGAAATTTACTTCCAAGCCATCGATGAAAAAGCGCCCAAAGTTTTATTCTTCAAAGGATTGATTAGAGTTGCTTAGGAAAAATCAAAATGAATGTTCAAGAGATGTTTTTAGACTTGCAAGAATATTGAGGCAGTAACATCAGCAGGAGGATCCAAGCCATCGATGAAAAAGCGCCCAAAGTTTTATTCTTCAAAGGATTGATTAGAGTTGCTTAGGAAAAATCAAAATGAATGTTCAAGAGATGTTTTTAGACTTGCAAGAATATTGAGGCAGTAACATCAGCAGGAGGGTTAGTGAGGGTGCGCTCAGTGCATTTGCGTTGTTTTGAATGGAAGATGCCCTCTGCAGGCACCATAAGACTTGAAATCAGCAAAATAAGTATGCCGTCAACATTCTTATGCCCGTGTGAAAAGGCGGGCAAGGCTGGGGGAAGGAGCCCGTGGCTCTCTGCCGCCTCCATCCGGCAATGCTGGGCACCAGGCAGGTGTGAGCTGCTTTGCTGAGCAGGGCCAGGGCAGGAACTGAAAATAAGGTTAGGGTCAGGACACTCCTCCCTCCTGTGCGCCTGCCTTCCCCCTCCCCAGACTCGCCACCCCCGTCACCCAGCGCCTCCTGCTGACGCACAAACGTGTGGGCACCGGCTTCCCCCTGCCCCTCCACCCGGGGCTCCGCCTGCTGCGGGACCCGGGAGCCTTACCCCATCTCGAGGGACCTTTGTCTTCAACGCCGGCACGGCCCCCACTGCCACGATCATGCCTCGCATTCTGTCACCAGAACCACTTGGATCCTAAAATAAAGCCGCGTAACTTCAGTAGTTTATCTCAACAAGCGTTAGCCGTGCTCTTGCTGGAAGAATGAAGACTTACTTTGGCACTGATGAATTTCAGGGGGACCGTATGCGTGTCTGCTGCTTCACTTCCAGGCAGTAAGTTTTCCTCTAGGAAGCTGCTCACTTTGTCACAAACAGGACAAGGACTGGGGAGAAGCCACGGCGGTGGAGCCGGACACTCAGTCCCCACAGCAGCCTCGCCCTCTCAAAGGCGAGTCCCCTTAGGCCGAGGCTCCTCTGGGGCACGTGAGCTCTCCCTGAACCCTGGGGAGTGAATTTGAAGAAACTAAGAAGCAAATATATCGTTGCATCATATTTATCCAAAAAAATTTCAATGTGTTTTTAATTCTAAGTGAAAATCACTCAGTCATGTCCAGCTCTCTGTGACCCCGTGGACTCTACCATCTGTGGCACTCTCCAGGCCAGAATACTGGAGTGGGTAGCTAGTCCGTTCTCCAGGGGATCTTACCGAAAGAGATCAAACCCAGTCTCCCGCATTGCAGGGGACTCTTTACCAGCTGAGCCAGGAGGGAAGCCCAAGAACACAGGAGGGCGTCGCCTCTCCCTTCTCCAGAGGATCTTCCCGACCCAGGAATCGAACCAGGGTTTCCTGCAACGCAGGCAGATTCTTCACCAACTGAGGCATCAGGGAAGCCCCAATTCTAATTCTAAGGATCTTGGCAAAGTCTCAAAGCCTTAGAGAATTAAGAGAGATCCAGGTGGGGAGAGGTCTCTAGGGAAGGGGTGGAAGCACTGGCCTGGCTGAAAGCCATGGGTCTAGCCTTTGACCCAGTGAGCTCGGGCCAGAGCTGCTCACAGGCCCCACGAGGAGGATTGAGCCCCATCTTGTACCCAGAATGCTCTGTGACCTCGGTCCTGATGAAGCACGCAGCCCAAGGAAGGGAAGCCTCGGGTCAGAACCTGGAGGGTGGAGTCGAGGCCTGTGGACAGCAGACCCCGGTCGGCAAGGACCCCAGTGTCCAGAGATGGCCGGCCTGGGTTGCGTGGGGCTGGGCAGCCCCGATGCCAGACTCAGCCCAGTCCCCGCCCCCCACCCCCGCCTCACATTTCCCACGAAGCGGGGGCCTGGCCCGTAGCGGAGCCCGCGGTGTGCGGGGTCCTGCCCCCTTACGGCTGGTGGAGTGGTCTTCGGTGCACTTGTCCTCGGGGAGGTGGACGGAGGAGCAGAGGCGGCTCTCCGTGAAGGTGGACAGTGTGAAGGCCGGAAGGCAGCTGCTGAGCGGGGAGACTTGGCGAGAGCACCTGTCCATCGAGCCTGCCGAGAGGGGACCACCAGGGGGACAGGGCTTTGCTTCCTGGACAGTCAGAGGGGCAGAAGGTCCTCCGTCCTCACCCCGTCTGGGCGTGAGTGTTTGGGGAGGGGCCGTCTCAGATTCAGGGGCAACCCTGCCCTCTTGGCAGGTGGGGCTGCTGTGGAGCCCGGCACCAGGGTGTCCCCCCCCTGCAGCCCCCAAACCTCTCCCTGCTTCCTCTTGGCCCCCACCCACCACACTGCCCGTCACCCCGCCGCCCCAGGGACAGGGGCCCCTCAGGAGGGTGTGCTGCCCCTCAGCTGGCCGCCCTTGGGTCCCTTACGTCATATCCCTGTGCCTTTGGGCTCTAGGTGTTTTCACGTAAGAATTTTCACTGAAGCTGTTTCACTGCACAACTAATTGGCTGTAAGACAACTTTGCCGTAAAAAAATAATGAAAATAAACGAGGTATATTAAAAAGGACATAATGAAACATGAAAAATTAACAATAAAATACTTACAAGATTTTATTGTAAAAAACGAAGCTACCAAAGCATACCTGAACACATTTAAAATGCGTGTGCTCTGAGCGTACGTCCCCACGGCCGCCCTGCAGATGCGAACAGCCCTGCAGACCCAGCGGGGAGAGGGTGGGGCAGACTGAGAGGGTGGCGGGCGAACGCGGGCGTCACACGTGCAGAGCAGATCGCAGGAGGGCATGTGCTGTGTGGGGCAGGGAGCTCAAGCCCGCGCTCGGTGGCCACCTAGACGGGTGGGCTGGGGTGGGAGGTGGGAGGGAGGCTCACGGGGGAGGGGACGTGCGCATACCTGTGGCTGGCTCATGCTGCTGTCCAGCAGAAACCAGCACAATACTGTAAAGCAAATATCCTCCAATAAAAAGGAAAAAAAAAATGCTACACCCATACGATGGAATATTATTTGGCAATAAAAAGAAAATGATGTGTGTGGATTCATGGTTACGGTTTTATTTGGGTATATCTTACAGAAAGTGGTGATACTTCCCTTCTCAAAGTCTGTTACTGAGGATTCAGGATCTAATGGTGGAGGTAAGTTCTTTACAGTATGAAGATATCCACTGAAGTCTCTAGATTTCCCTGGAAGTGAGATGAGGGATGCTGCTGCTTCTTGTGAATGTGTAGAATGTGTGCTACTGGTGACGGGTGTTTGGGCTGCTCTGAAGTGCTCCTTCGTACACCCAGTCCTCATAATTTACCAGATCAGTTGAGCCAGGTTCATGCCAAATATGGACATTCTGTCTGCGTCACATTCTCCACCATCAAATAGGAAAAACTTCTCACCTTTTTCAAGAAACGTCAAGAATCATGTCGCCATTCATTCTGGGGAGCGGGAAGCCATTGGCTCTTCTCTTGCCTCCCACTTCTAACGCCGTATGATGAATTTGGTAAAACGGCTCGGGAGCACGCCTTGTGCCTAAGGTTAGCTAAAGAATCAATCATCCCTGCTCTTGAAGCCTGCGGTGAATCCCTCGCCGCTGCGTCCACATCTGCGCGGCTTGGGAAACTTCTGCTTGTGTGCGATGGGAGGGGTGGCCGCGTCAGGGGGATTTGCTGGCTGGCCCGGGCTCACGCTCCAGCACGGTGGGTGTAGTATGCAGCCTGGCTGTGCAGCGCTGAAACCAAACTGTCTGCCTTTCAGGACAAAACTCCTTCTGGCTGATGGGCTGTGGGGGAGGACTGCAGCGGCCTCCTGGCAGGGCCTCTGGTCCTGCGCTGTGTGCTCCCCTCCCAGGGCCCGGACACCCGCACAGGCTCAGAACAGTGCCCGCAGGGAGCGTGGCCAGCGCCAGAGGCCAGACCGCCGCCCACGCCCGGCTGCCCGGCTTCCCCGGCGGCTCCTGCGGTGGGGGAGCGGCTTCTCGGCAGCCTACATTCTGCCCCCTCAGGAAACTGGCGGCGGATCCATCAGGGTCTTGGCTGGCTTGGCAAAGAGAGGAAGGAAAGAGGCGTCCAGAGCCAACTGCCCGGGGCCCCTCTGGGGGCCTGGCGCGCCCTCTGACCTGAGCTGGGCCCCCGGCTCACAGTCAGCAGGTGCCCTGCGGCTGTAGGGAGCTCACTCTGCCCGTTTCCTGCTGCACACATTGTTTTTAAGGTTCCTCTGAGCTGAGGGCGGCTTCTCTGCCGGGGTGTCGTGTTCACAGGTCAGCCTGGGGGTCATGCTGTTCCACGCTGGGCACTGTGGTCCTTGGGTGACCCTGTGCTCACGGGGACAAACATAACTGGTGTAAGGAATAAGTGAAACACGTATAAGAAAAGACTTGGAAAATCCGCTGATTTCTTTCCTTCCGAATATAAGGAACACTGATGAGCAGAGGTCTTTGCGAGGCCGTTCTTCCCCTTGTCATTTCTCCGGGTGTCTGAGTGGGAGTGGAATGGATCTGTGCAAAGCAGAGAATGAATTGGCTTCTTTAACCAGAACCAGAAGCAGCGCACCTGGCCGGGCGCCCGAAGCGTCACCAGGCTCCTGTGAAAGGCCTGCCCCTCCGGGTTTCCGGCAAGTTCATCGCCGTGGCGTGGAGGCTGCACCGGCCCCTGGCCCTGCTTGCTGTCCACCCAGCTCGGTGCCGGGTTGGCAGGGCCGCCCTGTGTGCCAGGGTGCGACTCAGGACGGCTCTGTAAGTCTCCGCGTCTACTGTCGCGTATGGTGGGGGTGGCAGGGGCGCACGGCCAGAGGGACCAGGGGCAGGCACGGGGCCCAGTGAGGTCACCCGGGCAAGGCCAGGGCTAGGGCGACGGAGAGCAACGGGGACGCCGGGGACGCCCAGCGGGGCCAGGGCGGCGGAGAGCGACGGGGACGCCAGGGACGCCCAGTGGGGCCAGGGCGGCGGAGAGCGATGGGGATGCCAGGGACGCCCAGCAAGGCTAGGGGGACAGAGAGTGATGGGGACGCCGGGGATGCCCGGGCAAGGCCAGGACCAGGGCGACGGAGAGCAACGGGGACGCCGGGGACGCCCAGCGGGGCCAGGGGGACAGAGAGCAGCGGGGACTCCGGGGACGCCCAGCAGGGCCAGGGCGGCGGAGAGCAACGGGGACGCCAGGGACGCCCAGCGGGGCCAGGGGGACAGAGAGCAGCGGGGACACCAGGGACGCCCGGGCAAGGCCAGGGCCAGGGCGACGGAGAGCGGCAGGGACGCCGGGGACGCCCAGGCAAGGCCAGGGCCAGGGTGACAGAGAGCAGCAGGGACGCCGGGGACGCCCAGCGGGGCCAGGGGGACAGAGAGCAGCAGGGACGCCAGGGACGCCCGGGCAGGGCCAGGGTGACGGAGAGCGGCAGGGACGCCGGGGACGCCCAGCGGGGCCAGGGTGACGGAGAGCAGTGGGGATGCCGGGGAAGCCCAGCGGGGCCAGGGTGACGGAGAGCGGCGGCAGCAGTGGGTGGGAGTCCTCGGAGGTGGTGGCCCCAGGCTGTGCCCCCCTTTCCCGAGCACCCCATCCTGCCAGCCCCACCCCTCGGGCACGTGCCCCTCTCTGCCCTGCGCTGGTGCAGCAGCCCAGCCTCCCGCTCTGCTCCGCGGCGGTCCTCTCCTCCCCCCCACCCAGAGCCTCTGGAATCAGCCGCTCATCTCAGGGCCGTCCTGAACCGCAGAGAAGAGAAGCGCACACGCGCAGCCCGGGTGCCTCGGCTTCGCGCGCCGGCCGTCTGTCCAGACGAACTAGGCTGGACACGGAGGAGGGGAGGGAAGTGTGCGTGGCAGAGAGAAGTGCCCCGAGGCTCCCTGACCTGCAAAGCTCCTGAAGAGCACAAGCTGTCTGCTAGGTGCTGCCAGGAGGTTGGGTCTTCGTTTCGAGTGAGTCATCTGCAATTCAGGACTTCCCTGTAAGAGCTTTATACTTCGTTCCACTGAATAGCCTTTTCCTTGCAGCAAAGGCGCTTACGTCACATGCAGCGAGAGCAGTAGAGGGCGAGGGGGACGCGAGGAAGCGCTCTCCTGTGGAGCTCGAGTGACCTTTCAAGAGACAGCGCAGCACGGACTGCGGAAAGGCCAGGAGGTGGCGGGAAGGCCGGGCGGCCGAGGCCGGCCCTGACCCCACAGCCCGAGGCGAGGGTGCAGGCCCCTGGGGAGAGTGCGGTCGCCCCAGAGCGGGCAGGCTGGGCTCCAGGCAGGGCGTGCCGTGTGAAGCACCCAGGGCTCGCCCGCGGCCCGCGGCTGGGACGGAGGAGCGTGTCGATGGAGCGCTGGCCGGGAAAAGAGGGCGAACAGCTGGGGGCCGCAGCCCAGGACCCCGCCCCGCTCCTTGAGCCTGCAATCACCCCGCAGTGCACCCTCGAGCCCTGAGGGCACCTGGGGTCACTGCAGGTGAGCCTGCCCCAAGGGACAGGCCGGACCTGGGGGGCTGGTCACCCGGCTCCCGGGTGGCGTCCTCCCCGCCCCCCAAACCCCGTCAGCACAGAGAACGGGTGAGTCAGGGGCGCCAGGGACCCACGGGAGTCCCGTGTGCAGGGGAGCAGAAGGAAGCGTCCACAGACGCCACGCCGGGGCGTCACGGGGCCTGGAACCGCAGAGCTGGGAGGAACGACGTTACCCCTCGTCTACGGAGACGGAAACAGGCTCACAGAGTCTGGGTGCAGATCAAGGCAAGTCTGCAACTGGACACAAGACAGGACCCTACTCACCCCTCCTGTGACCCGGGGGCGGACAGCGCCTGCAGCGTCCCCGGCTTCTCGGTCAGTGTGCGGGCGAGCGCGTGAAGTGAGCCGGAGGCTGAGACCCTGCCCTTCCGGACAGGACCGGCAGCGGCGAGGTGCGGGGCGGCGCGGAGGCAGTGCCGGGCAGGGGCCGGGAGAAGCTCTCGAGATAGACTCAAGCCACCAGAGTTCAGCCACTGGAGTAGACTGTCCATCCCAGCAAGAGCTGTGGAGAGGGCCCAGGGCTGGGGTCAGGGGTCAGGGTCAGGACCTGCCCCCGGGGTGATGGGTCAGCTCTGAGCATCCCCGGCCCAGATGGGCTCCCTGCTGCCCCAGGACTGAATAGGCTGTGTGCCCTCGTTAACTGGAGACGGTGGCTAAGCCGCTGCCCGCTTCCTGCGTCCTGGACTTCAGAGAGGCCTCAGCGCCTTCAGAGAGGCTCCAGGCCTGTGATGCTCGTGAGAGACGCGGATATGGACAGCGTGTCATGGTTCCTGACAGGCGCTGCCCAGGGTAGGGGTCGAGGGTCCCACGCGGGGACAAGTCGGGGACAGGCCCTGGGCCCCCAGGTCTGGCCCGCACAGGAGCACACGTGACGGGAACTGAGCGGGGAGGTGGGTCAGCACACGCCTGGGGTGGGCCGTGTTCCTCGTCCTTCCCTACGCGAGGCCGGCAGCGCTGCCAGGCACGACAGGTTTCCATGGAAACCACTTGGTCAGCTGGGCCATCTCAGAGCTGCTGCCATGGAAGCGTGTTGTCCTCTGGGTGATGGGCTGCCCTGCGCGCAGGGGACACCGTGGGCTTCCAGCTCATGTCCCCTCCCGCGGCCCACCCCCTCCTGGAGGCTGTCTCTGAGCTACTTACCGCTGCGTCACCAGGCCTGGTGTCGGACGCTTTACAGAGAGGAGGAAAGATGCTGTAAGCTGTCAAGTGCCTGGTGCGAACAGGTCAGCAAGGAGGCAGGAAGGGGCTGGTGGTCTTTATGGAATCAGAGGCTGGGGGTGGGGAGAGAGCCGCCAGGGAGGGGCCCGTAACCACCACCTACGGCCCTGTCTCTTATACACATCTAGATGTGTATAAGAGACAGGCGCAGCGCTCACTGTGGGGAAGCTCCTGCCAGCCCCGAGCTTGCTGAGGTCCGTCTCCTTGTTTTCTCGGCTGCGTGACAGACGTTTAGCAGCTCTGTTCTGTGCAGCTTTAGACAGAAATAAACAGGATGGACACGGAGAGGGCACAGTATTTAACTGTGGATCCCAGAGCCTGTTATGGGCCACTGATAGACTGGACCACAAAATAAGGATTGTGCAGAGACCACGGGCTGGACCCCAGAGCTGACATTCCCAAGGCTGAGCAGAGTCACTTGTTCAGGGAATGGCCCCTGGGTCTCAGGACCCACGCTCCCTCCTGGGGCTGCAGAGATGCTGATGTTTGAGTTCCGTTGTCAAGAAACAAGCAGGCTTTCTCGGCCAGAGGCGGCAGGGTAACGGTCTTGGGAGGAGAGAGTGGGCGGGGTGAGCCAGGAGGCCCAGGACATGCGTCGGGACGGGGAGCTGGCCATGCCCCTGTTTGTGGCGTAACCGTGCCTTGAACATGCCCAGGTGCCAGGCGACAGCTCCATGGGGAGCTGCCACTGACAGAGGGAGGCGTCCCGTTTGCGGGGAGCGGGCTGTGCGTGTGCTGGTGGCTGTGAGAGGAAGGGGCAGAGTGACAGGGCGCTTTGAGGAGGTAACGGCGGGGACGGCACTCAGGTCTCACAGAGCCGGGCGTCCAGGAGGGCGTGTCTGGGTTCCCCAGGCGATCCCTGTTCCAGCCCCTAAAGCCCCAAGTCCTGGGACGGCCCGGATGGGTGGGCAGCTGGCAGGGAAGGCTTCTTGGAGGAGGTGGCCGCCACCCCTGAATGTCATGGGGGCCATGGGCCAGCTCCTTAAGGCTCGGGCAGTTTGAAGAGGCTGCGCGGTGAGCAGGAAGGCGGCGGGAGCACCCTGCACGCCGCCCCAGGAAGTCTCGCCCCCGTCCACGCCCCAGCCCCACCCCGGGCATCAGGACGGCAGCAGGCAGCTGGGGGCCTCTGGGCTGTGGTGGGGCTGGGGCTGCGCCCGGCGCCCTCCCTGGAGCAGTAGCCCCTCCACCTGCCCCTATGGAGGGCCCCCTCACGCCTCCCTCTCTGGAGGGCCCCCTCACGCCTCCCTCTCTGGTGGGCCCCCTCACTCCTCCCTCTCTGGAGGGCCCCCTCACGCCTCCCTCTCTGGAGGGCCCCCTCACGCCTCCCTCTCTGGAGGGCCCCCTCACGCCTCCCTCTCTGGTGGGCCCCCTCACGCCTCCCTGCTCCCCTCCAGCCCCAGCTCCTGATGCCCTGGGCACTGCCCTCTGTTTTCCCCACGGCCGACAGGGTCCCGTGGATGGCACTCCTGGCAGGCCAACGCTGTCCCCGCTCACGGGCCACACGGCTGCCCCACCTCACCAGCGCCGTCCACACTGGGGTGCGGGGCTCAGTAAGGATGGGCCTGGAGCCTGACAGGACCCGGCACCGGTTCTCATCACCACCGGGGGCCTTCACGCCCCTCCTGGTCCCGTAGGTCCCAGGTCCCGAAGCCCCTGAGCCACTCAGAGATGCCCTCCCTAGGGACGGGGTGGAAGAACAGGCTGGCTGCCAGGAGTCCAAGCCCTGCCTGATCTTGAGGCTCCAGAGAAGCTTCTAGAAAACAATTTCAGCCCTGGAAGCTCTCGAGATAGACTCAAGCCACCAGAGTTCAGCCACTGGAGTAGACTGTCCATCCCAGCAAGAGCTGTGGAGAGGGCCCAGGGCTGGGGTCAGGGGTCAGGGTCAGGACCTGCCCCCGGGGTGATGGGTCAGCTCTGAGCATCCCCGGCCCAGATGGGCTCCCTGCTGCCCCAGGACTGAATAGGCTGTGTGCCCTCGTTAACTGGAGACGGTGGCTAAGCCGCTGCCCGCTTCCTGCGTCCTGGACTTCAGAGAGGCCTCAGTGCCTTCAGAGAGGCATCAGCGCCTTCAGAGAGGCTCCAGGCCTGTGATCCTCGCGAGAGACGCGGATATGGACAGCGTGTCATGGTTCCTGACAGGCGCTGCCCAGGGTAGGGGTCGAGGGTCCCACGCGGGGACAAGTCGGGGACAGGCCCTGGGCCCCCAGGTCTGGCCCGCACAGGAGCACACGTGACGGGAACTGAGCGGGGAGGTGGGTCAGCACACGCCTGGGGTGGGCCGTGTTCCTCGTCCTTCCCTACGCGAGGCCGGCAGCGCTGCCAGGCACGACAGGTTTCCATGGAAACCACTTGGTCAGCTGGGCCATCTCAGAGCCGCTGCCATGGAAGCGTGTTGTCCTCTGGGTGATGGGCTGCCCTGCGCGCAGGGGACACCGTGGGCTTCCAGCTCATGTCCCCTCCCGCGGCCCACCCCCTCCTGGAGGCTGTCTCTGAGCTACTTACCGCTGCGTCACCAGGCCTGGTGTCGGACGCTTTACAGAGAGGAGGAAAGATGCTGTAAGCTGTCAAGTGCCTGGTGCGAACAGGTCAGCAAGGAGGCAGGAAGGGGCTGGTGGTCTTTATGGAATCAGAGGCTGGGGGTGGGGAGAGAGCCGCCAGGGAGGGGCCCGTAACCACCACCTACGGCCCACCACCCGCCAACCAGGGCACAGAGGAGGCCCGGGCCCCCAGAGCCCCACACAGACTGCCTTTGGTGTGGTCCCCCCATCTCCTGGCCCTGCTCCCCACCCACGCCCCTCCACACGCATGCACACACACAGCACACATGTGCACACACACAGCACACACGTGCACACACCCCACACGTACCCAACCCACATCATACAGACACATCACATCCAACGTGCACACAACATAGACACTCCCACGTCTGCACGCACACTGCACACACCACACACACTACACACAGCACACACACATGCACACACCCACAGCACACATGTGCACACACACCACACATACCCGACCCACATCATACAGACACACATCACATCCAACGTGCACACGACAGAGACACCCCCACGTCTGCACGCACATCGCACACACAGAGCCCACAGTTTCAGACAGGCCAGGACACGCTGACCATCCCGGTGAACCAGCTTCACAGGAAGCGCCCTGGTGGTGGTGATGAGTGGGACACAGTCCTTACCAGCCACGCGGGCACCTACCCAAGCGGCCTCACGTAGCTTTCATGTAATTTAGAGAAGAGCTTATTTGTTAATCGAGTTTCCAAAGAACCACAACCAGCAACCAAACAGCCGTCTCCTGAGCACCGGCAGGCGTCCCCTGAACCCCGCCCTCTTTTAACCCCAGGGGGGCCGTGGGCCCCTTGTGCCTTCCCAGTCGGACCATTTAAGGGCACAGGGGAGCAGGACCCAGCCAGCTAAGTGTTGGTGTCAGCCAGGAAATGAACAAGTCGGGGACAGGCCCTGGGCCCCCAGGTCTGGCCCGCACAGGAGCACACGTGACGGGAACTGAGCGGGGAGGTGGGTCAGCACACGCCTGGGGTGGGCCGTGTTCCTCGTCCTTCCCTACGCGAGGCCGGCAGCGCTGCCAGGCACGACAGGTTTCCATGGAAACCACTTGGTCAGCTGGGCCATCTCAGAGCTGCTGCCATGGAAGCGTGTTGTCCTCTGGGTGATGGGCTGCCCTGCGCGCAGGGGACACCGTGGGCTTCCAGCTCATGTCCCCTCCCGCGGCCCACCCCCTCCTGGAGGCTGTCTCTGAGCTACTTACCGCTGCGTCACCAGGCCTGGTGTCGGACGCTTTACAGAGAGAAGGAAAGATGCTGTAAGCTGTCAAGTGCCTGGTGCGAACAGGTCAGCAAGGAGGCAGGAAGGGGCTGGTGGTCTTTATGGAATCAGAGGCTGGGGGTGGGGAGAGAGCCGCCAGGGAGGGGCCCGTAACCACCACCTACGGCCCACCACCCGCCAACCAGGGCACAGAGGAGGCCCGGGCCCCCAGAGCCCCACACAGACTGCCTTTGGTGTGGTCCCCCCATCTCCTGGCCCTGCTCCCCACCCACGCCCCTCCACACGCATGCACACACACAGCACACATGTGCACACACACAGCACACACGTGCACACACCCCACACGTACCCAACCCACATCATACAGACACATCACATCCAACGTGCACACAACATAGACACTCCCACGTCTGCACGCACACTGCACACACCACACACACTACACACAGCACACACACATGCACACACACACAGCACACATGTGCACACACACCACACATACCCGACCCACATCATACAGACACACATCACATCCAACGTGCACACGACAGAGACACCCCCACGTCTGCACGCACATCGCACACACAGAGCCCACAGTTTCAGACAGGCCAGGACACGCTGACCATCCCGGTGAACCAGCTTCACAGGAAGCGCCCTGGTGGTGGTGATGAGTGGGACACAGTCCTTACCAGCCACGCGGGCACCTACCCAAGCGGCCTCACGTAGCTTTCATGTAATTTAGAGAAGAGCTTATTTGTTAATCGAGTTTCCAAAGAACCACAACCAGCAACCAAACAGCCGTCTCCTGAGCACCGGCAGGCGTCCCCTGAACCCCGCCCTCTTTTAACCCCAGGGGGGCCGTGGGCCCCTTGTGCCTTCCCAGTCGGACCATTTAAAGGCACAGGGGAGCAGGATCCAGCCAGCTAAGTGTTGGTGTCAGCCAGGAAATGTCAAAAGTATGAGAGGAAAAACTAGAGAGTGAAAAATGGAATGTGAGGGCTGAGATGCTGGAAGGATGGGAGCCGCCTCCAGGGAGAGGCGCAGGTCTCCTTCGCAGACGCCAGCCTCAGATGTGTACTAGCGCGTGTGCACTAATGCGTGTGCGCTAACGCAGGGGTGCAGTGGGCGGGTGTGCAGTGGGCGGGTGTTCACCTGTTTGTGGGTGTTCACCCGTGTGTGGGTGTGCAGTGGGCAGGTGTGTGCAGTGGGCGGGTGTTCACCCGTGTGTGGGTGTGCAGTGGGCGGGTGGGCAGTGTCTGGGGTGCACCCATGTGCAGACGTGGACCTGTGGGTGCTGTGAGCATGTGCCCCCAGCCTGCCCTCCAGGCCCTGGCATCCCCCCCAAGCCCCTGGCCCCTATTGGTCCCTCCCTGCCCGCTGGGCCCTCACCCCCGTCACTGACCTCACCCCCAGCCCCGCAGGTCCCCTGTGACCCTGTCCTGTTGGGAGGGGTTGGCCTACAGTGTGAGCGTCTCCTAGACCCTGGATGTCACACGCCAGCCGGGGGGACCCCCGTGAGTGTGGATGCAGGAGCCCCTGGGTCTGGGCAAGAAGGTCCTCCACCCCACAGATCCTTGGGTGAGAGAGGAAGAAACGGGAGATAAGCTAAGAGTGATGGAAGCCCTTCCATTTAGGAAGAGCCGTCAGCCTTCTCAGGCTCTTCAGATGCCCGTCACCCCACCCCACCCCACCTGCCTCTGGGTTCCACCAGGCCCTGAGGACAGCGCCCTCAGCCCTGCCCTGACCCCGGGCCCCAGACCCAGACTCGCGCCGCGAGCCCCCCAGGCGGGGAGCAAGCAGCCTCGTGAAGCGTCGTCCCCACACCCTTCCCTCCAAATCCTCAGCCACGCGATAGGGAAAGGCCTGGCCGTGCGCACGGGGCCCAGAGCTTGGCGGGTCTCGCTCTGGACTGGGCATGGGAGGGGAGGCATGGAGAGGCCGCAGGGGCAGGACGGGCGCGGGGAGCACAGAGGGCGCCTGCTCCTGCCTCAGCTAGACCCCAGGGGACAGAGGGGGAGAAGGGCCCGGACTCTCAGCTGCGAGGACGCGTCCTGTCCTGAGGATAGTGAGGAGGGCGCGGGGACAGGCGGGGGTGAGCTGACAGGAGCCGGGGCCCCGCACCCCCATCTGTAAACGCCTCGCCCCTGGACAGACGCAGAACCTGGTCCACGTGCCCCGCCAGAGGAGCCCTGTGCTGGAGGTCAGGCTCCGGCAGAAACAGCAGGATGCGGCCACCAGGGAGAGGGCAGGCCCCGTGACAGGGGGGACAGGCTCCAGTGACAGGGAGGACGGGGCCCCGTGACGGGGGGACGGGCCACCAGGGAGAGAGGATGGGCCCCATGATGGGGGAACGGGGCCCAGTGACGGGGGGATGGGCCCCGTGACGGGGGGGATGGGCCCCAGTGACGGGGAGGACGGGCCCCGTGACGGGGAGGACGGGCCCCGTGACGGGAGGCTCCAGTGACAGGGAGGACGGGGCCCCGTGACGGGGGGACGGGCCACCAGGGAGAGAGGATGGGCCCCATGATGGGGGAACGGGGCCCAGTGACGGGGGGATGGGCCCCGTGACGGGGGGGATGGGCCCCAGTGATGGGGAGGACGGGCCCGAGTGATGGGGAGGACAGGGCCCAGTGACGGGGAGGACGGGCCCCAGTGACTGGACGGCCTGCACAGGAAGGACCTGGTGGCAGAGCCCGGGGCAGCGGTGCTGGTGAGGGTCCGCGGGACCGGGAGCGGGCCCCACACGCCCTCAGGGGTCCAGCTCTCCTGCTTTCCTGGGGCAGACCTGCGCCATCCTCCCCGGACGCCACAGAGGAGCCCTCCCCCACCCTCCACAGCTCACAGCTCCATCAGAACCATCACCCCCTCGGGAAGACCGGCTTGGTGAGGCGATCTTTCCAAGGTGGCGGGGGGACGTGGAGGCACCCCTCCCTTCCAGGCATGGAGCAGCCGTGGAAGCGCCTCCAGGCTGGGGGACACACGGGGTCCTCTCCTCTCACCCAAGCTTGGTTCTCCAGGAGTGGGCATCCCCTCGGGGACGCTGGTGACGTCTGGAGGCAGTTTTGGTCATCAGAGCCTGGGGGTCTGGGGCTCCTGCCCCCAGGACTCCCAGAGGCAGAAGTGTGGGTGCTGAGTGCTCAGAGTGGCCCACGCTCAGCACCAGGGCCCTCGGGGTGGGAAGCCCCCAGCACAGTGAAGCATGGCCTCCCGGCCGGCATGTCTCCACCAGGGCGGCCCCTTCAGCCTTTCTGCTCCCCAGGGGCCGGTCCGTCCCTCCAGGAACCTTCCTAGGTTGGGGGCAGGCACGGCGGGGACAAGGCTCACCCACAGATGCGCTCCTGTGCCCACTCGCCCAGCCCCCGGCCCAGGGGCAGCACCCACGTCCGTCCACTACCAACCAGCGGCCTTGGGGGTCCCCTGGTGGGCACGCCGCGCTTTCCAGATCAGACAGGACAGTGAGGTCAGTGCCCGCCATGGGTGCAGCCCCCGCACCGCCCGGGGATCCCCTCGTCTGGCCAGCAGGCTCCTCACGCTTCCTTTCTGAGAAGACAAGACATCAGTCACTCCCCAGAGCCTCCCTCGGAAAATGAGCGAAGGACGCCGGGCTGGGCTGAGTGACAGAGGATGGCACAGGGCCGACGTGCGACAAAGCCTCGCCAGCACTGTGACGGCAGGTCGGTGCATCCACCAAACTGCCGGCAAGGGCAGACTGTCTCGGCGGGATTAATCTCCCCCTGGAAAACAATTTCACACTAGAATAAACTGCAGACAGAAGCAATAAATGCGCTGCACTGTCCGGTTCTTAACCCAGGCCTTGATACAGATTAAAAACAAGTCAATTATTCTCATCAGGGACAGAAGCTCACCGTGCTTAGCAAAGTAAGATGAAGAGGTCTGGGGTGGAGAGCAGCCGTCCTGGGATGACCCGTGTCTCCCGGGGGAAGCCCCAGTTCCCTGGCCTGACAGCGGAGGAAGCAGAGGGCCAGCATTTCAGCTGCGAAGGCCTCGTTGTAAAATACAGACGCAAAGCACAAGAATGCAGGTGCCTTGCAAGAAGCGCCCCGCCTCCCCAGGGATTCAGTCCTGCCCTGCATCCCGGGCGGGCGTTCGGCCCGCACCGCAGAGGAAGGCGCACCTGCCCCCAGGTCGGCGGGGCCGGGCCGCTGTCTGTGTCTGCAGGATGTGAAGCCACCCGAGAGGCCTTGGGAAGACGTCGCCTGAATCCTAGATGCGTCCTCGTGCCTGTCAACCCGTGACGCAGGCAGAGCCGGTTCGCTTCTGCTTGCGGGGCCGCCGCACTCGGGTCTCGGGATCTCTCGGGGCCGGGCGGTTTTGTGAGAGAGGGAAGTGCTTTGCTCAGACAAGGCCGCCGTGCTCGCGGTGGGGAACGGTGGCCCTGACGATGGCTGAGCGCCCCGCGCCCAGTGACCGCGGCCTCAGCCGTCTGCTCCCCCAGCCCGCCTGTGTGATGCTGGGGGAGCGTGACCGCCCCGCGAGCTGCTCCTCTGCGCCAGGCCTTGCCCATGCCCCTGCTCCCAGAGACACCCCAGCCCCGCGAGCCCCAGGCCCTGACCCTGCAGACGGCCGGCTGCCCCCCGGCCTGTCAGCTGCCCACTGGTCCCTTTAGAGGGTCCTCACGTTCAGGCCTCAGGCCTCTCATTCATGGCCCTCGACGATGAAAGGTCTGGAGATCAGCTCCGGCTGGTCCTGGGGGCCCCGGGCACAGCCCCCGCTGGCCCATCGGGGTTCGGGGGCCCGGCCCTCTCCGTCCCGGTCCGCTGGCACCCTGACCACCTGCTGTCCGTGAGCACTCCTGGAGTCCCCCCCACCACCACCACGAGCGGCTCTCCCCTGCAGCCTGCACAGATGGGGCGCCCCATCCAACGGGCACAGCCCTGCCCGAGCCCTCCCCACGGGGCCGCTGGCACCCTGACCACCTGCCTGTCTATGGACGAGCGGCCTCTCACCACCAGCCTGCACAGACAGGGCCCCCGTCCCCTGGGCACAGCCCTGCCCAGCCCTCCCCACGGGGCTGGCGGCCCTGCTGCCTGGCGGGGCTGGCCCTCTGGGGCCTCCGCAGGGCTGGCCACGGCCCCGTGGTCCCGGGGCCCAGGGACAGGCGCTGACCAGGCCTTGGCCGGGGCCTCTGGCTTTGGGGTGCGGCGGACGGTGCAGGGTAGGACCCTGCTGGGGCCCCGTGTCCCCTGGTGGCCCTGTCACTCCACAGCACCCGGTCAGAAATGTGCCTGTGTGTTCGCGAGGTCACGATTGCCGTCAGGGGTGCCCCTTCTGGGGACGAAGGAGGCCGTGGGCACCCACCTGACTGAGCCCCAAAGGCCTGCTCTGACCCTCCTGTCCCGGAGGGACCGTCCCCCACCTGGGCCTGGCTGCTCCCTCAGGGCCCGGCCCGGTCGCCCCCTAGCAGGGGCCGCCAGCTGGCGCACCCCTCCTGCAGGGCTGGGGGCGGCGGGGGCCCCGACATCTTCAGGCACCGTCAGCCTGCGATCTCCTCTATGACCAGGGACCCCGATTCTTCAAAGCTATAGACATTTTTTTTGTAGTTGTTATTCTTCTTTTCCCCATTTTGGGAGCCAGGCATCTAAAGATTAGAACACTGAAAAACAACGCCAGATAAGGGAGAATTTAGAAACTCACCACAAGGAGACGCTCAGGCTCAGGAAAGACCTGAGGGAAGCTCGCACTTTCAGTTCTGGATGATTCTGGGCGAAGACGCAGCCTCCGACCTTCAAAGAAGGGAAGGAAGGAAGACCAAGGGGGGAGCTGACCTCCAGACTGACCACAGTGTGAGAGCGAAGCGTCCACTTTTCAGCAGCAGCCGCAGATCATCAGGGGAGCGGAGAACCACGGAAGTCAGCCCCACTGAAGGGAGCCCGGCAAGCAGACAGGAGGCGCCCCGGGGACGCCACGGCGCTGGGAGCCGCCGCGCCCCCTGCGTCCCCGGGCCTGGCCCCTGCGCCGCGGCGTTCGGTTCTAGCTGCAAGTGAGTTGAGACGGTATTTACCTTTCTCTGTCTGACCTACTTCACTTATCCCTCAACTTATCCACGTTGCCACAAGTGGTCAGATCACATTCATTTTTTATGAGTGGATAATATTGTACATATACAATATAAGATGTTGTATATGTACTTGCCACGCTCCTGAGTCCATTCAACCATTGTTGGAAACTTAGGTCATTTCCACAGCATGATTATTGTAAATAACGCTTCAGTGAACACGAAAGTGGTATGTCTTTTCAAATCGCTGTTTGTGTTTTCTTCAGATATGTTTACCCAGGAGTGGGACAGCTGGATGGCAGGGCAGCTCTACTTTTAATTTTTGAGGGAACCTCCGTGCTGTTTTCCGTCATGACTGCACCCAGACGCGTGTCCGTCAGTGGCATCCGAGGCTGCCTTTGCTCCGAGTCCTGCGCGGCTCCGGCCGTGCGTGTCCTGTCGGAGGGCGGCTGCGCCGGCAGGCGCGGGGGCGTCTCGCTGTGGCTCTGAAGCGCAGCTCCCCGCTTACTGGCGATGCTGATCATCTCTTCACGTGCTTGTTGGCTGTCTGTAAGTTTTCTCCAGAAAAATGTCCGTTTAGCTCTTCTGCCATTATTTAACATTTTTCACTGTTGTTTTGATGTTGACCTATATGAGCTCTTTAAATGTGTTGGATAATAACCCCTTGCTGTGTGTATCATCTGCAAATACCTTCTACTTCTTGATAGGCTCCCTTTTCAATTTATTGATGGTTTCCTTTGCTGTGCGGAAGCTTTTAGTTTAGCATCTGACGTCCTAGACAGTTAGAGTGGGGGCGAAGGTGAGAGCGTGAATGAGGGTGGAGGAGGAACCCAGGGTGCTCAAGCAAGGATGCTGGGAGGATGACAGCCGAGACCAGAGAGCGATCCCGACTCTCTTTCTGGTGCTTCTTGAGGGTGACACGTTCCGGGGGAAGACTGCAGCGTTACCTGCCTCCTCTCAGAGGCTGCTGTTTGAGGGCCTTGGGTGGGTGGCAAGGCCTCCAAGGCGGGGACAGAATGTGAGGAGGCGGGGTGTCTTCCATGAAGGAAGGGAAGGACCAGATGTCAGTGGACAACAGCCAGGCACGGGGCATCTGCATGTCCAGTGGGGGAGCCTTAGAGGGTCAGCAGTGCCTCTGTGTGAATGCATGTGCATGCGTGTGTGCGTGCCTGCACATGTGCACACACGTGTATGTGTGCACACGCATGTCTGCGTGCATGTCCATGCCCGCACATTCACACACACGCGTGTGTGTGCATGCCTGCATGTATGCATCTGTGCATGTGTGTGTGCATGTCCGCACATATGCACACACGTGTATGTGTGCACACGCATGTCCATGCCCACACATTCACACACGCGTGTGTATGTGCATGCCTGCATGTATGCATCTGTGCGTGGGTGTGCATGTGTGCATGTGTGCATGTGTGTACATGCATGTGGGTTAGAGGGAGGCAGACGTCCCACTGAAGAGGCCACAGCAGCCCCTCCCTCTCCCCCGGCCCCAAGCCCTGCCTTTCTACACAGTCTCACTTGTGTTTTGTGTTAATTGCACTTAATATGCAAGTTTCACAATAACTTCAGAAAATAGCTCAATTAAATGCAGATGTATTCAGCTTACCGTTGCATTTTACAAATATAATTTTTCCATTGATGTTTAATTGCCTTAAAATTCTTTCAAGGTTAAAAGGGAACTATCTCTTGAACATTAGTTATTAAATTATGTAACGCCAATTAACTTGCTGAATTGATTTGAGCTTTATGACACTTTTTATTGATTGTTTGAAAGCAAGCTTCTAATTATCAAAGAATTGGATATTTTCAACTCAAAAGTCCTCTGAGAGTAATAGAAAGCTGGCCTGTCATTTTGAAGGTCCTGGTTCCTTATGACCAGTGACATGAACCCCAGTGTGGGATCAAAAAAAGGAAGCATTTTCCTGGGTGGAGGGTTCTGGGAAGCCCTGAATCTGCTGCTGGGTTTCCACGGTGTTACCCAGCTGCCCTCCAGGTCAACAGCAGCACCCAGAAGCAGGCATGCTGTCTCCACAGGCAAAAAGCTGCTATTTCCTCCATTCGTCCTGCTTGGAAATGAAGCCCCCTACCCCCAGAGCTTACACCCCTGGTTTCACCACCTGCGAGATTTTAGCATCTGGGCTGCCGCCTAACACCAGGGGGCTACGGTGCTCCCCTACAGCCAGTGACGTGTCCTTGCCACTGACCGTCCAGTGCACTGAAGAGCAGGGATTCTACAAAAGCCATGAAATGAGCCTAATTATGTATTGAAAGTGAAAGTCACTCAGTTGTATCTGAGTCTTTGTGATCCCATGGACTATACAGCCCATGGAAATCTCTAGGCCAGAGTAGAGTGCGTAGCCTATCCCTTCTCCAGGGGATCTTCCCAACCCAGGAATCGAACTGGGGTCTCCTGCATTGCAGGTGGATTCTTTACCAGTTGAACTAAGAGGGAAGCCCCAATTATGTATTAGTCAAAATCTTAATGAAAAGCCACCAAGTCTTAAGCAAAAGCTAGCAAATAACGTATTTTGAAATTGTGAAAATTTTATTTTTAATTTATGTTAAATTAAAATTTATATTTAAATTATGGAAGTTTATACTTTTATAGCAGCATCATTAAAATCATAGGGAAAATTCAGTGAAATGTGTGTAAAGTCATGCTCTAAAAACTACAAAACACTGTTGAGCAATTAAACACCAAATTGAGCTGTGAAGTTAAAGCAGTATCAGTCCACTTCTAGTAGTGATTGTGTTTTTCACATTAAACCAGATTCATGAGATAATTATTCTGTAAAGCCTTTGGCTTCCAGAACATGGTTTAAAATCACAGTCTAATTAATTCAGCCTTTGGCTCCTCCTCCAGCCCTCTTTTATTGACTTTTCTCTCACTTCCCAAGTATACAGATTGCATTTCTGGTCTTATTAAAACTGCCCTGCTGCAGAATACTTAATGGGATTCAAAAATGGGCCTCATTTATTATTGCATAATTAACACATCCAAAAGTTTCCTTTGCCACAAAACCTTGAATGCTTTATTACTGTATTTTGCAAGACAGAGAAGGGAAAATGATTGCTGGTGGCTCTCCAGGAAAAGCGTGCGAGACCCCTACTGTTCATTTATGTGAGCTGATGGGAGATTTTGGCCCTTAATACAGATGGTCCCTGACTTACAATTTTTCTACTTTACAATGGTGCAAAACCGATACAACTTTAGTAGAGTCTGTACTTGGAATTTTGAATTTTGACCTTTTCCTGGGTTGGTGATATGAGGTCCAATCCTCCCCTGTAGCTCTGGGCAGTGGCTGCAGCTCCTAGCTGGTCCCGAGAGCATGAGGGTGACCAACAACAGACTTAAACCATCCTGAACCCAGACAACCAGCTGGACTCTAAGGGATTATTCCTTTCATCATCATCACCGTTATCACCACCATCACCATCTCCACCACCATCACCATCATCACCACCATCGCCATCATCACCATCATCACTGTAATCATCATCATCATCATCACCACCGTCACCACCATCACCATCACCACCATTATCATCACCATCATCACCATCACTACATCCACCATCATCACCGCCACCATCACCATCACCACCGTCATCCTCAGGGGATGAGCAGGCCCTCTGCGCCTCTCTGCCCCACTGCCTCCACGCTCTCTTCACAATCATCAACTCAAACTTCAAAGCTACCTCTTGTCCTAATAATTCTAACTTCTTTTCCGTGCATATTGCTATCCATCAGCTAGGCTATTACAATCTCAACTCATATAAACAGCAGACTAAATTGCATTTGTTTTTAAAACTTTGAGAAAAATCCTCAAATGCTGCACCGTTGTTGCCCAGACAGTTCATCATTCTTCATTTTTATTAAGTTTATCTACTTATCAAAAAACATTATTAAAAATGAATACAATGTGACAATTTGGACGATATTACATAGATTTAGAAATAGAAGCAGATGTAGATATGCAGATATAAAAAGGGAGAGTCGTGTACAATTCAACAATACATGAAAAACCCATTGAAAAATGCAAATAGGCATTTCATGACAAAAGACATTTGAATACCAATAAGCATATGAAATCATGCTCAACATCATTATTTATCAGGGTGATGCAATTTAAAACCACAGTGGGATACTATCTTCAACCCACTGCTGCTGCTGCTAAGTCGCTTCAGTCGTGTCTGACTCTGTGCGACCACATAGACGGCAGCCCACCAGGCTCCGCCATCCCTGGGATTCTCCAGGCAAGAACACTGGAGTGGGTTGCCATTTCCCTCTCCAATGCATGAAAGTGAAAAGTGAAAGTGAAGTCACTGAGTCGTGTCGAACTCTCAGCGACCCCATGGACTGCAGCCTACCAGGCTCCTCCATCCATGGGGTTTTCCAGGCAAAAGTACTGGAGTGGGGTGCCATTGCCTTCTCCACTTCAACCCACTAGAATCACCAAAATGAAAAACTTCTGATGATTCTCATACCAAACACTGTCAAAGGTATGAATTAACTCAGGCATAGCCGAGGGAGTATAAAACGAAACACTCACTTTGGCAAACTCTGTGATAGTTTCCTTAAAATAATGTCAAATATATATCTAACCAAACAATTCCACTGCTAGTTATTTAGCAAAGGAAGTTTGAAATATGTGTTCACAAAATCAATTGTACAAGAATATTTAACTAGCTTTTTTACAACAGCTAGAAACTGAAAACAACCCAAATATCCATCAACTGAAGAATGAATACCAAATTATGGGATATTCCAGATGCAATGCTGCTTAGACATTGAATGCAGCCCATCCATAAATGGAACAAACATTATTCTGAATGGAATAGACCAGACGCAAAGCACGCATTCTGTGTGATCTCACTGATGTGAAGCTGAAGGACAATCAAATAAGTGAGTGAGTGAAAGTCGCTCCATCCATGGAATTCTCTGGGCCAGAATACTGGAGTATGTAGCCATGCCCTTCTCCAGGGGACCTTCCCGACCCAGGAATTGAACCCAGGTCTCCTGCATTGCAGGCAGATTCTTTACCAGCTGAGCCACCAGGAAAGCCCAAGAACACCAGAGTGGGGAGCCTCTCCCTTCTCCAGCAGATCTTCCCGACCCAGAATCGAGCCAGGGTCTCCTGCATTGCAGGCGGATTCTTTACCAACTGAGCTATCGGAGAAGCTCCATCGAATGCAAGCTTTGGCTTTGGTATAAAATTCAGCAGATTGGTTTCTTGATGAAAGCAGCCCAAGCGAGCTTTCTGGGGTGATGGAAATACTCCGTGTCATGTTTTTGCAGTAGTTTTATGGGCATGTGAAATCTCCCAAGTTTATCTAATAGCAGTTAAGATAAGTTACGCGCTTAATAAATAAACAGCATGTGTTCATGGGGAATATTATCTAGCACTGGCCCTCAGGCTTTTCTGAGCAAGATGAACTGGCAAGCTGGATGATCACCAGCCTCACGGGTTCATTTCACGGCTCAGCCTGAGATATTCTCTGCTGACAGCCAGGGGCATGGTCTAAACCACCCCTTCCTCCCGGCCGGTCACAATCGGCAGTCATCTCACAAAATAATGCGTCTGCCAGCATGGAGAATCCCAGAAGACCTCGAAGGAATCCACTTCTTGAATTCCATTTCTAACCTTCCCTTCCCCTTGAAGCATCTCAAACCCCAGAAGCTGTCTATGGGGTCGCACAGAGTCGGACACGACTGAAGTGACTTAGCAGCAGCAGCAGCGGCGGCCCTCCTCAAAAGACAATGGCACGGAGTCACAGCAGGAGAAAAGCGTCAGCAGAAGCACCGTGACCGGCTGCCATCAGCCAAGGAGGGACGCTCGAGGGTGAGGACGGAGGGAGAGGGGACCAAGGGGTGCCCGGGGCGGGCGGGGCACAGAGGGCAGCTGGAGAGAGGGTGGAGGAAACACACAGGAGCCGAGGAGAGCCTCAGACCGGGAGGGAAGTCAGTGGCTTTCCGCTGGGTTTCTGTCCCAGGCAGCGTCGTGACTTTGTAATAAAAGAGACGCCCAGGTAGCCCCAGTAGAAGCACGCTGGGCAGAGAAGCCCCAGGCTTCTTTATGTTTTGTTTTTGGCCGAGAGGCATACGGCATCTTAGCTGCCAGACCAGGGATCGAACCCGCACCCCTGCCCTAGAAGGCAAGTCTTAACCTCTGGACCACCAGGTAAGTCCCTCAATTAATTTCATTTTGTTTATGGGGATAGAGCTGCCTCAGAGCCTTGTTTTACAATAAGCAGCTCCTTCCAGGATGAACGCCTTTCTCTGAGGCCGGTAATCAAAGCTTTTCTTTGAGGGGCGATCTTTGTATTTAATGATCCTGGAATCCGCGACAAATTCTTCCTCTCAGAACTTTGCAGTGACGTCAGGGATCCGCTGTCTCCTGCTGCTTCTGTGGATTTTCATTTCTTGTAGATGCATTTATGAGGAATGGGGAAACTCCTTTTGCCCATTTTAGTTTTCATTTGATTTGTGGGTAATACGTTTTATAGAGGACTCATTTATCCAAAACATTCTCATTACTGACTCTTTTCAAACCCTTAACGGTGTGGAGCAGGGGCGGCTGCCCGTCCGTGGGCCTCCCGACCCTCCCCCCGTTTGGGGCCCAGGAGACAGAAGGTGAACAGGGGCGGCTGCCCGTCGTGGGCCGACTGGGGCCCTTCAGCCGCGTCCTCACCCCGCCCTAGGCCAACGCTCCGGGATGGCCCAGAACCCCGGTTCTGGGTCTGAAACAGCCCTCTTGGCCTTCAACAGTTTTCATGGGTCAGGCTCTGGGAGCCCCGCTCTGGAAAACCTCAGAAGAGGAAGCTAAGGACAAGCCGTGGACGCAGGTGGAGGGAGGCTGGGGAGAGCGCCGGTCCCAGGGCGTCCCTCCTCGGTCCCGGGGACGGCGGTCTCGGGCTCCGCAGCGTCTATCCCAAGGGAACGCCCTCCCTGCCGCTGCCAGCAACACGGGCGGGGCGTGGACGGGGCACCGGGCTCAGCCACTGTCCCTGGTCCCCTGCCTGCTGGAGCGGAACCCGGATTCTTGGGTCTGGGTGACAATATTCGGGATTGGTTCCTGGGGCTGAGAAAACTCACGCGGGAAAGAGGACTGTTCAGGATCAGGGCCAAGTAGGCAGTGACCCATAGAGAGCTGTCTTTCCAAAGAACCTAAGTGACTCGCCAGTGAACAGGAGGTGTAGGCTGCCCCGAAAAAAGGATGCATGTGAAAAACAGCTTTCTGCAACGCAAATCTCTCCCAGGATCGCCGTCATAATTTGAGAGCTGGAGAAACCTGGGGACATGTGCAACTTTTATTCTAAGATAACTTTCATTCTGTCCACTTGACAGTGGTTTTTATGAGGCTCAAATGAGGTCACATACATTTTGAGAGTGATGTTAACCTGGAAACGCTCTGCAAATCTGGCCGTGGTCTGAGTGACATCATCAGTATTAATCCAGTCAGGACTTTTCCTTGGAACCTCCCGAACTGTTTTCTAGTGCATCACAAAGCCACATGGGAGAAATCGGGCTTTACTGTTTCCGTTTTGCTCCAAGGCACAGGGGGAAATACTTGGAAATTCATGACAAAACGGGGGCTGGAATCCAGGTCAGCTGTCTCCTGAGACGGTGTGGTCCTGTCATGCTGCATCACTTTCATTCAGAGAAATTTTGCCGGGAAACCACAGCGCCTTGGCTTCGTGTGCAGACAAGGGACAGGGTCCCCTGGGGCAGGAGGGCTGCCCGTGGGAGCCGGGCTGGCAGCCTTGCGGTGCGGGTCTGTGGGAGACCACACAGCGTCCTCGAGTTGGTGCTCTCGGTCTCTCCAGCACACACGGGTTTTCAGCTAACCCCAAAGCCTCCCCCAGCGTGAGAGCGTCTAACCCTGGAAGCGCCAGCCCCTCTGACAGATGGTGACTGAGACACGAGGCGTGCAGGGGGCGCGAGCTCTGTGACACCACGTCCGGGCCTGCTCTGAAGACTCCGCTCGGCACACGCCTGCCTATTCATCCGACGCTCCCGGTGACGGGCTCCCGAGAGAACTCACTCCTTGGTCTCCTTTTCATTCCTTCTCCTCGGGACCAGGCCCTGTGGTTGCTTGTCAGCCCACAACGCGGAGACTGTAACGACGCTGGCGGCTCGCCCCTTTCAGAGGTCGTTTATTTTTCTTCCTCGTAAGTGCCCAGATGGCCCTGGCTCTTTGCCACAAAGAGCATCGAGAGTGACGGTAAGAGCAGGGTGTGTTGGCAGAGATTTTCCTGAGCTACCTGCTCACAGAGAGCCTGGAGACGGGATCAGGTGGACGGATTCTCCGCACGGTCGAGGGGGGCTGGACGCTGGGGCCAGTGAGACAGACACGGACAGAGAGGCCGGGCTTGCGTGGCAGGAGGCGGACAGATAAGCTGACCAGAGAAGGAGGGGAGTCAGGGCTCTGTGTCGGTCGCCCTCTTCTCCCGTGTCCGAGCGTGAGTCCAGTATTTTGGGGCCTGTTGTTGCCGCGGGATAGGACCCCTTCCTCCACCCTCCTCACAGCAGCCTCTCCTGCTCGCCTGACAGCAAGTCTCCAGAGATCTGAGGGCGGATTTCCTGTCCTGGTTTCCCACCACTTCCTCCTCCGACTTGGCTAGTCCCTCCCCTCGACCTCTCCCTAAATCTGATCTCCGTCTCAGGCAGGAAACCCTCCCAAACTCGAGAAGAGCCCCCTCCTCTGCAGAAGACGGGCGGCCCGCGGCGGCCGGCCGGACTCCAGGCCTGCGGCGGCGGCGGCTGCGCCCTGTGCTCCACCTGCTGCAAGAGCGTTTCCACGGTCGCCGTCGAGGTCGCTATAAGTGGGTAACAATACGCACTTCTTGGCTTTGCAGGGCCTGGACGGTCTCTGGGCAGATCAGTGCCTTGTCTACTGTCTGTAAGCACGGTTTCTGGAAGAGCAATGGCTGGAGTCACGGATAAACCCAAAGGGGGATGAGGAGACAGGACGGAAAGGAAGCAGAGTCTCTGCCGCGAGAGAATGGACCTCCACCCACGACCGTGTGTGGGGAGATGAGGAAGCAGATTTCATCCAAACCACTGGACGTGTTCCCCGATCTGGCTTGGCCTCAGTTCAGCTCAGAGCAGCCGCTCAGTCATGTCTGACTGTTTGAAACCCCATGGACTGCAGCACGCCAGGCCTTCCTGTCCAGCACCAACTCCCAGAGCTTGCTCAAACTCATGTCCATCGAGTCGGTGATGCCATCCAGCCATCTCATCCTGCCGCCCCCTTCTCCTCCTTCCCCCAATCTTTCCCAGCATCAGGGTCTTTTCCAATGAGTCAGCTCTTCAAATCAGGTGGTCAAAGTATTGGAGCTTCAGCTTCAGTATCAGTCCTTCCAGTGAATATTCAGGGTTGATTTCCTTTAGAGTGGACTGGTTGGATCTCCTTGCAGTCCAAGGGACTCTCAAGAGTCTTCTCCAACACCATAGTTCTAAAGCATCCGTTCGTCGGTGCTCAGCTTTCTCTATGGCCCCAACTCTCTCATTCATAGGTGACCACTGGAAAAGCTGTAGCTTTCACTAGATGGACTTTTGTCGGCATAGGAGAGCATGTTTTTTGATTCAGGTTCATCAGGGGAACCACGTTTTAGGTAGAAGGCACAGTGGACATGGGGGCCCCCAAAGACATAGACCGTGACGTTGTAAGGAAAGGGAGCGAAGAAGGACACCGCCCAGCGACCGCGCTGAACGCTGCGTTGATTTCTCGTAAGCCTGGCCGCAGTTCTGTGCAGTCAGAGGTTACGGGGTGGGGTCCTCTGGACGCTCCCCCTGTGACGGCGTTGGCCCCACAGGATACTGATAACGGGAGGTTATCGCCCTGATTTGTGACTAAGGCACACGGGCAATTCAAGGGAGGGAAGCCAGTGTTCGCAACACGTGGTCCTGGACAAGCTGGGCGCACGTGGGCAGAGGAGCGCGCCTGCTGAACCCAGCGCTGGGAGCGGTGAACGGTCTGCTCCCGCTAGACGCCTGGCGCCACAGCGCACCTTCTAATGGAAAAGTGGAGATCTCAGGCCCTACGCAAGGCTGACTCAGGGCCTGGCACAGAGCTCAACAGAAACGCAAACCTGCGCAGCTTCCAGAGGAAAATAGAGTGCAAACCTACCTGGCCTCAGATTTGGTAATGAAAGATCAGATACAGCACCAAAAACGTGATCCATGAGAGGAGGAACAGATAGGCTGGGTTACTGACATTCAAGAGCCCTGTGGGGGGAGGGGACCCCCCCGTGAGGCCCTGTGGGGGGAGGGGACCCCATGAGGTCCTGAGGAGGGCAGAGCATGGGAGGGGACCCCACGAGGCCCTGTGGGGGCAGAGCATGGTGGGGGACCCCGCGAGGCCCTGTGGGGGCAGAGCATGGTGGGGACCCCGTGAGGCCCTGTGGGGGCAGAGCATGGTGGGGGACCCCATGAGGCCCTGTGGGGGCAGAGCATGGTGGGGGACCCCGTGAGGCCCTGTGGGGGCAGAGCATGGTGGGGGACCCCGTGAGGCCCTGTGGGGGGGAGGGGACCCCGTGAGGCCCTGTGGGGGCAGAGCATGGTGGGGGAGGCGCAGGTGACCCCACAAAGGTTAACAGCACAGGGCAGAGCACCTCTTCCCACTCACCGGAAAGAAAACAAAGTTCTAGGCTCCGAAAGCTCACTTCTCACCTTCTGAACCGTGAAAACCAGAATTCAGTTCCCCTTTCAGACAGAAGTGAGAGCTGCGTGCACCCCTTCCCAGACCAGGACGCTCCCGGGGTGTCTGCGGAGCCCCCGTGGGCCACTGACACCCAGGGGCCTCCGTCCCTACCCACCTCCCAGGTGTTTCCAGCGAAGCCTGCTGCTGTGGGCTCGCAGCCTCCCGGAACCTGGCGTCCTCGGCCTTCTCTTCTGCCCTGTTAACTCTTGACACCCACTCCACCTTCACCGGCCTGGGTGAAAATGGCTTTCTGCCCCACAGTTTTAAACCAAAAATGAGACATTTTCTCTGCCCATCTTCCACTCTGCATCTCATCCTTGGAAGAACTGTGACTTGAACCCAAGAGAGGGTTTTCTTTTCAGAAGAGAGGTGGTCCTTTGTCCATGAATGAACAACGGAGGCTGACTTTGCAAATTCAAGTTCAGGCCAAGCCTGCTCTGAATGGGGCCTGCGCGTCTTGCAGATGCAGGTAAACGAGACTGGGGGTTCCTGGAGTGGAGCTCAGCACCCTGTGCAGCCCCCCGCGCCCAGCAGCGGGTTCCCCTCCGGGCGCGGCCTGGCAGGGCGGGCAGGGCGTGCGCCAATGAGCCGAGCGCTGCACACCGCTGTGCCAGGGGCCCCGAGGCTGCTTTAACAGCACCGACCTCTCCTCGTTCACACCCAGCGCTGTGTGAAGCAGGTCTGAGCCTGGGACACCCAAGTGCGCATCTCCTGTGTCATTTCAGATGCAAATCACACAGGCAGAGTCTCGGGATGGTAAGACATCTCACAGACCCTTGGGGTAACTCCTGTCCATTTAATTCACGGGTGTCACCTCCAATATCTCCTTCAATTCATCTTCCACGCTCTCCTGGAATTGCTTCAGTGAACTGCGTGCCCGTCAGTCACCTGAGCCTCTCTGGAAAGAAGCGTGGACCCCTCACGACTGCCCACGGCCTGTTCCTGCCCAACGACCAGCCTCTGCCCCCGCGCCTCCTCCAGCCACCCTCCTACAGGTCAGGGCTGGCCCTCGGATGCAGGGCGTGGGGAACAGACGTCCCCTGGGCCCCGGTCTCCCCCTTCCCCCGAGGGGTGACCTACAGCTGTTCCCCCAGCACCAAGAGGAGCAAGACCAGCCGGAGGCCCCTGCTCCCCTGCTAAGTCGCTTCAGTCGTGTCCGACTCTGTGTGACCCCACACGGCAGCCCACCAGGCTCCTCCATCCCTGGGATTCTCCAGGCAAGAACACTGGAGTGGGTTGGCATTTCCTTCTCCAATGCATGAAAGTGAAAAGTGAAAGGGAAGTTGCTCAGTCGTGTCCGACTCCTAGCGACCCCATGGACTGCAGCCTTCCAGGCTCCTCCATCCATGGGATTCTCCAGGCAAGAGTGCTGGAGTGGGTGCCACTGCCCTGCTCCCCAGGCCTCGCCTATCTGTCACGACCTCGGGAAAGTCACTCACGAGCTCCATCCCAAGCCTCAGCCCCTAGGGGCCGACGAGGCGGCAGGAGGGGGCCCGTGGGGGAGCCCTCTGTCCCCACCCAGCGACAGGCAGGGTCCTCTCGGGCACAGCCCCATGTCAGTCTGCACTTTCCTCCCCGGCTGAGCCCACTGCCAGGCAGCTTGTCGGCCTTTCGCTCCTGGAGGAGCCGGGGTGTCCGGAGTTGCCCCGTCACCCATGCCTCCGGCTCCCCTGTTCCGTGGCTCTCACACCCACGGGCAGTGGGTGGCCGGCCGGCCTGCCCCAGCTCAGGGGAAAGTCCTTCTCAGCTCTTGTGGGTGTTCTCCAAAGGAGGAAGCTCACATCCTGCCCCCGGGTCTGCTGCTGCCGTTCAGTCTCTCAGTCATGTCCGACTCTGCGACCCCATGAACCGCAGCATGCCAGGCCTCCCTGTCCATCACCAACTCCCCGAGTTCACTCAGACTCATGTCCATCGAGTCAGCGATGCCATCCAGCCATCTCATCCTCTGTCATCCCCTTCTCCTCCTGCCCCCAATCCCTTCCAGCATCAGGGTCTTTTCCAATGAGTCAGCTCTTCGCATCAGGTGGCCAAAGTATTGGAGTATCAGCTTCAGCATCAGTCCTTCCAATGAATATTCAGGGTTGATTTTCCTGGGACCTCTTCAGCCCTTATTTAAGGGGCAGTTTTATTATCTAACTCAAATACTATCTTGCTGAAATTAAAACTTTGTTATTTTCCCCTTAAGCCTCATCCTCCAGCAGATCTGTAAACAGAGGCTGCTCCCAGCTGCTGTCAGCATCTGGGACACGCCTGGGGACGTATCACACCCATGGTGAGGAGCAGCGCAGTTCTGGGGTCCTGGGCACACTGGCGCCAAACACCAAGTCCTCCAAGTCTGGGAGCCGCAGCGCGGCCAGAGGCCACCGGGCCGTGCCACTGGGAAGCGCAGGGACCCGGCGTCCCTTCTCCCTGCCCTGGGTGAGCCCCAGGGCTCGGTGCCCCTCGGCCCGCGAGATGCTGTTCACAGCAGAGAAGGCCAGGAGGGACTGGGGGTGCTCTGAGCACAGGAGCCCCGGGCCTTGGGCCCGCCCGGCTGCCGCGGGGCCTCCACTGCATCTGCCACTCACCATCACCATCCCCGAGCCCCAGGCTCCTCTCAAATGCTCCCACTGGTCACACCGCCAGATCCTGCAGCTCGTTAGGCCTCTCGTGGGGAGAGCGTGCGGCCCGGCTTGGGAGATCAGTGGTGGGGAGGCGCGGCTGCGGAGTCGCGGGCACGTGTCTGCCGTCTGCCTGCTCTGTGCTTCCTGCAGGCCCTCAGATGACGCATAAACGCCGGCCAAGGCCGTGCTTGGTGTGTGTGGGAATCTTCTTTTCTTCTCTTTTTGTTTCTTTTTAGAGTAAAGGGGATTCACAGTGTTGTGCTGGTTTCAGGCTCAAAGCACATGATTCAGATACACACGCATATGGACTACACGCTCCTGTTCGTGCTCTGCCGTGACGGGCTATGGCGAGATGCTGCATACAGCTCCCCGGGCGGCACAGCAGAACCTTGCTGTTCAGCTCCTTTATGTAGAGTTCAGTTCAGCTCTGTCGCTCAGTCATGTCTGACCCTTTGCGACCCCATGAACCGCAGCACGCCAGGCCTCCCTGTCCATCACCAACTCCCCGAGTTCACTCAGACTCATGTCCATCGAGTCGGCGATGCCATCCAGCCATCTCATCCTCTGCCATCCCCTTCTCCTCCTGCCCCCAATCCCTTCCAGCATCAGAGTCTTTTCCAATTATCAACTCTTCACATGAGGTGGCCAAAGTACTGGAGTTTCAGCCTCAGCATCATTCCTTCCAAAGAAATCCCAGGGTTGATCTTCTTCAGAATGGATTGGTTGGATCTCCTTGCAGTCCAAGGGACTCTCAAGAATCTTCTCCAACACCACAGTTCAAAAGCATCATTCTTCGGCGCTCAGCTTCCTTCACAGTCCAACTCTCACGTCCATACGTGACCACTGGAAGTGTGTGCATGTCAATTTCGAACTCCTAGTTCACCCCCCCCCCTTTGCCTTTTGGTGCCGTGAGCTCGGTTTTTGGGTCTGCGCGTCTGTGTCTGTCTTGTAATGAGTCCATCTGTATCGCTGTGGCTCCACAGATGAGCAGCATCACGTGGTCGTCCTCTCTCTCTGCCTTGCTTCACTCGGTGCGATAATCTCTCCATCCGTCTGTGTTGCTTGCTGCTGCGAATGGCGTGATTCCATTCTTTCTCGTGGCTGAGTGATACTTTATTACATATGTGCCACTCCCTCTTCATCTGTTCAACTGTTGACAGACACTTGGCTGCTTCCATGCCGAGACCATATTTTCCTATTTATCACTGCATACACGTGAATCAGGGGCCGCCACCACTCGAATCCCGAAGCTCACCCGTCTGCCTCACTGTCTCTCAGCACCACGCCCTCCTCGCTACCGCAGCAGTCCCCTCATGCACACGGCCAAGCCTGTCTCCTGCCCGGCGGGGGCCGTGGTCCTGATGCAGGGCGCCCAGCGTGGGCCCAGCGAGGGGAACGGGCAGCTTCTGCTCGAAAAACCCGAACTGCCCACGGCTTTCGGACCAGGGTGTTGGAAGCCAGGTTGAGGGGGACGGTTGTGGGCTTCTGGTGGGCTGGTGGTGAGGTAACAGGGTGATGTCTTGAGGATCTTCAAAGTCGGTCGCGAGTTCCAGCCGCTCCAGGTCTGCGGTGGGCAGCGCGCGTCTTCCCCCGGCTGCAGGGGGTGTGAGTGCCTGCGGCTCACACTATAACCCGTAGCCCTCGGGAGCAAAGTGAAAGTCGTGACTTTATTTAACGGCTTAACTATTATTGTTTGTCTTGCTTGGTTGTCTTCCTTTGTTTTGGAATTTTCTCACCTCTCTGTTTCCATTTGCTCTTTGGAACTTGGACAAAGCCTCAGCGGCTAAAGCTTGTTCTACAAACAAGAAGGGTCGGGGGCACAGGATCCGGCGGGTCCCGTCCCTGAGGTCAGGCCTCGGGCAGGAGTCCCCGCCTCTCCCCGCCCTGGTCTCCCACAGCCCCAGCCTCCCTCCACCCAGTGTCCAGGGCCCCGCCCCATGGCCCCGCATCCCCCGGGAGCCTGCGCGGGACAGGGGGCTGCCAGGGCCCCCTGCGCACCGTCCCCTGAGGGTCAGAGCCGCTCCAGCAGGGGGGCATCTCAGTCTGGACTCGCCCTGCGGGGCCTTGGACCCCCACCTCTCTGCCCGCCCCCTGAGACGAGTCCCTCCTGGGGGCTGCTCATCCAGCATGAATGGCAGGGCTGAAAACCCAGTTTCCACAGAACGAGGCTAGTTGGCTTTGCTTCATGCCTGGCCCTTAATTAGAACAAATAGCCTGAGACACACAATAAAATAAAAAATTGATGATTCAGTGACAGCTAATCGTTTGCAAGAAACAACAGATGCCTTTACAATGAAGATGTATTTCATAGTTTTTTTAAAGCACATTTAACTAACTGAATAATGCATTATAATGATCATGCTGATGTTTCTAAATACGTTTTTAAGAATGTATAATACAATTTTTCCTTTGAGGATGCCAAGGAGTTTTACTTAATTGGCGATGAAGTTAAAGCAGGAGTGGGTGCTGGCTTTTCACACTTGCCCATCTCCACACTCCAGTCAGAGGAGGAGGACGCCCTGAGGCAGGAGGTGGGTGGGGAGGGGCCATCAGGGGGGGCGCTCGGCAGACACAGCCCCGGGGAGGCGGGGAGGGGCAGGGACGCACGGCAGGTTCCCTGAGGGCAGAGCAGGAGCCTGTCGGCACAGGCCTCCGAGGAGACGTCCTGACCCCAAGCAGGGCCCACACAGCTGGAGACTGGGCGAGACCCTGCAAGGCTGGGCCCAGGGCCCGGCGTCTCCCAGCAGGCCTGCACAGCAGCGGGGCGGAGCCGGGGGGCAGGAGAGGGCCTCCCGGCTGGCCTGCTTCAGACCCAGAGCAGGAGCGGACTTCCCAGCTGTCCGGAGCTGCCGGACACCAGGAAACGCGGGCTAACCACTGTGCGGCCCGAAAGAGGGCGAGGGACCGGGTCTACCGCGGTCTTCCGCCGGGGACACGGGGGCCTGAGTCTTTCAAAGAGGCATCGGGAGGGGACCCCTCCCCCGAGCAGCAGCCAGGCACCGTGGCCAGTCCCTCCTGGGGGCTCCGCGGTGTCTGTGGACATGACCCTCCCCCAGGTGTGAGCATCACAGCGCGTCACTTGACCCAGAAGCTCTGTGAATCCTGCTGATTCTGTGACAACCTCATTGCAACTAATTAAAGACAGGAGTTCAGTTCTGATCATTTTATAGACAAAACTCTGATGCTATGACTCCAAAGTCTCCCCACATCTTCAAATATAAACCGAAACTTTCCCGCTGCTCCAGTCTGACCCCCCCTGGCCTGGGCCGTCCACCCGTCACTGTTCCACCTGAGGCCACCTCTGCTGGGACAGCGGCTGACTGTGGGCCAGCTCCCCCACCCCGGCAGTGGGCCCGTCTCCTGACCTGGGGTATCATCTCCCCGTGGGCCCGTCTCCTGACCTGGGGTATCATCCCCACCGTGGGCCCGTCTCCTGACCCGGGGTATCATCCCCACCGTGGGCCTGTCTCCTGACCCGGGGTATCACCTCCCCATGGGCCCGTCTCCTGACCTGGGGTATCACCTCCCCGTGGGACTGTCTCCTGACCTGGGGTATCATCCCCACTGTGGGCCTGTCTCCTGACCTGGGGTATCATCCCCACTGTGGGCCCGTCTCCTGACCCGGGGTATCACCTCCCCATGGGCCCGTCTCCTGACCTGGGGTATCACCCTCCCGTAGGCCTGCCTCCTGACCTGGGGTATCACCCCCCTGCCGTGGGCCTGTCTCCTGACCTGGGGTATCATCCCCTCCCGTGAGCCCGTCTCCTGACCTGGGGTATCACCTCCCCGTGGGCCTGTCTCCTGACCTGGGGTATCAACCGCACCTGTCTCTTATACACATCTAGATGTGTATAAGAGACAGCCCACCATGGGCCTGTCTCCTGACCTGGGGTATCACCTCCCCATGGGCCTGTCTCCTGACCTGGGATATCGCCCCTCCCGTGGGCCCGTCTCGTGAACCTGGGGTATCAGCTCCGCTTGGGCCTGTCTCCTGAACCTGGGGTATCAGCGGCCCCTCCTGCCCCATGGGCCCGTCTCCTGAACCTGGGGTATCTTCCTCCACCGTGGACCCATCTCCTGAACCTGGGGTATCACCCCACCTGCCAAGGGCCCATCTCCTGACCCTGGGGTATCACCCCCCCGGTGGGCCCGTCTCCTGAAACTGGGATATCATTCCCCCAACCATGGACCCGTCTCCTGAACCTGGGGTATCACCCCACCCCCACAGTGGGCCCGTCTCCTCAACCTGGGGTATCAACCCCCCCCCTCGCTGTGGGCCCATCTCCTGAACCTGGGGTATTACCCGCTCCCCGTGGGCCCGTTTCCTGAACCTAGGGTATCAGCACCCTCCCCTCCTGCCATGGGCCTGTCTTCTGAACCTGGGGTGCCATCTGAGTCTGCATCCATCCTTAGCGACTGCAGACGGCTGGTGAGATGCTCTGGCATCAGAGCCCGCATATTCTTGAACAGAGGGATTAAGCTGGCTCAGATTTCGTGTTTCTAGGCCAATATATCAAACTGGCACAGCCAAGAACTCATGGATTTCTGTGAGACTGCTTCTTGATGGTGAAGGATGAATTTCTAGCCTAACATCCTGAGGCTCTGACTCACAGAGAGGCGGGGGGGCGGAGGTGGGGGCGGGGGCCGGGCTGCTTCCCCCTCTGCCTGCAAGGCTCGAGGGGCCCGGCTGTGCAGTCCCTGGAGGCGCTGCTGAACCGGGAGGAACCAGGCCGGGGAGGAGGAAAGAGCAAGGGCTCCAACTGGGGGGCCGACACCCCCAACCCTGGTCCCAAGGCTCAGAGGGATGAGGCTGGAGGTCACGAGGGTCCAGCACTCGCAGCTACTCCCGTGGGTCTGGGTAGTGACCTCTGGAGTCGGCGCCCTCTGACTCCTGGCTCTGGAAAAGGGCCCCTTCCCTGAGCACAAGGCAAGACATTTGCTGGTGCTGATACTGACCCTGATGCTGGGAAAGACTGAAGGCGGAAGAAGAAGGGGACGACAGAGGATGAGATGGTTGGATGGCATCACCGACTCGATGGACATGAGTTAGAGTAAGCTCCAGGAGTTGGTGATGGACAGGGAGGCCTGGCGAGCTGCAGTCCACGGGGTCGCAGAGAGTCAGACAGGACTGAGGGACTGAACAACAGCAAATGCTGAGTGCATCGAGGGGTCTGGAGAAGCTTAAAGGGAAGCTGGTTCATAAACCACTGCCCAGCACCGCCCAGGACGCACAGCCTAATTAACAGGGGCCTTGGGAGGAGGGCACCCACCTCCCTGGACAGGGGGAGCAGAGCTGCTGGGGGGTGAGCTGAGGGCGGGAGGGGCCTCCCTGGGCTTAGACACCGGGAGGGCACCGGCCACACGCAGGCGGAGTGCCCGTGGGCCTCAGGCCGGGAGGGCTGCCTCCGGAGCCAGAGCTGCAGGGCGTGGCCTTCCGGCTGAGCCTGCGGGCCGGGGGCGGGGCGGCGGAGATTTCAGTGGAGGAACCCGGACCCTTGGAAGACAGAAGTGTCTGTCTCTTGAGGGCTGGGACCAAGAAGTGAGCCGCCTCGCAGGCAGGAACCTGGAGGAGCGCGCTGCAGGGCCGGGCAGGTCACCCTCGGGGAGCCCAGGGCCGCCGCAGGCCGAGCCCCCTCTCGCCCTGATGCAGGCTCTTCTTGGGCCCGGCCTGCGCGGACCCTGCTCTGGAGGCACCGGGCCGCTCTCCAGAGACGCCCTTGCGGAGGAGGAGCCCCACGGAGGCCCTGAGGCTCAGGAGCTCCTCCGGTCCGCCCGCTGAGCGTGTGCTCTCAGGCCGTCCCAAGGGCCGCCTCCGACCCCCATGCTGCCGGCAGCTCCGGAGCCACCCGGCGCACCCCGCAGCCTCAGCCCCCGCCCAGAGGAGACGCCGTGGCTCCTAGTTCCCCCCAACAGTAGGGTCCTCACGGGCCCTTCAGGGGCGCGGGGCGTGTTCACCCTCGTCACCCCGTCGGGTCTCACATCTGGCTTCTGAGTCCGCGCAGTGGAAGCAGGCCCAGAGCAGGTGCCCGAGGGTTTGTGCAGAGTCACGGAGGGCGGGATGGCGGCCCTCCTGACCTGGGGCCCCGACTCTGCTGCTGATGGAGCAGGACTGAGGGCTGGACGCGCTTCCAATCCCAACAGCCTCCCCACCCTGTTCTGCAGCCTGGCGTGGGGACAGGGTGGCCACAAGCCCACTTCAGTCCCTTTCGGGGCCCTGCCGGGGACTCCTTGGTGGAGACCCGAGGCTCCTGGCTAATCCTATCTGGCAAAGACTTGGCCGACAAAAGGTGTTGCGGGTGTTGGTGACCATTGACTCTGTAACCGCTTCTCTCTCCTGAGAGCAGAATATAGAATTAACTGGCCTTTAGGCATCGTGGTTACGGGGCCTTGGGAGATCACCTGTGGCAGGAACCCAGCTCTGGAGCCCATGTCCCATCTGACGCTGCCTGAGCGGGGTGCCAGCCCTGGAGTGAACCCCGCCTGCAGCCCTCAGCCGTGGGCAGGTCCCTGGGCCGTGTGGCCGGCCTGCTGCCCAGGCGCTGGGAGCTTCTGCTGTCTGGCACAGCGGCATCTCCAAAACAGACGTGGGCAGATGTCCCACAGAGTGAAGGGAGAAGGAAGCCTCAGCGAGTCCACAAAACGCAGGTCGGTCCCGTTTGGGGCGCATTCACTAAGATCTTTTATGATTCAAACAATTAGATCTGGCCTCAGCTGACATCTGCCGATGCCTCTTTGTTGAAGCCAATCAAGGCTTCAAAGCAGCTTCAAAAGGCAGGGAGCTCACTGTCCCTGAGGGTCCATTAGCCCCTCAAGCTTTCGGCTCAGAGCTCTCCTGATGCAGCCTGCCGCTCCGATGGGGCTGGGGCAACGCTAGCAGAGCTGTTGGCTGGATTGCGAGTCTATACTGAGCAGCAGTCAGAGGACAAGAAGAGTCGGGGCTAATGAACACCTGCAGCTGTGCACGGAAAAAAGCAACCCAGAGCACCCTTAATAATCCTCTGCTAGCTCGTGTATTCAGCCATAAACCTCACCCATGACATGACACGTGATTAAGGAATGTTCACAGAGATGCAGATGGGTTTTTACATAAACTTTTACACTAACAGAAAGCATATCTGCATCAAAGCACTCCGCTCTGTTTCCTGCGGGCACTGCCCCCTCCGAAGGAAGGCTGCCCTGGCCTCGGGGGCCACAAGTCCCTGGTGGCCGCTGTCTGGGCGTGGAGCGGGAGACACCCTGCGCCTGGCTTTAAGCGCGGGGTTTGCTTGGCTAGGCATCTGCGTTGAGGGCGGAGCAGCAGCTTCTCCCCCTCACTGTGCACTACTCCCCTGCGGGGAAGCATTACAGATTGTTCTGCTGCTGATGGATATTCAGGGGCCTCTCATCTGGCACGGAGAGCGACCCCCAACAGGAGCCCCGGCTCCGTAGAGGGAGGCGAGGCCAGCCCCGGAGAGGAGAGGGAGGTGTGGCACCGGCCCGTCCCCTGCCGGCCGCCGGAGCACAGGGCCGACAGGCGGGCGCGGCTCCCAGGCCCGGGTCTGGAGGGTGTGTGGACTCAGCCGGCGAGTGCAGGCGTGCAGTGGGGCGAGGACCCGGGGCTGGCGGCTCCCTGAGCGCTGCTGGGCATCTGGCGGCAAACTGCAGCCCTGCCCCCGGGAGCCCCGAGCCCACGGCCGGCTGCCGAAAGCAGAGGCTGCCCCGCCGCTGCCGGCTGCACCAGGCGCTCTGCTGCCGGGGCCGCCGCTGCCGAGGCTGCAGGGAGTCTCTGCGCTGGGCCGGCAGAGCCTGCGGCTGCAGCACAGCGGGCAGACAGTCACGGCCTCGAAAGAGCACGGCCTTGACCCCGAGACCTTTCGGGAGCACTGGGAGGTTAAGCATGGTTTCCAGAGCTGCACAGCAGCGTCACCTTTAGGGATATTTGGGTTGTAATAGATAGATGACCACAATGAAGGCTGAGCGCCGAAGAATTGACCCGTTTGAACTCTGCTGTTGGAGAAGACTCTTGAGAGTCCCTTGGACAGCAAGGAGGTCCAACCAGGCCATCCTAAAGGAAATGAACCCTGATATTCATTGGAAAGACTGATGCTGACGCTGAAGATCCAAAGCTTTGGCCACCTGATGCAAAGAGCTGACTCATTGGAAAAGACCCTGATGCTAGGAAAGACTGGGGGCAGGAGGAGAAGGGGATGACAGAGGATGAGATGGCTGGATGGCATCACTGACTCGATGGACGTGAGTCTGAGTGAACTTCAGGAGTTGGTGATGGACAGGGAGGCCTGGCGTGCTGCGGTTCATGGGGTCAAAAGAGTCGGACACGACTGAGCGGCTGAACAGCAGACAGGCAGATGCGCCGGTTTCCAGACGGGAGAGGCTATCAGATTGTGGAGCATATCTGGGAAACCCGAATTCTTCCCAGAAGGCTTTAAAAGTGGACCTGAGGCTGACCGTCGAGGCCGAGGCCGTCTGAGGCTCAGGAGATGGACTTGCATGGCGGGCAGCTCAAGCAGGCCCAGACACGGGTCTGGGGCAGGGTCTCCTCTGATGTCCCGGGGCCCTTCCCTTCCCACCTGGGCCCCGGGACGACACCCCATCCAGTCCCGCTCAGGCCTCCTTGTTCCCACTCCTGGGTCCTGAAACTCTAAGTGAATCAGAATTCTGGCTGGTGGGTTAGCAGACTACCGGGGACCATCCTGGGGAGGTTACTGAGGACGTTCGCATCTTAGCAGCCTTTCCAAAGGAGCTCCCGCCCGCTCTTATGGGGTCAGTGCTAGCCTCTCTGCCTGGACTCCCCACCCTGCACCAGAAGTTTGCAGGAGCGGGCGCGTGGCCCAACGCTTCCCGAGGTGGTAACCGGGCCGCGGATGAGGCAGGGCCTGGACCCCTGGACCGGCGACCCCGGCGCGCATCCAGCCCCGGGAGCGCAGAGGGCAGCGGGGCAGCGCGCGGAGCCGTGCCTGCGCACCCTCCAGTCTCAGACCCAGCTCTCCCACTGCTGCTCAGGAGCTCAGGCGCGTCCAGCTCTTCGCGACCCCTGGACTGCAGCCCACCAGGCTCCTCTGTCCATGGGATCCTCCAGGCAAGGATACTGGAGTGGGGTGCCATTTCCTTCCCCAGGGGATCTTCCAGACCCAGGGATTGAACCTGCCTCTCCTCATGCAGGCTGAGCCACCGGGAAGCCCCAGGTACCAACTGAATGTCTCTTGTTTGGCAATGCTGGCTGAGTGACAGCGGGGGTCAGGACATCAGGAGAAGAGATGCCCGTGTAGGAGGTGCATTTCGGCTGCCAGCCTCCCACGCATGTCTGCCTCCCGCGCAGGCCCATCTCACACGCCGTTTCCCTTCCCCGCACCGTGTCATGTCGCACTCAGACCAGGGTGTCCCTGCCCTCGCGTGCAGGGCCCTGGGGCACCTGGCTGCGGCGACCCTCATTTTTCCCGCTTAGAGGCGAGAGGAGGTCATAAATCTGTATTTCAGCCATAGTAGAAAAAAGACACGGGGCAGAGCCAGGCTCCTGTGGGAACTAGGAAAGCCCGTCACAAACCGCCGCTCGGGAAGGATGGCGGGACCTCCTCGGGGCCGGGAGTGACAGAGGAGGCGTGTCTTTCAAGGGACACGACACCCCTCGGCCAGGGAGACGGGACTCTAGGCCTGTGGCACGCTGGTCCTCAGGCCATGCCCCATCGGCTCCCAACAAGGCCGTGCATGCTGGCTCCGGGCGGGGCGTGTACCCCAGCGAGCATGCTGGGACCACGGGCTACAGTCGGGAGAGTGTGCATGTCTTTGGTTAAAGGAGAGGGGCTGTACGTTTAGACCATCACTTTCTTGTGATTCAGGCTCTGAACACAGTGTGTGAGTCACGGACAGAGTGTGTGAACCAGGAGGCCTCGGTCCATCCACCTCCAATGGCGACCCTCCACCCGCGGGACGCTGGGACAGGCTGGAGGCGACCCCGGGCTGTCCCCAGCCCTTCCTGTCCTGTGTATTCACGGTGGAGGGCTTCCATGAGGCCTTCGCCACTTTCTGCTCATGAGATGATGGACCCACGGGAACAGCCTGTAGTCTGGCACAGGCGATGTCCCCGGTGTGGGAGGGGAGGGCTCTCTGTCCCCTCACCTCAAACCTGGCAGGAGCCTCCTGGGCTCACGGGATGGCCCGCGGCTGGAGGATGGTGGTGCCGGCCGTGAGAACAAACGTGGCCGGGCTGGGTGCCCGCAGGGGAGACAGGTCCAGACCCTGGCGAGCACCCCTCAGACCTGGCGAAGGGCCCCTGTTCCCCAAACCTGTCATCCTCCCACTGGGCGGCTGCAGCCAGTGAGGATCACAGGCTCATCGGACGTGGACGCAGAGCTGACCACACGAGCAGAGCAGAGTCCCCAGGCTCGCCGTCCAGATGCGCTCACAGCCCAGGCTCCTGCAGGAGCGCCACGGACCGGGACAGGGAGACCTGCGCCCGCCCTCCATAAGCTGGAGGTGCAGAGTTCCAGAGCCTGCAGCTTCTGACACAGATGCAGCGTGACCTCTTTGGCCACCCTTCCCAGTCTCTGAGCTCAGGCAGCGTGTTCCCCTCCCCCCACCCAGGACAAGCTCTGAGCGCCGCGCCCCCGTGACACTGACCCGCAGGGCCAGCGCGGCTGAGGCCGCACCTCACCCTGTGTGGGGCCGGCCAGCCCTGGGCCTGGGCCGAGCACCTGCTCTGCCCTCCGGCTCTGCACCCAGGAGACAGCCTGGACTGTCTGAGGAAGCCCCGGTCTGGAGGCATTTCCTGTCCACTTGCAAGGGCGCGAGACCGTCAGGCCTCCTGCGAGTCCCATTCGGTCCTAGGCGTGGCCCCCTGACTGGGCGTGTGTGCGCGAGGTCACTTGGAATGACCCCTGGGCCCCCCACCAACCTGCCCGCTGCCCCTGCCCACCCCGACCACTGTCCCAGGACCAGGGGCGCTGGGGCAGGCCCTGGGGCGCAGCCCATCAGGAGCGGGGAACTCTAGGCTGCGAGGGAGACGGGCTCCCGGCCACACCGGACGTCATGCTCCCCACGGAGACGCTGCTCACAGAGCTGAGCTGCGGCCGAGAAGTGTGGGTCAGGCTCCAGAGACGAGAGCAAAGCAGGACCACCGGCAAGAAGGGTGGAGAGAAGTGACAGCAAGACCCAGGCCAGACAGCCACCAGACGGCAGCCGGGCTGAGTCGGCGCCTGCAGACGAAGAAGGAGAGTAATCCAAGGGCGCAGCTGGTCCTGACGCCTCCGGGCGCCCCCTGTTTACAGCGGAGGGCGGGGGGCTGTGACCGGCTCCTTCCCCCGAGTCTGCCCTCCCCGCTCCGCCCAGCAGCCCAGCTTCCTGGAGTCTCCTCCTTGTCCCAGCGGACCCGGCCCGGGAGGGTGCCAGAGGAGGGGTACCGGGGCACTTTGAGGGGCTGTGAACCGTAGGCCTTGCACGGGGTCCCGCGTGCACAGCCTCTGCTTAGGTGGAGCCGTCCCAATGCATCACAGCTTCACCCCCTGCACCAGCCACGTGCCCACCGGCAGGGGGGCGGCAGACGCGGCTCTGGGAGGCGGGTGCGGGCACCCTCTCCAGGTTTGAACCTGACGCGCAGCACCCAGGCTCCCAGCTGGCTCTGTGTGGCCCCCGAAGCCCTCTGCCGCAAGCCCGCTCGCCCAAACAGCTTCTGTTTGTCAGAAAGGGAAGCTTTGCCTGGTTAATTGCATCAGTGCACTCAAATATTTCCAGACTGAGTTGGGGGAACCGGCTGTCCTCAGGCAGCCCCTCCTCCCGCTGTCCCAGCAGGGCTGGCGTCCCTGCTCCTCCTGTCCTTGGGGCCCGGGGCGGGGGGAGCATCTGGCTGAGCCCCAGGCATACCCTCCCTGTGCGCAGAGTCCCCGGACCTCGGCCAGTGGACAAGCCCTGAGCGCAGGGCAGCTCTGGGGCAGCGGGGGCCTGGCTGGGCGGAGGGCCGGCTCACCCCTCAGAGCCTCCCTCCACCTCCCTGGCAGCAGAGGCTGCTGAACACCAGCCAGAGGGGATGACCCAGGCCTTTGAGCACCAGCCAGACGGGACCTGCAGAACAATCCTTTCAGAAACACCCCCAGCTGGAGCCTCAGCTGAAGACGGGTTCCTAAAACTGCAGGAGAAATTGGACACTCTGTTTTGGTGAGGAATAACTGGGCTGCTGAATCGCGGGGCAAAGGCCCCATTTCAGGATCGGGGCTCAGGCGGCAGCCCCCCTCCCTGCCCTGCAGGAGGCTCCCCAGTGGGGACCTCCGCACGCCGCCCCGTTCCCTCGTGAGGGAGGGCCCCCCACCTGCCGCCTGGAAAGCCCCACCTCTGAACGCTGGGTGCAGAATCTCATCAGCCCTGGAGCGGACCCCAATCTAGGGCAAGGAGACCATCGCTCCGTCTCCCTCTGGGGCTGAGTCCACCTTGCCCTCGGCCTGAGCACCGGATGTGGGTGCTATAACGGCCCAGGGCTTGGTGATCCCTGGGGACTGCACTCCACAGGCGCTGTTTGTGTTCCACTCTCTGCGACCCCATGGACTGCAGCACGCCAGGCCTCCCGGTCCTTCACCAACTCCCGGGGTTTGCTCAGACTCGTTACCCGTTGAGTCGGTGATGCCCTCCACTTCAGAGACACCGTCCTAAACTGTCATGTTGGGTCCTCACACAGCGTCCAGAGGTGTTTAATTCTGCTTTTTCCGTTTTCTCTGGAGAAACTGAGGTCACTAAGCTCTCACGCCTGTTCCCAAACTATGCCTCAGCAAACGCAGAGCTGCAGACCTGCCCCGAGCCCTGAACTCAAAACACCAGGCCGGCTCCTCCAGCCAGAAACCACCGCCTCTCCAGGCGTGGACAGAGCGTGAACTCCAGGAGTCAGCACCTCCTCCCAACCCACGGCGGCCCCAGAAGGTTCTGGAAAGACTCTACGGCATGGAGCTGACAGATGTCTACTTCCCTCACGCACGCCCAGGCCCCGAGGTCTACCCAAAGGGCCACTCACCCCAGCATGCTTATGCCCCACCCACGGAAGCGGTGGGTCCCAGGAGAGACTTCTGCAGAAAGTGAGATAACTAGGAAAAGGAACAGTCATCAATCATAGATGCCGTGTGCTTTAAGGCACAGACTCCAGGGAGAAAAGAAAGCGGCCAGGTGAGCTGAGAATTGCATGCTGGTTTTCCCAGTGGGCAATTTTGCTGATTTGGGGCCCTGGTTGATGGCACGAAAGATGAGCCAGCAAAGCTGTCTGCCTTTGCTCCAGCCCCGGGCGGAGGCTGGCTGTTTGAGACGCTCTGACTCTGGGACATCTGGGGGTCGGGGCGGAGCCCGGCTGTGGACGCGTGCGGAGCCCACAGTGTGCAGGGGTCCAGACGGCACCTCCTTGCTGTTCGCAGGGCACCAAGCCGGCCCAGGGAAGAGGCACGTCAGCCGGCGGGGCACCTCGTGGCCCGGGGCTGCAGCTGGGGCTCTGACCGCACTGGGCGCCCACAGCCGCGGCTGAGTCACGAGCCGGGCGGTCCCTTGTGCTTCAGCCTGGGACGTGCCTTTAAAGCGCTGTCCTTCCCTCGCGACGGCAGTAACCGGAGGTTTCATCCTGGCGGCCCGCCTCCGCTCTCGTGTGTCGACGGCGCGGAGTGGGCGAGACTGGCTGGGCTGCGCTTGCCCTCTGCACTCGGGTCCCCGTCGGCTCCTTCGCGCGTGCCCCCTCTTGCTGCACTATTTCTGCCTTGAACATTCTCCAGCGTCCCAGCGTTAGCTTTCAAGCCAGGTGTCTTTCCTACTGTTTTGCGAATGGCTACTCCGGGATTATAACATCCATCCCTATCCTGTCACAGTCTGGTTAGAATGTATGTTATGCCTCTTCCCTCATGTCCAACCTCAGGCTTCCCACGGGTGAGGCCTTTAAAGCAGGGTGTAGTTTCCCCTTCCGGCTCCATCCTTTGTGCGATTGCTGCTGCGTCTTTTCCTTCCAGGTCTCAAAGCCCCAGGCGACCACCGTCGCTGTGAGTCAACACTTGGAGTCAGTCATCTGTCTGCTAAGAAAATGGGCTGAAGGAAGCAGGTGGCTTCCGTCTTGACCCGCGTGTGTAAGCTTCGCAGCTCCCCTCCCTCCTGTGGGCCCGCTGCTTCTCTGGTGCGATCTCCCTGAAGCCCAGAGGACACGCTGCAGCTTTTCATCCCGGGCAGTCTGCTGGTAACACGTGCTCACATCTTCTGTGTATCAGAAAATGCCTTTGTTTTTGCAGCCACATTTGAGGGCTCTCGTGTGTCGACAGGCGCGGAGTGGGCGAGTGTGGCTGGGCTGCGCTTGCCCTCTGCACTCGGGTCCCCCGTCGGATATATATGTATTTCGCTGGATGTAGAGTCTGCGTTGACATCACCCTGTTCTTCCTTTCATTCCTTACAACATTGCTCCATTACCTCCGACCTCCACAACCCCTGACCTCTGCTGCCTCTGACCTCCGCTTTCTAGATGTGATGTTACTGCTGTGACATCATGGTCCCATGTATGTGGTCCATTTGCTCAAACTGCTTTGGGAATTTGATCTCCATTTTTTATTTCCGGGGGTTTGCCTAAATGTGGCTTTCTTTGTTTGTGTCCTTCTAAGGGACTGCTAAACTTCGGTCTATTGGTCAAATTTGGGGCTTACTTGGCCATTGTTTCCTAAAAGAACTGTTGTAACCACATTCCTCTCAGGTCCGGTTACTCATCATGTCGTGCAATATTGTCTCACGGGTTACTGACAGCTTGCTCTTTCCTTCCCCCTCCTTTTCCCCTCCTTCTCTGTGCTTCAGATTGCATCGTTTTCACTGAACAGTCTCCTGATTCATTACCTCTTTTTTTCGTCCACTTCCAGTCTGCTGTTTAGCGCATTTGGTGATTTTTTCATTTAAGTAACTCTTGTTTTCAGTGCTGAACTTCTTTTTGATTCCTGCTTATAATGTCCACAGCTTGGCCGGCAATCCCTACCTGTCCAGCCATTAACATTAATTTTGTAAAGTCCTGTAACATATTGGCAGTAACCGCTCTGAATGTTTTGGCTGCTAAACCCAGCATCCAGGCCATCCCAGAAGGCTGTATTCACTGATTTTACCTCTTGCCAGTGGATCAGGTTTTCCTGTTCTTCGTCCCTCTAATAGCGTTTTATTGCACACAAGGCGCCGTGCTCACTCACTGTAGGGTTCCTGGTTCTGTTAACGATCCTCCGAGGACTGTGGGTATTTGTTCCAATAATTAGCATGATCACAGATGAGCCGCCTTGACCACAGTCCAGGTTCCAGGTGCTGTGATGGGACCCCATGGAAACCCCAGCCCTTCTCGTGAGCAGAACCCGGCTCCAAACCCAGAGTTAGAATCAAAGGGTCTCATTAACGTCGGGCTTTGTTACCTTGAGGAGGAGTCACCTTTCCCAAGGGGGTGTCTCCCCCAAAGCCGCCGCCTCCACGTGCCCCCACGTGCCCAGGGCAGGGCCCATTCCTGCTCTGGCTCAGCTGAAACGCCCCCCCAGGCCCCTCGACCTCTGAATGCCCTTCACCCACAAACCCGTGACCTGCTCCATTCGCTGGCCTCTCCACCCGCACACCCCAGGCTCGGAAGGAGCCCCGAGAAAGCCCCACATAGACGTGGGCCGCCTCCCGCGGGGGTCTCTGTGCTCCAGCCCTGTGAGCAGAGTCTGACCAGAGCTCGGACCCAGCCCCAAACCAGCCCGTTTCACTGCTAGAGCGAAAGCCCTCCCCTTCTGCCCCATCAGGAGAGGAGACTCCAACGTGAGGGGCAAAACGTCAGCAGGAGTCATTAGATCTCCTTGCACACAACGTGTGACGCAGAAGACAGCAGGCCTCACCGGGCAGGCCACGAGGTAAAAAAGATAAAAAGCTGCTGCTGCTGAGTCGCTTCAGTCGTGTCCGACTCTGTGCGACCCCACAGACGGCAGCCCACCAGGCTCCTCCGTCCCTGGGATTCTCCAGGCAAGAACGCCGGAGTGGGTGCCATTTCCTTCTCCAGTGAAAAAGCTTGCTAATAGGATGAAAAGCAAACCAACAGCTCAGATACAGGACTTAGCAGCAAAAGGTTTTACAGTTCGGTTCAGTCGCTTAGTCATGTCCAACTCTTTGCGACCCCAAGGACTGCAGCACTCCATGCCTTCCTGTCCATCACCAATTCCCGGAGTTCACTCAAACTCATGTCCATAGAATCGGTGACGCCATCCCACCATCTCATCCTCTGTTGTCCCCTTCTCCTCCTGCCTCCAATCTTTCCCAGCATCAGGCTCTTTTCCAAGGAGTCAGTTCTTCGCATCAGGTGGCCAAAGTATTGGAGTTTCAGCTTCAGCGTCAGTCCTTCCATTAAACATTCAGGACTCATTTCCTTTAGGATGGACTGGTTGGATCTCCTTGCAGTCCAAGGGACTCTCAAGAGTCTTCTCCAACATCACAGTTCAAAAGCATCAATTCTTCAGCACTCAGCTTTCTTTATAGTCCAGCTCTCACATCCATACATGACTACTGGAAAAACTAACGTTTGACTAGATGGACCTTTGTCAGCAAAGTAATGTCTCGGCTTTTTAATATGCTGTCTAGGTTGGTCATAGCTTTTCTTCCAAGGAGTAAGCGTCTTTTAATTCCATGGCTGCAGTCACCATCTGCACTGATTTTGGAGCCCAAGAAAATAAAGTCTGTCACTGTTTCCACTGTTTCCCCATCTATTTGCCATGAAGTGATGGAACCAGATGCCATGATCTTTGTTTTCTGAATGTTGAATTTTAAGCCAACTTTTTCACTCTCCTCTTTCACTTTCATCAAGAGGCTCTTTAGTTCTTCTTTGCTTTCTGCCATCAGGGTGGTGTCATCTGAATATCTGAGGTTATTGATATTTCTCCTGGCAATCTTGATTCCAGCTTGTGCTTCCTCCAGCCCAGCATTTCTCATGATGTACTCTGCATGTAAGTTAAATAAGCACAATGACAATTTGCTTCTTGATCTGCATACAGGTTTCTCAAGAGGCAGGTCAGGTGGTCTGGTATTCCCATGTCTCTAAGAATTTTCCACAGTTTGTTGTGATCCACACAGTCAAAGGCTTTGGTGTAGTCAATAAAGCAGATGTTTTTCTGGAACTCTCTTGCTTTTTCAATGATTCAACAGATGTTGGCAATTTGATTAATAAGGTTGGCAATTTGGTTAATAATAACTGATTAATAATGCCATAAACAGTAGAGAAGATCAACAGTGTAGATGAAAAGATGGGTATTTTGAGATGTATAATTGGAGCCTATGAATAAGTGAAAATGTAATGTTTGAGTATTAATTAAATATTAAGTATTAATTATTAATATTTAATTGACTGATGTGAAGTCCTAGGGGATGGAGCCAAACACAAGGTTAGTGAGCAGAGAGAGGGGTCAGCAGCTTGGGAATCACCCAGGGGCATGGGGTCAGCGCCCCAGGGCGGCTCTCCAGCTCTGGTGTGCGGGCCCTGTGCTGCCGGGCCTCCTGGGGCAGCTCGGGCGCCGGGCCTCCTGGCAAAGCTGGGGCGCCGGGCCTCCTGGCACAGCTTGGGCGCCTGGCCTCCTGGCACAGCTCGGGCGCCAGAATGCGGGCTCGTGGCGCAGGGCTCAGTGCCCTCAGCGGATGGAATCTTCCCGCACCAGGGATGAGCCTGCGTCCCCTGCTTGGCAGGCGGATTCTTAACCACTGGAGCATCAGGGAAAGCCTTGAAGGCTTATTTTTTTAATTGCCTTTGTTTTTAAAGGGCTCACACTTTTTTTCTTCTAATGCTTTAAAAATCACGTTCCATTATATTCGCCATGGGGAGCAGAGGCAGCGGCCAGCGTGGGGCTCAGGTGGCTCCTCAGAATCAGGGCCCAGGGTGTGTGGATGATGCCCGTTCCCAATTCAGGGAAATGTGTGGGGAGGAGGAGAGGAGGAGTGGGGTGGGGAGAGGTCTGGTCCCAGCCAGGGGAGGGAGCAGCGAAGACCCCACACAGCAACAGTGCGAATAAACAAGTAAATCTCGTAACAAGCCCTTGGAGGAGAAGCACATCCGAGAAGGAGCCTCCAGCCGCCCTCCTGAGCACCTGCCCGTGACACCTCCCGGCGAAGTGTCCCTCTGCTTGATTCTGCCCCCTGTCTGGTTCCAAGTTGAGAACAGAAGCAGAAACAAAGTCCATCGGAAACTCTTAGCTCCTGGGAGCCCCGAGAAGGCTCCGACGACCTGTCATGTCCTCCCCCGCCGCCCCCCTCCCCGCCCTGGCCTTCCCAGCGGGGTCGGCTGCCCCGGGCGCTGCAGGCTGTAAGCAGCAGAGGCTCCAGCTGTGAGCGTCCCTGTGGGCCCGCGGGGAAGGGAGAGGCTGCCTGGTCCTCGTTGGCTGAGAACTCTTGAGACATCTCAGAGAGAAGTGACTCATTCATGCACGGACAAGGCTGGGCTGGGGGAGGGCCAGGCGGCTCGAGGCTGCCCTCCACCAGGCCGGAGTCCAGGAGCCCGTCTTCCCTGTTGCAGCAGGGCCAGCCCAACCTGGGCGCGGGGGGAGTGGGCGTGGGGGGAGTGTCTGCACTTAGACCACCTGCAGGCGCCTAACCGCCCCTCCCCGGGCCGGGGCCAGACCCCTCCCCACCCCACTCCTCTCCTCCTCTCCACACGTTCCCCTGAACTGGAAACAGACATCACCCACACACCCCTGGGCCCTGATTCTGAGGAGCCCGCCCGAGACCCACGCTGGCCGCTGCCTCTGCTCCCCAAGGCCATCAACCCGACAGGCAACACGGA
>SJYT01033695.1:128458-140108 GCA_006410635.1 Cephalophus harveyi
CCCTCTGCTCCCCCTCCACTGTCTCCAGCTGAGTGATTCATGGGCCCTTGAGTCTCGGGAGGGTGTTGTCCTGCCGGGAGAGGCGGGGGGGCCAGGCTCTGAGATGGATGCAGCCTGTCCTGGATGCGCAGGCAATGGACGAGGCCGCCTAGGGGAGCTGCCCTTATCTCGCCTGCAGAGGCGCCCTCTTCATCATCGTGAAGAATGGAAGCTGCGACCGCTCTTCAGAGCCTTCCCTGGGCTGATGGATGGGTCTGCGCTCTCGGCAAGGAGACTTGGCAGCAAAGGCCTCTCTGCTGGGCTCTGCCGACTCTCTGCGAGGAAGCGCACGCCCTGAGGCTGGAAGGAGGCTGCTGCCCATGAGGACAGGGCGGTGGCCGGGCCGGGGCAGGCGGCATTCACAGAGCTCCAGGCGGGACGGATGTGCGAGTCTAGGGCTGCAAGCCTTCCTCCCGGGGAAGCACGCTGGAGGAGCCGGGCCTGCGGCAGAGACTGGTCGGTGGGCAGCAGCGCCCTGCAGGCCGGCACCCCAGGGTAGGACCCTGGGCACAGAGCTGGTCCTAGACAGCACCCCCACCAGGCCCTGGCGGCTCCCCCGCGTGATCGCGCATGGGCCTGCCGCCCAGGAGGAAGCCAGGACCCAGAGGCCTGCTGTGCTGCGGGCAGGCTGACACTCCGCCTGGGCTGAGACCTGGTTGTGCCCAGGGCAGCCCTTCTCTGCTGGACTCAGGCAGGTGTGGCCGGGGTCTGCCTGTGGGGGGCGGGGACTGAGGCGGCCGCATGGACAGGGATCCGGGCCTGGCTGGTGACCTGGGGGCGGGAGTGCCCTGGGCAGCGTCTGAGAGCGCTCCTTGCCCGTGTGACGTGAGGGAGGAGAGGGAGGCCCACCGGACTGTCCCTCACGGGTCTCTTATAATCCTGAGCTGGCCACCCCACCAGGTTGATCTTCTGCGAAGCAAGCCCAGGATGAGGGCTGTCCCCTAGCAAGGCGGCAGGGGCTCCGCCCTGGGGTGACTGCCGACATCGCCAGCTCAGGTCCCCATCCCCACGGGGAGCAGGCTGCCGGAGCTGTATCTCAGGCCACATCTAAGGGATCCGGGGCCCCTGCGGCACACAGAGACCAGGCCGGTGCCAGCCTTCCTGACCCTGCCGCGGGACAGGGAGTCCAGGGCGGAGCCGGCCCAGCCCCCGCTCCAGGCCGCGTGGAAGATGGGGCGGTATCTTTCAGTGAGAGGAGGGTGGAGGATGGGCACACAGAGAGGCGCCTAGCCCCGAACTGCGCGAACTAATGAATAAACCACCCTGACACCCTCCCCCACCACCGCCGACAGGATAATTGTGCCTAATTTCTTAATTTTAGCGCCGTTGTTGCATTTGGCTTCTGCTAATGAGATGTAAATATGTGTTGCGGGTTTGCGGATTTGTTTAATTGCAGGGTAGCTAAACTGCGATTGGCCAGAAGGTTAGACTTGTTCTTGCTTTATTTTTGTTTGCACGCGGCCCCCAAGGGCAAAGAAGGTGCCTCTGGGAGGGGCAGGCTTGACAGCGGCCTCCCCGAAGCAGTGGAACCGAGGTGGGGGGGTTCCAGGCTGGAAAGGGGACCAACGGAAGGGCTGCCTGGACTGCGTCCCTCCCTGGCCACCGTGCCATCCGGAGCCGCAGGGGCGTCCAGGCCAGAGCCCTCAAGAAGCGCGGGCTCAGCCAAGATCCCCACTCCAGCTCCTCCGGAGGGCGGGCCCCCTGCCGCCAGGCCGCCCTGCATTCTGCACTTCTGACTCGACCCTACCGTGCGGTCTCGGGGGGGCGTCTATGCACCGCCGGCTGTCCAGGAGCGGCCTCTGGACTTTTAGAGGAGGACACGAGGTGCCAGCCTGCTGCCCGCGGGGACGAACAGTCTCTGCCCCCAGCCCTGCCTTCCCATGGCTTCTCCGAGACCGCCCGCTGCCTCCCTTGGGTCCCGTCAGGGCTGCAGGCCCCTGGCCGATGAGGACACTGTTTAGTCAGGGTCAGAGCGGCAGAAGCGTCCTGATACTCTGGGTCTCAAGGATGACGATGCTGAGAAATGGACGGTGTGCCTCTCAGGATGCCAGCCTAACCCCCTACCCAGGTCCTCCCCCAGGAGACCCTGGAAGGAGCTGGCGGGCATCAGGGCCACTAGCGTCAGGGTCAAGCCAGCCTGACCCCGGCACAGAGGGTCCCCCAGCCCCGTCGGGCCCCCTGGAAGCAGCAGCTTCTCCGGCCGCCCCTCTTGCCTCCAGCAAACGTTCATTATACATGAAGCTGCTTCCAGCAGAAGGGTTATAATTAATTTATGTCGGGACCATAATAGATTCCAACACAGACAGCTCCACTGCACCCAGCTGATCTCTGGGGCTGCAGAATCCCGAAATTCGTCGTGGGGGCTGCCTCCGCCTGCCCACCCTCCTGGAGCCAGGAGGACATGGAGCCCTCTCCCCAGCCAGGCAGCCCCGACCATGCACACCGCACGGAGCTCCCTCCTGGTGACCCACTGTGGGCTTCAGCTCCCTCGCTTGTAAAGATGGAGCCGTGGGTGGTCCCAGCATCTGTGAGCACTGAGTCAGGCCGACTTCGGCGGAACAGTCAGCACGGCGTCAGAACCTGCTGGGGACAGCGAACAAGGCGCGGCAGCCGCTCAGCCCTGATGCTCCTTTCCGTGTGCGGGGGCCCTGCCGGGGCCTCCCACCTGCTGGACGCCCTGTGGGTCAGGCCCCCCAATCGCCAGTCCTGGCGGTGGGCCCTTCTTCACCCCATGGGTGGGTGTGGAGGGCGCATCCAGATGCTGCCGCACGGAGGCCCCTCGGGGAGCAGCCTGTCTCTTATACACATCTGGCTGAGCCCGCGCTTCTTGAGGGCTCTGGCCAGAGACTCTGAGGTCGGCTCGCCCCGTGGACACATCCTAAGTCTCAGATGGGAAAAGGGCGCAGACGCAGCTGGAGCTCAGCTTTTCGACTCCAGAACCCTCAGCCCTTCTCCCGCCCCCTGGTCCTGCCAAATCGGCCCGGAGAGCCTGCTCCCATTGTGCTGGGAGCCAGGCAGACCAGCAGCCATCTCCCACGCAGCTCACCTGGCCCTGGGTTCCCGGGGGGCCCTGGGTTCCCGGGGTCTGTCCCCGTCAGCCCTCCAGGACAGAGCCTCTCACTCAGGACTAGAGATCTCTGGAGCTCCAGTTTCGAGGGACAGAGCTTCAGCTTCAGAGTGGCCCTAAATTCTGGAAGCACAAGTCACAGATAGTTTTCTGGCATTTCATTAAACACATGATCTAGGTGAGGACTCAACTCGATGATATGATGAGTGACACAGGAGGCTTTGTGGTGGAAATACAAGGGTTCTTCAGGGACCACGAATATTCAGAGGCCAACAAGTTGCATAAACTGAAATACACAGACACATTCCTTGAAACATACAATCTACCAGGTCTGAGCCGTGAAGAAGCAAAAATATCTGAACAGCCCAATAATGAGTAAGGAAATTGAGTAAATAATCCAAAACTTCCCAACAAAGAAAGTCCAGGACCTGATGCATTTACTAGAGAATTCTAGAAAACTGGTACAAATTCTCCTCAAACTCATCCAAAAAATTGAAGAGGCGGGAATGAGCATTTCCAAACTCATTTCATGAGGCCAGTATTACCCTCACACCCAAACCAGACAAGAACACTACACAAAAATAAAATTCCAGGCCAAAAATTTCTGATGAACACAGATGCAAAAATTCTCAACAAATATTAGCAAGCAAAATTCATCAGCACTTTAAAGGGCTCACGCACCATTGATCCATCCTAAAGGAAATCATGAGGTGGCAAAGAGTCAGACACAACTGAGCGACTGAACTGAACTGATTGCCCAAGTGTTCAGGCTACAACTTACAGCAATGTGTTGAGTGAAAGTGGCGAGAGGACAAGCTTGTCTCAGTCCTGATCTTCCGTTCAGTTCAGTTCAGTTCAGTTCAGTTCAGTTGCTCAGTAGTCTCTGACTCCTTGCGACCCCATGGACTGCAGCAAGCCAGGCTTCCCTCCCCATCACCAATCGCCGGAGCTTACTCAAACTCATGTCCATCGGGTTGGTGATGCCATCCCACCCTCTCTTCCTCTGTCGCCCCCTTCTCCTCCCGCCTTCAATCTTTCCAAGCATCAGGTTTTGTCCAATGAAAAGTTTCCGTTTTTTGCATCAGGTGGCCAAAGTGTTGGAGTTTCAGCGTCAGCATTAGTCCTTCCAATGAATATTCAGGACTGATTTCCTTCAGGATGGACTGGTTGGATCTCCTTGCAGTCCATGGGTCTCTCAAGAGTCTTCTCCAACATCACAGTTCAAAAGCATCAATTCTTTGGCGCTCAGCTTTCTTCACAATTCAACTCTCACATCCATACATGACCACAGGAAAAACCATAACCTTGACTAGACGGACCTTTGTTGGCAAAGTAATGTCTCTGCTTTTGAATATGCTATCTAGGTTGGTCATAACTTTTCTACCAAGGAGTAAGCGTCTTTAATTTCATGGCTGCAGTCACCATCTGCAGTGATTTTGGAGCCCTCAAAAATAAAGTCTGACACTGTTTCCAGTGTTTTCCCATCTATTTCCCATGAAGTGATGGGACCGGATGCCATGATCTTCATTTTCTGAATGTTGAGCTTTAAGCCAACTTTTTCACTCTCCTCTTTCACTTTCATCATGAGGCTCTTTAGTTCTTCACATTTCTTCACAATTCAACTCTCACATCCATACATGACCACAGGAAAAACCATAACCTTGACTAGACGGACCTTTGTTGGCAAAGTAATGTCTCTGCTTTTGAATATGCTATCTAGGTTGGTCATAACTTTTCTACCAAGGAGTAAGCGTCTTTAATTTCATGGCTGCAGTCACCATCTGCAGTGATTTTGGAGCCCTCAAAAATAAAGTCTGACACTGTTTCCAGTGTTTTCCCATCTATTTCCCATGAAGTGATGGGACCGGATGCCATGATCTTCATTTTCTGAATGTTGAGCTTTAAGCCAACTTTTTCACTCTCCTCTTTCACTTTCATCATGAGGCTCTTTAGTTCTTCACTTTCTGCCATAAGGGTGGTGTCATCTGCATATCTGAGGTTATTGATGTTTCTCCTGGCAATCTTGATTCCAGCTTGTGCTTCCTCCCGCCCGGAGTTACACACATGCACATATAGCCCAGGACGCACACGTACATACACACATAAGTGATGGACGGATAGATTGTGCAGAATAGCTACCTTAACAGGACGAAAAGTAAATGTACAAAAGTCATAAAAATCAGTGAAAACAAACATTTTTAAATGAGCATGAAAGTGCAAGCGTGCAAGAGTGCAAAACATGGATTTTTACACTGTGAAAATGAAACACACGAGGGCTTGTTACGGCTGGGTCAGCCGGCTGGGTGAGCGGGGCGGTGGGCTGCGCCAGCCGCTCCTGCCCGTCTTGTTAACCCCGCCGCCTGAGAGGAGCTAATCCCGTTGCCCATCTCTCAGCAGAGGAAGGGGCCCAGAGAGGCTGCGGTGCTCGCTCTCAGCCGCACAGCCTGTGAGAAGGGGGCGCCGAGCTGCTGGCCGTGACTGCCCAGGCCCCTCGCCACCCCCGTGAAAATGCACGTGGGAGTGTGAGGGAGCTCTGCAGACCCTTGCTGCACAGCCGCTGGCCTGCGTCTCCAGCTGCCCGCGCACCTCAGTCCCCCAATCAACCCGGAGTCTTGGCAGGAGGCCCGGTCTCTGTCCTGCCCCTGCTGTCGGGAGACGAGTCCTCAGGGAGAAGGCAGTTCCTGAGGCCGCACGCGACAGGGCTTCTGTTTCTGAGCTCACCCACCCCCCTCGTAGTCCTCGTGGCAAGCCCGGGGGCAGGGGCCCCTCCACCTCCGTACTGGCAGCGCTGCTGGGACTGTCCCGGGGCAGCACCAGACGGCCAGCGGCCAGCACCTCCTCAAGAGGATGGGCCGTCCTCGGCCAGCAGCTCCGGGGGCTGGCGTGAGCGGCGCCGTGGGCCTAGAGCAGGACAGTCGCCCCCGGGATTCCGGGTCTGAGCAGGGGCCTGGCCTGGAGGCCTGCAGACGTGAGACTGGGGGGCGCCCTGCCTCCCCCAGACGCGGGCTCCCCAACACGGGGCCGGGGCTGTACTCCGCCCCTCGGGTGAGAGTGGGTCTCGCTGGGCTCCCAGCGCCAGGCTGCGAGCTGGGCAACGGAAGGAAGCAGGCTGCCCAGGTGGTGGCCCCACCGAGGGACCCCAGGCGCCCCCCCGCCCCCCGCCCTGCCAGCCGCTTTGCTCCAGGCTCATAATCCACTCTATCGTGAACTTAAAAAGGTCATAAGGTGGCAAGCCGAGCACGCGAGGCGGTTTCCAGCTTGGGGGACCCCCTGCTCTCTGACGGGTGCAGGCGACCCCCACCTGCCCCCACACCCCACGCGGCAGAGCTCTGAACTTCCAGTCGCAAGTGTGGGCGCTCCACCAGGGCTGCTGCGCGTGAAACAATAAATCCGGGCTCCAGATCTCGAGGGGAGTCAGGCCTAAATTGTGTCCTTAGGCCGTAGAAAGCAGACAGACCTAGAGAACAATCTTGTGGACCCAGGGGCCCTGGGGAAATCCCCCACACGGGCCCTGGGAGCCGGCAGGACAGGGGTCAGGAAGCAGCTCGGTGTCTTGCCTTCATGACCGCACTTTGACCTGGGTCCTACTGTCTCCATGACACAGACGAGAAAGCCGAGGTGGAAGAAAAGGAAGAAGCGACTCCCTGAAGGGTGCACAGGCCATGACGGCGATGCTGGCCTGAACCCGTCAGGCCGACTCCGACCAGCTCCCTCCCGCCAGCCCTGCGGTGGAGGGAGCCCTGCAGGCCTCGGGTGGCTCCTCCTCGGCCCCTCTGGGCTGTGTGTCCTCGGGCAGCGGATGGACGTCTCTGCGCCTCAGGCTCCTGGGTAAAGAGACCGTGAGAGCACGCGCACCCGGCAGGGAGTCACGGCAGCCCTGCAGAGGCCACGTGTGAGGTCTGGAGGGCACTGTCCCGGCTGTGTATGCCCTGTGGCCCCACCTGGCTGCACGCACAGTGCCACCCATGTGAGGACCTTTGTGCTCTCCCAAGACGGGGCCTGTGACCCGGATGGGGGCAGGATGGAGAAGGGTGGCATGCCCTTAGAAGGACAGACCCCGGAGGGGACCCTGCTCCCTGGGCTCACCCGACCCTGACCTTGGCCTCAAGATTCATCGGAGCCAAGTGAGGCAAGGGTCAGAATGAGGCTCGAGCCCGACCGGGTCTCCCGAAGGTGGGGCTGTCCCGGGAGAGGCCCCGAGCCTGCCCCGCTTTAGCTGCGGGCCCTGCGCTGCCCCCTGGGGACCCGGGCCTGGTCTGAACGGGCCCCGTCATGGTCCCCCACTTATTCCTAACGTCGGAGGGCCCGCGAGACATCAGCCGCATGCTTATGACTTCAGCGCTTCCGTCTCCATGGGTGGTGGAGACAGAGAGGAATAGCGGCACAGCTGGGCCCGTGGTCGGGGAATCTCGTCCCGGAAGCCAGCTCCGTCATCTCTCCCACCTGCTCCTTCCCTGTGACCTGGGGATGCAGTGACAGAGGGCGAGTGCCGCTGAGGCCCAGGGAACTGGGGGGCTCCCTGATCCAGCTCCCGAGGGGGCTCCCCGAGTCCTGCTCCCTGGAGAAGAGGCGGGCCCCGGCTCCGGGCTCCCGTGGGCCCCCGCCGGGGCTCAGGCGCCCCCTGGGTCCCGGGGCTGAAGTGGGTGCTGAGTCAGGGGCAGGACCCGCTGCTGGGCGTCGGCCTGCGCTCAAGTGTCTGCAATAATTACTCTCAGAGCACCAGGCTATTTCTGTCTCCAGCAGGAGGATGGATGCTAGTGGTGAGCTTCTCAGGGCGTGGTCGTTCCAGGAGGACCGTGGCCTGGCCAGGCCAACCTCAGCCCCGTCTCGGGTCGGGGAGGCAAGGCGTCAACCCCTAGGCCCTCGCCTGGCTTTGCAGGGCCACCAGCTTCGGGGGGCCACCTCCCCAAGTCCTCTGGGACCCAGCGGCCCCCGCTGGGCTGAGGGGCTCTTGCAGGGCGCAGAAGCCGTGACTCCGGGTGGGCTGGGGGTCTGGGGGACTGGAGGGCACGTCACGCCCTCACCGGCAGCCCCGCGACTCCACCAGGACAGCCAGGTCCAAGGCCTGGAAAGCAGGTCCTCAGACGGGGTCAAGGCTGGCGGTTCACCCCTGAGATCCATGAGCTGGGCTGAGTCACAGCCCCTCCAAGAGTCCGTTTCCTCTGCTGTACGGTCAGCGGCCTGAACGTCAGCATGAGCGGGAATAGGCTGGGCGGCCCTGTTGCGAAGGCCCAGGCTGGCACGGTGGCCCGCGGGCTTGCAGCGGGTGCCCTGGCTGTGGCGTCTACACGGGCCTCAGGCGGCAGGGGAGCCGACCTGGAGACACGTCCACCTGTGAGGCTGTGCTCACGAGGGCCGGCCAGGGCTCCACCCGCAGAGACCTCTCTGGCCGCTGCTCTCGTCCCGAGCCCGGGGCCCATTTGCTGTTCCCGTAGGGTCGGGGCTAGCAGGCCCAAGGCGGAAGTCCGCCAACAGCCCGCGGGCAGCGGTTTGGGCCGGGCAGAGGCAGGGAAGCAGACCACCAGAGCCTCGCCCTCTCTGCCCCCTCCCTGCCTATTCCGGCCTCAAAGGGCTGCTAGAGAGAGCTGGGGTCAGTGTCATGCAGCGTCAGCCCACAGGAGCCCAAGGGCACCGAGCGATGGGCGGGAAACCAGGCGGGCTTCCTGGAGGCAGCGTGAGCCCACAGGAGCCAGAAGGGACCCAGCAATGTGGGGGGAGGGCGGGGTGAGAACCAGGAGTTTTCCTGGGACAGGTGCTGCCAGCCAGCCTGCCCAGGGCCCCAGCTCCCACCAGGCTGGCTCCAATGCCCCGTGCTCCAAACCCAGCTCCCCTCTTGCTTCTGAGCCTGGAGGGTAAGCGTGTGCCATCCTGCTCTCCCCTGGGTCCCCACTTGGGCCCAGCATTACCACCCTTCCCTCCACCCAGGGCCAAATTGAGGGGCAGCGGTCGGGGGGCTCTGCCAGGCACAGCTGGGGGCTCAGGCCGACCTGGTCCGTGCAAGCCCTAGTCTCCGTGCAGAGGCGGGGTCCCTGGCCATCGCGGCCCCGGTCCGTCTGATCTGGGGGCCCCCAGGGTGCCTGGCGCCCCTTCCTAGCCTGTGCTGTGCTTCCCTCTCCAGTTGAGGGGAGGGGTGGGATGGGGCAGGGTGGGGATTAAAGCGGGTGCTCGGGGCTGGCTGGCGGCTCAGAGCTGCAGAGGTCTGTGTGGGGACCACAGGGTCTTGGCGTGGGCCCCTCCCCACCCTCCTCTGCAGGGAGAGCCCGGCCCCTTGTCTGACTCTGAGCCCCTGGTCCCCGCAACTCCGGCACCAGGCTCCCAGGGCGGAAGGGGAGTGGGCGGCCAGGCTATGCCGCCTCCTTCGGCGCGAGGCTGGTTTGGAGCCAGAAGCCAGGAGAGGCGCCATATGCTGGGCTGGCTTTTCCTCCCCATGGGCAGCTGCACAGGCTGGCTTCTCAGAGGCCCAAGCTCTGCCCCTCAGTCACAGGACAGGCAACTGAGACCTCGACGCGGGGCCTCGGGGCCGACACTTGCCCGCCCCTCCCTGAGGACCAGGCCAGGCAGTGGCTGCTGAGACCATGCACGGGGCACTGGCGGCTCCAGGCAGACAGGCCCCCAGAGTGCCAAGCCCGGGCGGGGGCAGGTGCCCGAGACGGTCCCCCCCGCCCTCAGTGGGGAGCGGGCTTTCCTCGGAGCTCCCAGGAGACGCTGGAGCCAGCTGCCGGAGACTCAGGGAGACAGATACTGAGGCTTTGTGTTGAGCCAGTCGCTCAGCCAAGTCCGACTCTGTGAACCCAAGGACTGCAGCTGCCAGCTCCTCTGCCCATAGGATTCTCCAGGCAAAGATCCTGGAGCGGGCAGCCATGCCCATCTTCCCCACCCAGGGACCAAACCCAGGTCTCCCGCATTGCAGGCAGGCTGTCTACCGTCCGAGCCGGCAGGAAGCGGCTCTCACGGAGGCCTCCTCGAGAGGAGGCCTGTTCCCAGAGTTAAAGGAAGGGGCAAGGCTTCCGCCACTCGGGAGTGCCCAGGCCCGGGGACCACAAGCAGGGGATGCAGGCTGTGCTCGCCCCTGCTCACACCCCACACACGCACATGAGTGTGTTACAGCCCCAACGTGCATGCCTCACCCCTCCTCACACCCCACACATGCACACAAGTGTGTTACAGCCCTGACGTGCACGCCTCACCCCTGCTCACACCCACACACGCACACGAGTGTGTTACAGCCCCGACGTGCATGCCTCACCCCTGCTCACACCCCACACACGCACACAAGTATGTTACAGCCCCGACGTGCATGCCTCACCCCTGCTCACACCCCACACACGCACACAAGTGTGTTACAGCCCCGACGTGCACGCCTCACCCCTGCTCATACCCACACACACACACGAGTGTGTTACAGCCCCGGTGTGCACGCCTCACCCCTGCTCACACCCCACACACGCACACGAGTGTGTTACAGCCCTGACGTGCATGCCTCACCCCTGCTCACACCCCACACACGCACACGACTGTGTTACAGCCCTGATGTGCACGTCTCACCCCTGCTCACACACCACACACGCACACGAGTGTGTTACAGCCCTGACGTGCACACCTCACCCCTGCTCATACCCACACACACACATGAGTGTGTTACAGCCCTGACATGCATGCCTCACCCCTCCTCACACCCCCCCCACACACGAGTGTGTTACAGCCCTGACGTGCATGCCCCACCCCTGCTCATACCCACACACACACGAGTGTGTTACAGCCCTGACGTGCACGCCTCACCCCTGCTCACACCCCACACACGCACATGAGTGTGTTACAGTCCTGACATGCACGCCTCATCCCTGTTCACACCCCACACACGCACGAGTATGTTACAGCCCTGACATGAACGCCTCACCCCTCCTCACATCCCACACACGCACACAAGTGTGTTACAGCCCTGACGTGCACACCTCTTTCCTACAAGGAGGGGAGGGGTCTCGACCCTTGAAATTCAACCAGATCCACACCACAAGCCTGGGTTTAGGGCCACAGGTATTTCCGAGGACAGAGAAGCTGAAGGAAGAAGGCTTCGCCCGTGGGAGATGGAAAGGGCCCGACACTGGGCTAGACCCCTGCAGAGTGGAGCTAGGCTGCATGTCTCAGCAGATCCCGCGGCGGGGTCCAGGTGATGCCGGAGAGTGGGTGGGGTCCCTGGCTTCGGGGGGGCCCCTGACTGCCGGGGGCGGGGGGCCCAGAGGAGGAGACCTGCAAGACCACAGAGGCGGGGGCTGGGCTTCCAGGCCTGCGGGTCCAGATTCGCAGCCAGGCCCCGGAGGCGGGGAGGCCGAGGCCCGCTGGGGCCCCTCGCTGGACCTTCACGTGCTCGAGCAGCGGTCAGTTTACAGAGGCGGGCGCTCGGGCCCAGGCGCAGGTCAGGGGATCTGCACAAACCCACCGGGCCGCCTGTGCAGCGGGGCCCCAGGCCGGGTTTGCCCTGGGACGCAGCCCTGACTCCTGACTGCCCGCCCCAAGCTGGGGGGGGGGCCCTCCCCGCCTTGGTTC
>SJYT01033695.1:141046-161524 GCA_006410635.1 Cephalophus harveyi
GCCCCGCCCTGGGTGCTGAAGCTCCCTCCCCGAGATGAGGACATGGAGACTGTGAGCAGAGCCCGGGCCGCTCCGACAGCAGAGAAGACCCAGGCCTCTGCCCCTGCCTCCCCGGGCACCCAGGACCCCGCCAAGGCCCCTCTGTGGGCCCTGCTGCACCTCCGGGGTCTCCCCACAGGGAGGAGGTGCCCTGGGCGGTGGGGGGCGTGGACAGCAAGAGTCCAACTCCCCCCTTCATTTAATGCTCTGAATAAAACACTATTCACAGATGAACTGAGCAGTTTCCAGTGAACACCCATCTTTCTGTGCTTCACTTTTTCATGGGTACTTTCCTAAAGAGCAAGGGCATCGGTAACAATTGAGGGGAAGGGGCCCTTGCAAATCTCGCCAGTTTTCCGAAAGGTCCTACGCGCTCCTGCCCTTTTTGTCTAAAGCAGCTTCAGTTTTCCCCAAAGTTGCTTCCTTTGAGGTGAGTCTTGGTGGGGCGGGCCAGGGGGACAGGGACCTCCTCGTCCGGGAGGAAGCCCGGGAGCTGGTCTTGGGGTTCAAGAGCAGCTGGAAGAGGGTGGGTCAGCACCAGGGGTGAGGAGGTTGCGGGGAAGTCACAGCCAGTCCCAGACCCCGGGGCCGGCAGAGCCGTGGGACAGGGCAGGGCCGGGGACCAGCGGAGGAGGGAGCCCCACCCAAGGGGGGTGGGGGGCGGGGCGCTGCTCCCTGAGGGCCCCTCCCTGGCTCCAGGGTGGGCTGCAGGGGGTCTGTGGGGAGCCGAGCGCCAGCCGTGCTCTCGAGCCCGTGAGCCGGGGCAGCAGTCCTAGCGCTGCGGCCAGGGGGAGCCCAGCCTCGGCCAGCGGGGCCCTGGGCTGCAGAGCACCTCGGGGCCCCGGGCCTGGAGACTCGCTCCCGGACGGAGTCCGGGGCTCTGAGCACAGGCCAAGGCAGCGGTGTGGGCCCTCCCCCGGGAATCCGCCCTGTGGGCCGGGCCCCGAGTGGGGTCTGAAGTCAGGGCCCCCCGGGCCGACTTCCCCAGGGTGCTCAGCCGCAGAGGCAGGGGCCCCACGCGGCTGGAAGCGTGCCCCGCGCCTCGTGCCGCCCTGGACACTGGTCCGCTGAGCTGTGAATGCGGCCCAGGTGATCCAGCCACCCCAACCAAAGGCAGCGGGCGGGCGAGGCCACCTGGCAGGCCCCGCTGGGCGGCCTCTCAGCCTCTGTCTTGGCCTCTTCCTCCTTGGCTGAGCCCACGTGTCCAGCAGACGGAGCTCCTGGACGCCAGTCCTGGGCCCGCGGTGAGGCTCTGCCCACACCGAGAGGGTGGCCAGCCACGAACAGTGCTCACAGACGCAGGCTCCGAGCCGGAGTGGGCACCCCCACCACCTCATCCTGTCCGCCCCTCCTGGGCACCCCTGCACTGCCCCGGCCTCGGGTCAGAGGCTGGTCCCCCCTCAGCCTCTGCCCGCCCAGGCCATCTGCTGGGCGGCCTCACACATTCTTCCTCTTTCTCTTCCTAAAGCATCCACAAATAGCCGGGGATGACTCTCATGGGGTTAAATGACTGGAATCCCGATTTCCCTGTGGTGCAGTTGAGCCATTCCCCACGTTTTCTGTGCAAAGTAACACAGGCCACGGAAACCCAGGCCAAGGCGCAGCAGCTGAGCTTGGAGAGGCTTCCGGCACCGCTGCGCCTGGGCCCGAGTGGCCCCCAGAGCCACGGGCGGCCCGGAAGGGAAACGCGTCGATCCTGCCGAGGGGATGCATGTGGGCAGGAAGGAGGCTGGCGGGGGCTCTCGACGCCGCGGCTGGTGGCCCGCCTCCCCCAGCTCTCCGTGTATCCTGATGGGCCAGTTCACTGCTGCTGACAAGACTACCAGCTGCGTGTCAGCAAAGACCGGGAGCTCACAAGTGGCCACGTGAACCCGAAGAGGACATGGGGCCTCTGGGGAAGGCGTGGCTCGCCGGCTTCTCCAGGTCTGAGTTAGAGGCGTGTTTACCCCGAGCCCCGGTACAGGCTCTGGAATGGGGCCTCTCTCTCAGACGTCTGGGAGCTCCTGGAATTCGGAGCCAGAAGATCCAGATTCTACCCCAGGCTCTGATGCCCACCAGCTCCGTGACCTCACAAAACCCACTCAACCCTAGGACTCAATTTCCTCATCTGTGAAATGGGAACAACACCCTTCACAGGATTGTCTCAAGGATCGAATGAAATGATCTGTGTCATTAGCGAAATGATGGCTGGGGGCAGCTTCCATCTCACGAGTGACAGGCTCACAGTTGTGCCGACCAGCCCTCGTCCTGGGCGTCCTGAGGCTCAGGCCGGAGCTCTGCACACGCAGAGGGCGGAGGTGGGGCTATCGCCAGCATCGCCCCGGTCCGGGTCAGACGCCGTCCACCTGCCGTTCCCGCGCCTCCCGCCCGTCTTTGCCAGAATCCCTGCTCTTGGCTCTAGTTCTGAATCCTGGGAGCTGCCAGAGCCCCTGCGCCCCTTTCCTGCTGGCTACAGGGCAGGCCTGGGCCAGGTGGGCCCTCCTCCCGAAGCGGGACAAGCCAGCCACGTCCCGGCTGCTGCTGGGCCCCGCTGGGCTCAGAGCGCCAGCGTGACCACGTGGTGCCCCGAGGGGCGCCAGGCAGCCGGAGGCAGAGGAGGCGGGACCGGTCACCTGCTCACACCCAGGCACCGGCCACGCTCACCAGCAGGAGGTGGGGTGGGTCTGAGTCTCCAAATACAGCGCACGGCCCTCCAGGGACACAGGGTGGCCGGCCTGCAGCGGCCCCGCTGTCTGCACCCTGGGGGGAGGCAGTCAGTGCGGGGCTGATCCCTAAAAGCCCGACTGTCTGCTGATAGACAGCGTGGGGAAGCGAGAGACAAATCGGCACCCTTCGCGATCAAAGATGCTGTTGCCCTACAGTTACCCTCTGGCTGGAGGGAGAGGACGGGGTAGAGTCGCCTGCTGTGTGAGCAGGGTCCAGGCCGGCTGGCTGAATCCAGGGCACCCAGCTGCACGGGCACCGGCGCTTTACTGGGTGGGGTCGGGGTCAGCGTGGAAGGGGTCTGTGCCCCCAGACTGTGCGGCCCCGGGCAAGTTGCTGGACCACTCTGAGCATCAGGCTCTTCGCCAGCACAATGCCCTCATAAGCCTGTTGGCTCAGGAAGTAACGCTCACGTCCGGACGCAAAGGCCGCAGCCTGAGCCCCGGGCCCCCAGCCGCGATGACCAGGGCCCTCGCAAGCTCTTCAAGAGACACACGCACCTTATCAAAACAGATTCAGTGAGCAAGATGCTTCAGGATCTTTTTTGGATTTATGTTATTTACTCCAAAACCGAATCCAGGCAGTGAACCACATTAATGCCAGATCAGCATAAACATTTAAGACCATTTAGATACAAACCATACCAACTTTCAACTTCTGCCCTTTGGGGTGTTCTTCAGTCAGTCGCGTCCACTCTTTGCGACCCCACGGACTGCAGCACGCCAGGCCTCCCTGTCCATCACCAACTCCCGGAGCCTGCTCAAACTCATGTCCATTGAGTCGGTGATGCCATCTGACCATCTCGTCCTCTGCCTCCCTCTTCTCCTCCTTCCCTTTGGGGTGAGCTAAGCAATTTCCTATTTGCAGGAGCCGGCCCTCCTTCCCAGCCCATCTGGGGTCTCACACCTCCCCTGACGTGCTGGCTGAAGGCGGGGCTCTGCCCAGCAGCGCTATCGCGCCCTCAGAATGCGCCTCATTTCCTCGGGTCAGTCTCTGTGGTGGTTCCCACCCCTCCCTCTGGTTAGTCAGATGCTGAGGTGCCTCCTGGTCCCTTCTCTCATCACTCTGGACTTGCGTGCTCCTGGGCTCCCCTCTCGGGAGAGGGTGGTCTTCTCCCAGCCCCGTCCTGGCAGCCCCTGGAATCTGAAACGGGGCCGGAATCTGTCGTTGAAAACACTCGCTCTGATGCTGCCATCAGCCCCCTTCAACTCTCAGGGAGTCCACGGGGGCGCCTCCACTCAGGACTCTGCGCTCCAGACATGCAGGTGGAGGGAAGGGGGCTCAGACCATGACTGGAGCGGGTGCAGAGCCGGGTCACAGCGGGTGGCGGTGGCCTGTGGGGTGGGGTGGGCTGGGACCCAGGAGCACCGCGCCCCCCGCCCGCACCCCTGGGCCAGCGCCTGAGCCTGCCTGGATGGGATGGGAGACAGCGGGACACCCCCACGGCTGAGCTCCCCACGTCCACTCCTGGTCTGGGCAGACGCTTCCAGAGCCCAGCTTCTTGTACCTGTAGGTCAGAGTTTACGACCCTGCTTAATTTAGCTTTTAATTCCGTACAGGTTCAAATGACCAGCAATTGATTTTCATAATGGATGTTTCCTTCTCATTCAGAGAGAAGGAAACAGCTCCGGTCCTTGGGGCAGGTGGAGGGAAGGAAGGGGCGCCTTATCAGCCAGAGGTCGGACGTGTCACCACGTCAGGGATTTGGGAGTCACGTGGCCAGTCACCAGCCCTGCAGCCTGTACTATTTTCGGTCCATTTTAGATCCACCTTCCTTCTTCCTTGGGGACCATCAGGGACCCCTCCCCAATAAAATGCACCCATGGGAGTCAATTCTTGACACTTGGGAAGGTCTCACAGAGGACAACCTAAATCCGCCTCGCTCTGAAAGGTTATGATTCTCACACTTCATCCCTATGGAGAGGGCCCCAACTGCTATTTGATGCTGAAGACTGGAAAGTGTGGGCTGAATTCCTACGTGAAGCCCCAGCAGTAAATCACAAAAGGAAACAATCCCAGCAGCCATCAGTGCTGTGAGGGGCCTTTGTCTTAACTGAAAAATATCTTTCTCAGAGCCCATCTGCCACCCCACCGCCTCCCTCGGTTCTAGGTGGGAGGGGAATAAGGAGAGCTTTGTGCAGAAAGGAAACTCAGGCATGGAAGCAACCTCGTGTGTTCCGCTGTGGGGGACATTAACAAAACTGCACACAGCGCAAAGCCCTCCTCTTAGACCAGCTTAAGGCTGCAAGAAGGAGCCTCACAGGTGTGAGCCGAAGCAGGCGTGTTTACAGGGGCAACGAAGGAGAAAAGTCCAGTCTAAACTAGGGAGCGGAAATCTCAGCGGTTAGGCTTTAAGTGAAGATGCTGCTGCCTGGGAGCTTAGGCGACAAAGACTTCTTGGAATGGGGGCTCCGAGGAGGTGCCCACAGAGGGGAGGGCAGCAGGGCTTGACTGCCCAGAGGAGAACGGGATGGACGGTGCAGGCAGGGGTCCCGGGAGCTGCGGACCCCGGCACGGCAAGGGCACCCTTGTGCAGCCTCCATCCTGGGCCCTCGAAGTTTCCACCAGGGAGGCGTGGGGATACACGAGGTGCAGGCTCGATCCCTGGGTCAGAAGATCCCCTGGAAGAGGGCATGTCTCCCGCCTCCAGTGTTCTGACCTGGAGATCCCGTGGACAGAGAAGCCTGGCGGGCTACAGCCCATGGGGTTGCACAGAGTCAAAGCAACTGAGCAGGCGCACACACAGTCCCTTAGGCTGCAGGGCCCTTGCACTTCCCCCCAAGAGGCCAGGTCCACAGTGGCCTCAAAGGCACGTCTCCCGGGCCTCTGGGATCCCAGAGGCCAATTTACCTGACTGCCCCCGCAGCCTCTCAGCTCCATCACCTGCCGCCTCCAGCCTCCCCACCAGGGAAGAACAAAGACCAAAACCGATGAATCCTGGAGATATCTCCTCCCTGAAGGCTTCCAGGACTCAGGATGTCAGGAGTGGGAAACCCTGAGAGACCAGCTAGTACACAAAGCACGGTTCACAGCAGGGAAGCTGAGGCCCAGCCTGGCCTGAGAACCCGAGACCAGCCAGAGGTGGGTCAGAGCTGAGGACATGGCCCCCCGAGACCACCCAGAGGGTCAGAGCTGAGGACATGGCCCCCCGAGACCAGCCAGAGGGTCAGAGCTGAGGACATGGCCCCCCGAGACCAGCCAGAGGGTCAGAGCTGAGGACATGGCCCCCCGAGACCAGCCAGAGGGTCAGAGCTGAGGACATGGCCCCCCGAGACCAGCCAGAGGGTCAGAGCTGAGGACATGGCCCCCCGAGACCAGCCAGAGGGTCAGAGCTGAGGACATGGCCCCCCGAGACCAGCCAGAGGGTCAGAGCTGAGGACATGGCCCCCCGAGACCAGCCAGAGGGTCAGAGCTGAGGACATGGCCCCCCGAGACCAGCCAGAGGGTCAGAGCTGAGGACATGGCCCCCCGAGACCACCCAGAGGGTCAGAGCTGAGGACATGGCCCCCCGAGACCAGCCAGAGGGTCAGAGCTGAGGACATGGCCCCCCGAGACCAGCCAGAGGGTCAGAGCTGAGGACATGGCCCCCCGAGACCACCCAGAGGGTCAGAGCTGAGGACATGGCCCCCCGAGACCAGCCAGAGGGTCAGAGCTGAGGACATGGCCCCCCGAGACCAGCCAGAGGGTCAGAGCTGAGGACATGGCCCCCCGAGACCAGCCAGAGGGTCAGAGCTGAGGACATGGCCCCCCGAGACCAGCCAGAGGGTCAGAGCTGAGGACATGGCCCCCCGAGACCAGCCAGAGGGTCAGAGCTGAGGACATGGCCCCCCGAGACCAGCCAGAGGGTCAGAGCTGAGGACATGGCCCCCCGAGACCAGCCAGAGGGTCAGAGCTGAGGACATGGCCCCCCGAGACCAGCCAGAGGGTCAGAGCTGAGGACATGGCCCCCCGAGACCAGCCAGAGGGTCAGAGCTGAGGACATGGCCCCCCGAGACCAGCCAGAGGGTCAGAGCTGAGGACATGGCCCCCCGAGACCAGCCAGAGGGTCAGAGCTGAGGACATGGCCCCCCGAGACCAGCCAGAGGGTCAGAGCTGAGGACATGGCCCCCCGAGACCAGCCAGAGGGTCAGAGCTGAGGACATGGCCCCCCGAGACCAGCCAGAGGGTCAGAGCTGAGGACATGGCCCCCCGAGACCAGCCAGAGGGTCAGAGCTGAGGACATGGCCCCCCGAGACCAGCCAGAGGGTCAGAGCTGAGGACATGGCCCCCCGAGACCAGCCAGAGGGTCAGAGCTGAGGACATGGCCCCCCGAGACCAGCCAGAGGGTCAGAGCTGAGGACATGGCCCCCCGAGACCAGCCAGAGGGTCAGAGCTGAGGACATGGCCCCCCGAGACCAGCCAGAGGGTCAGAGCTGAGGACATGGCCCCCCGAGACCAGCCAGAGGGTCAGAGCTGAGGACATGGCCCCCCGAGACCAGCCAGAGGGTCAGAGCTGAGGACATGGCCCCCCGAGACCACCCAGAGGGTCAGAGCTGAGGACATGGCCCCCCGAGACCAGCCAGAGGGTCAGAGCTGAGGACATGGCCCCCCGAGACCAGCCAGAGGGTCAGAGCTGAGGACATGGCCCCCCGAGACCACCCAGAGGGTCAGAGCTGAGGACATGGCCCCCCGAGACCAGCCAGAGGGTCAGAGCTGAGGACATGGCCCCCCGAGACCAGCCAGAGGGTCAGAGCTGAGGACATGGCCCCCCGAGACCAGCCAGAGGGTCAGAGCTGAGGACATGGCCCCCCGAGACCAGCCAGAGGGTCAGAGCTGAGGACATGGCCCCCCGAGACCAGCCAGAGGGTCAGAGCTGAGGACATGGCCCCCCGAGACCAGCCAGAGGGTCAGAGCTGAGGACATGGCCCCCCGAGACCAGCCAGAGGGTCAGAGCTGAGGACATGGCCCCCCGAGACCAGCCAGAGGGTCAGAGCTGAGGACATGGCCCCCCGAGACCAGCCAGAGGGTCAGAGCTGAGGACATGGCCCCCCGAGACCAGCCAGAGGGTCAGAGCTGAGGACATGGCCCCCCGAGACCAGCCAGAGGGTCAGAGCTGAGGACATGGCCCCCCGAGACCAGCCAGAGGGTCAGAGCTGAGGACATGGCCCCCCGAGACCAGCCAGAGGGTCAGAGCTGAGGACATGGCCCCCCGAGACCAGCCAGAGGGTCAGAGCTGAGGACATGGCCCCCCGAGACCAGCCAGAGGGTCAGAGCTGAGGACATGGCCCCCCGAGACCAGCCAGAGGGTCAGAGCTGAGGACATGGCCCCCCGAGACCAGCCAGAGGGTCAGAGCTGAGGACATGGCCCCCCGAGACCAGCCAGAGGGTCAGAGCTGAGGACATGGCCCCCCGAGACCAGCCAGAGGGTCAGAGCTGAGGACATGGCCCCCCGAGACCAGCCAGAGGGTCAGAGCTGAGGACATGGCCCCCCGAGACCAGCCAGAGGGTCAGAGCTGAGGACATGGCCCCCCGAGACCAGCCAGAGGGTCAGAGCTGAGGACATGGCCCCCCGAGACCACCCAGAGGGTCAGAGCTGAGGACATGGCCCCCCGAGACCAGCCAGAGGGTCAGAGCTGAGGACATGGCCCCCCGAGACCAGCCAGAGGGTCAGAGCTGAGGACATGGCCCCCCGAGACCACCCAGAGGGTCAGAGCTGAGGACATGGCCCCCCGAGACCAGCCAGAGGGTCAGAGCTGAGGACATGGCCCCCCGAGACCAGCCAGAGGGTCAGAGCTGAGGACATGGCCCCCCGAGACCAGCCAGAGGGTCAGAGCTGAGGACATGGCCCCCCGAGACCAGCCAGAGGGTCAGAGCTGAGGACATGGCCCCCCGAGACCAGCCAGAGGGTCAGAGCTGAGGACATGGCCCCCCGAGACCAGCCAGAGGGTCAGAGCTGAGGACATGGCCCCCCGAGACCAGCCAGAGGGTCAGAGCTGAGGACATGGCCCCCCGAGACCAGCCAGAGGGTCAGAGCTGAGGACATGGCCCCCCGAGACCAGCCAGAGGGTCAGAGCTGAGGACATGGCCCCCCGAGACCAGCCAGAGGGTCAGAGCTGAGGACATGGCCCCCCGAGACCAGCCAGAGGGTCAGAGCTGAGGACATGGCCCCCCGAGACCAGCCAGAGGGTCAGAGCTGAGGACATGGCCCCCCGAGACCAGCCAGAGGGTCAGAGCTGAGGACATGGCCCCCCGAGACCAGCCAGAGGGTCAGAGCTGAGGACATGGCCCCCCGAGACCAGCCAGAGGGTCAGAGCTGAGGACATGGCCCCCCGAGACCAGCCAGAGGGTCAGAGCTGAGGACATGGCCCCCCGAGACCAGCCAGAGGGTCAGAGCTGAGGACATGGCCCCCCGAGACCAGCCAGAGGGTCAGAGCTGAGGACATGGCCCCCCGAGACCAGCCAGAGGGTCAGAGCTGAGGACATGGCCCCCCGAGACCAGCCAGAGGGTCAGAGCTGAGGACATGGCCCCCCGAGACCAGCCAGAGGGTCAGAGCTGAGGACATGGCCCCCCGAGACCAGCCAGAGGGTCAGAGCTGAGGACATGGCCCCCCGAGACCACCCAGAGGGTCAGAGCTGAGGACATGGCCCCCCGAGACCAGCCAGAGGGTCAGAGCTGAGGACATGGCCCCCCGAGACCAGCCAGAGGGTCAGAGCTGAGGACATGGCCCCCCGAGACCACCCAGAGGGTCAGAGCTGAGGACATGGCCCCCCGAGACCAGCCAGAGGGTCAGAGCTGAGGACATGGCCCCCCGAGACCAGCCAGAGGGTCAGAGCTGAGGACATGGCCCCCCGAGACCAGCCAGAGGGTCAGAGCTGAGGACATGGCTCCCCGAGACCAGCCAGAGGGTCAGAGCTGAGGACATGGCCCCCCGAGACCAGCCAGAGGGTCAGAGCTGAGGACATGGCTCCCCGAGACCACCCAGAGGGTCAGAGCTGAGGACATAGCCCCCCGAGACCAGCCAGCAGTGAGTCAGAGCTGAGGACATGGCCCCCCGAGACCACCCAGAGGTGGGTCAGAGCCGAGCATGCAGCCCCCGAGACCACCCAGAGGTGGGTCAGAGCTGAGGACATGGGGGGCGTGGCTCCAGGACCCTCTCTGTGCCCCCTCATCCCCAGATGCCCACCCTCTCCTCACCTCCCAGCCAGGCCACCTGAGAAGCACAGTGTCTTCAGCCTCAGCGAGCAGAGCCAGGTTCTGCTGTGGGCAGACTCAGGCCGGCTGTGACTCCAGCATCCAGCCATGGGCAACTGTCCTGCTGGAGGGCCCACCCCAGCCCCACCTGATCCCGGCACTGACTGCGTGCCTGGGACGGTGTTGTGTGACAGTTCTGGGTCCCCGCCTCCTTCTCCAGTGAACCTGGACCCTGAGGCTGAGGGACAGCAGGCTCCCGGGAAGAAGGTCTCTTATGCAGAAAGCGTCTCAGCTCTGAGTACTCAGACCTGCCCTGGACAGCGGGGACCGCTCTCCACCCTCGCCCCCAGCCCCTTCCACCAGGAAGGCCAGGCCCCTCCGGAGGGAGGCCCACCATCCCCCGCATGTGGCCCGGGGGCCAGCCTGCTGCTGCGGGCCCTTTCTTTCTCTGGACACCCTTCTCCGTCAGCACCATGCTGACCGCCCAGGGCCCTGGAGCTGCCGCTGGAGAAACCTCCCAGCGGGTGGGGGCACACGCACCCTGAACTCTCTCCATCGCCCCCCCTCCACGTGTCTCTGGGCCAAAGAGTAGAACGGAGGGCGGTCCCGTCACCCCTCCTCCAGCCCTGCAGGCTTCACGCCAAGTCCAGAGCCACAGTCAGGGACCCGGCTGGCCGGGGACAGACGCGCCCGGCCGCGGGCAGTGCAGGGCGCAGAGGGCAGATCCACGGTCAGCAGCTGGCCACGCCTGCAGGGGCCTGGGCGCTGACCAGAGCGGGGGAGAGGCCCTGGTCCAAGGCGCCCCTCCTGGGAGGCTCGGAGCCGGCTCGTGACCCAGAGGCCCCCCTGAGAACACAGCCTCTGTCTCTGGGCAGTGGGGCGGTCGTGAAGGCTTCTGTGCGGGGACAGCCTGGTTCAGAGCTGGTTTGAGCCTAGTTACTTCAGCAGCAGAGGTCTGAGATGCCAGGATGCTCCAGAAGAGGCTGCCAGGGGACGCTCCTGGCTTGCAGCCCATGTCCCAGCCTCGGGCCCCGAAGCCCGGGCACTGTGGGGACCCCCGGGCCAGACATGAGGAAGGCCAGTGCCCACCCCCCAGGATTTCCCGGGGAGCAGAGCCTGCGGGGGCTCCCCCACGGCCCACACGACCCTGGGTCCTCCTGTCCCACATCCAGGCCCACAGCCTTCCGTGTTCTCGGAGCGGAGGCCCAGCCTACCCCGGTGCATAACTCTGGTCCCTGTCTGGACGCCTGTCTGCGTCCAGAGCTCAGCCCCTGCGGCCGGCCCTGTAAGGCCCGGGGCTTCCCGGCGCTTCCCTCCGGCTTCTCAGAAGACTTCCCGGCGCTGCAGCTCGGGCGCGGCCCCTCCTGACTTCCCGGCTCACCAGGCCGCTTCAGCGTCAGCGCGGGGACAGCATCTGGGTGAGGGAGGGATACGGGGAGGAGGAGAGGGGGAGGGTGATAGGGAAGAGGCCGGGCTGTCCTCTGTGACCTGTAACCTTGTCCTGTGACCTTTGACCTTGTGACCTGTGACCAGCCGACCTGCAATTTCCTGATGGTGCTGCTCCTTCAGGTCTGACCTTGAAAGCTCCCCTTAGACACAGTCAGTTTCCCAGAGGAGAAAACAGTAACGGCAAGGTCTTGTGTCCCCGAGACCCTCCCAGCAGACGTCGCTTAGCTCTCGAGCAGCCCCTCGAGGCGGGAGAGCGTGCTGCCTGTCTCTCAGGAGAGCGCCTGCCGCCGGCGCCTGGGGAGGGGGCGATGCCTGAGCCGCAGGGCCGTGGGGGGCGGTGGCTGACCCCGCTTCTTAACCTCGGAAGGGGCGTCTGCACGGTCCTCAGGCCCTCACGGGCTTCACCCGACTGCGGCCAGGCCCTGGCAAGAGCCAGCGGCTGACCGTAGCGAGCCCTGCGATCGGATGTGGCTGGAGCCACAGACTCCCGCCCAGGGACAGGCCGCCGCTGGGGGCCTGGCAGGGCAGCGGGCACGAAGCCGGGGACAGGTGGGGGTGGAGACCAGGCCCCTCTCCCAGTGCGGTCTCCACCGTCCTGCAGCAGTGCCGGGCCGGGCGGAGCCAGCCGGCGCCTGCTGATGGGGGTGGTGCGCTGTCTCCAACACGGAGCTGGACGGGCGTTTCCCAGAGCTGAGACCCCAGGAGCAGGGCCACCCCCCACAATGAGACCGCAGATGGGGCTGTGCAGCAGAAGACACACCGCGAGCCAGCCTCCATCAGCCCCGCGGGGATGAGTCCTGGCCACGGCGCTGTCTGGGCCTCGCTGAGGTCAGATAAGGGGTTATCGCCGAGCTTGCCACCGATTCACCGCTTTCCGCAGGCAGTAAAGCGTCTGCCTCCAATGCGGGAGACCCAGGTTCAGTCCCTGGGTCGGGAAGATCCCCTGGAGAAGGAAACGGCAACCCACTCCAGTATTCTTGCCTGGAAAATCCCATGGACGCAGGAGCCTGGTAGGCTATGGCCCATGGGGTCGCGAAGAGTCGGACATGACTGAGTGACTGTACACACACACACACACACACACACACACACACCGCTAATCATGAGCTAAGGCAACGGGTCAAGCTTCAAGGTCCAGTAAGTAAAACACACAAATATTCCGACTTAAAAGCTATGCCCGGACGTGAAGGACGCCTAGGAGCGAAGACTCCAGACGCCGACTGGGGTGAAGGGAAGCGGCTGCAGAGCCCAGCCTGCACCTGCCCGAGGCCGGGAAGGCCAGCTCCTGGCCCCAGCGCCCACGCACGGCGTCGGAGCCCTGCACCCAGCGGGACCGCCTCTCCAGGGCTGGGGCCGGATCCACGGGGCCGGGACCCTCCCAGGCTGCAGCCAGAGACGCAGGGCCGGGCCCGGGAGCCTCCTGGAGGCCTCCTCCACGCCTGCCCAGCAGCGTGGCCCTGACGGCGGGGCGGCCACCGGCTCCTCCTCCCCGCTCCCGGATGGCCAGGGGATTGTTTTCCCTGTGGTTTCGTCTCCTCGTCTGTGCGGCGGAGTCTGAGGCGGCTGGAGAGACGAGCAGGCTTTCTGTCCGTGGTTCTCTGAGCCCTCGGGAAGGGCCGGGCGGTGCTGGGCACAGCGCTGAGGGGTGACCGGGTGGGACCTGCGGGGTGACGCGGCAGTCAGGGCGCCGGCGCGGTGGGCATCCGCGTGCTCAGCGGCAGGGCCCTGCCCGGCTCGGGTGCCGGCCTGCAGGGGACTCCACGGCCAGCCCTGGGCAGCGGTCACGGCCCAGAGGCCAGCAGGTTTCGCGTGAAGCTTGTGTGGGGACGTGGGTCCTCTTCCCCTTGACCCTGGGGTGGAGGGCAGTGTGAGCCAGTGTGCCCTCCCAGCTGAGCCACAGGGCGCATGTGAGCAAGGCCTGCCCCGCGCAGGCTGTTCCGGGCGGCACAGCTGGGGTGATCTGCGCTGCGGGCTACGCCTGCGGTTCCCGACTGCGTGCGGCAAGCACAGCGCTTGTTCTCGCAGTCTTCTCAGCATCTGTCAGACGGGGACGAAAAGGATGTACAAACGGGAATTTTTCTGAGACTTTAAACGGGACCAACTGTTTAAAAGGTGCCGCCCGATACTTGTCAGACGCCAGTTCCTGAGGTAATAGAAACGGTGCCTGCGTCTCTGAGACGCCCCGCGTGGCTCTCATCCCGCGGCGCGGGTGACGCCAGAGCCACGTCCCAGCGCCGCTGCTGAGCCGCGCGGCCCTGCTCCTGGCCCCAGCGCCCAGGAGCCCAGCCTCAGCTGACCGCTGCTGAGCCCGCCGCGGCCCTGCTCCTGGCCCCAGCGCCCAGGAGCCCAGCCTCAGCTGACCGCTGCTGAGCCCGCCGCGGCCCTGCTCCTGGCCCCAGCGCCCAGGAGCCCAGCCTCAGCTGACCGCTGCTGAGCCCGCCGCGGCCCTGCTCCTGGCCCCAGCGCCCAGGAGCCCAGCCTCAGCTGACCGCTGCTGAGCCCGCCGCGGCCCTGCTCCTGGCCCCAGCGCCCAGGAGCCCAGCCTCAGCTGACCGCTGCTGAGCCCGCCGCGGCCCTGCTCCTGGCCCCAGCGCCCAGGAGCCCAGCCTCAGCTGACCGCTGCTGAGCCCGCCGCGGCCCTGCTCCTGGCCCCAGCGCCCAGGAGCCCAGCCTCAGCTGACCGCTGCTGAGCCCGCCGCGGCCCTGCTCCTGGCCCCAGCGCCCAGGAGCCCAGCCTCAGCTGACCGCTGCTGAGCCCGCCGCGGCCCTGCTCCTGGCCCCAGCGCCCAGGAGCCCAGCCTCAGCTGACCGCTGCTGAGCCCGCCGCGGCCCTGCTCCTGGCCCCAGCGCCCAGGAGCCCAGCCTCAGCTGACCGCTGCTGAGCCCGCCGCGGCCCTGCTCCTGGCCCCAGCGCCCAGGAGCCCAGCCTCAGCTGACCGCTGCTGAGCCCGCCGCGGCCCTGCTCCTGGCCCCAGGGCCCAGGAGCCCAGCCTCAGCTGACCGCTGCTGAGCCCGCCGCGGCCCTGCTCCTGGCCCCAGCGCCCAGGAGCCCAGCCTCAGCTGACCGCTGCTGAGCCCGCCGCGGCCCTGCTCCTGGCCCCAGGGCCCAGGAGCCCAGCCTCAGCTGACCGCTGCTGAGCCCGCCGCGGCCCTGCTCCTGGCCCCAGCGCCCAGGAGCCCAGCCTCAGCTGACCGCTGCTGAGCCGCGCGGCCCTGCTCCTGGCCCCAGCGCCCAGGAGCCCAGCCTCAGCTGACCGCTGCTGAGCCGCGCGGCCCTCGAGTGCGTCGCACCGTTGCTGCCGTTCTCAGCTCTTGGTGTCGGCTGGAGAGACTCAAGGCCACAGCAGAGGGCGGGCCAAGAGCCAGGCAGGTTTGCTGCTGCAGCGGAAGGAGCCAGGGGCAGGGCGAGCCCGCCTGCCGAGGGGGAGCACGGGTGAGGGGCCCTGAGGCGCAGCCCCGCCCAGCTCCAGTCGTGCAGCTCAGGTGCAGCCCCAGGGTGAGCCAGACTCTCTTCTGATAAAGTTTCATTCCGGTACCAGGCTGGATTGGACCCGGGGATGTGGGGTGAGATGTGCTGGATTGGACCCGGGATGGGGGGTGGGACGTGTGGTTTGCTGGCCGCCGGCCTTGGGGGTGAGGAACCGCAGGGAGAGACGCACGATGGATCTCAGGTTCTTGCATCTTAAAATCTTCATCTTGAAAAGACATTCTTTGCAGACCAAATGTCCTACCAGCCTCCACTCACCGCAGGCCTTCACTTCCTGCCCCAGGCTGCTCACTCTGCACAGCGCTGGAGGCCCATATCACGGTCAAACGGGGGTTCCTGGGAGACGGAGCTTCAGGCTGCAGGTTGACTAATATGGGGGGCAGGTGGGAGGGGGCAGGGGAAGGGGGCACCCCCCGCGGTCCCAGGGCAGGACAGGCGGTTGGGGGTCAGTCCTGAGCCCTCCAGGAGCCGGCGTCTCCAGGAGGCTTTTAACCTTGGCAATGAAAAAAGGGACTTGATGAGCCCTGGAAGCTGGCTCAACTCATCAGGTTTATTCCTAATAGAAAACTCACGCTGAGTGAGCGAGCCGGCTGCAGAGAGGGCCCCTGGTTCCAGATGTGAGAGAAAAGGCAGAGCTGTGTCCTGACGTTGATGGGTGTTTTCTCCTTCACTACCTCACAGCAGAAGTGAGTTTTAATCATCTTCTCTTTTGTGGGGAAAGCGTAGCTCTCCAGCCCCATGAATCTCATTCTTCTCTGGAGGAGGAAGTCTTTGTTCAGTAGCTCAGTCGTGTCCAAATCTTTACGACCCCATGGACCACAGCACACCAGGCCTCCCTGCCCATCACCATCCCCCAGAGCTTGCTCAAACTCATGTCCACTGAGTTATTGATGACATCCATCCATCTCATCCTCTGTCGCCCCCTTCTCCTCCTGCCCTCAGTCTTTCCCAGCATCAGGGTCTTTTCCAGTGAGTCAGCTCTTAGCATCAGGTGGCCAAAGTGTTGGAGTTTCAGCTTCAGCATCAGTCCTTCCAATGAATATTCAGGGTTGATTTCCTTTAGGATGGACTGGTTGAATCTCCTTGCTGTCCAAGGGACTCTCAAGAGTCTTCTCCAACACCACAGTTCAAAAGCATCAATTCCTCTGCACTCAGCCAGGGAACAGCACACTTGTAAGATTTTGTCGTCAGTAAGAATTGCATTGCAAAAGCGGGCAGGGCACGCTTACCACGTGCGCACGGGCGCGCACACACACACACACACACACACACACACACAGGCGATGGCGACAGGCTCGGCCCCATTGAGAGGTCGCGCCAACGCTCCTTGGAGAGTTCCTTGTGGGTGGCGCAGTTTGGAGAATGCAGCCTTGTGAGACACAGCAGGTGAGCGGAGGATAAACATCGTATCTGATGATACTGTCTGAGCAAACTCGTGCGAGGCCACTTTTCGGAAGATGTATTTGTCCAGAAGTACATTTAAGATCGATAAGGATGTCGCGGTGTTTATTGAAGGAGTAAAGCATGAACGATTTTGTGTTGGTTGAGGCGTTGGTTCTCTTTCTAACCTACTGACATCAAGAAGTCCCTCATAAGGGGAGGGGCTGACCTCCTCGTCAGAGGCCTCCCATCTCCAGAGAAGGAAAAGCAGAGGAGCGCTGTCCGAAATCTGCTCACGCATTTCCACGGGGTTTGTTCTGGTCGGGAAAGCGGGCTCTCCTGGGGGGCAGGGGCGATGATGGGACTCTGCGGGAAACAGCAGTATGGGGTGGGACCGCACCCCCGGGTTACACTCGGCCGAGGACGGTGCCGCAGCCCCCCACCCGGGCCTTCCACTGGGCGTCACCACCCCGGCTCCTTGCCACGCAGACCCAGACGCTCAGGGCTCCAGCCTCCAGACCCGCGTGCGGCCTGGCCTAGCCAGATGCCCAGAGGACAGTGCACGCAGGCTCCCTGACCGATGGGCGTCAACCTGCATGGGGCGGAGGACCAGGCGTGTGAGGAGATCTTCCAAAGCAGAAGCTGGGGTAAGTCAGCTCTGCGTGACTGCAGACCCGCCCCGGGGCCCCAGGCCTCTGGTCCTGATAGTTTCCTCTGAAAGTACTCCGTCAGCCGAGCTTGTGATGGTGCAGGCGGGACCCTGCAGAAACCCTGAACGCCCTGGCCCTGAACCGGAAGAGGAGGGGTCCAGTGGGAAGTTCTGAGAACATTCAGCCAACGTACCGAATTGACAAGTTTCTTTTTGCAAATGTGACAGAGCAATATGATAAAAAATCATCGCACCCAGCGTGGGCACTCAGACAGCCTGGAGGGGTGGGGTGGGGCGGGAGGCGAGGGCTCAGGCTGGAGGGGGATGCATGTCTGCCTATGGCAGATTCACAGTGATGCATGTCAGACCATCACGATATTGTAAAGTAGTTATCCTCCAATTACAATACATGAGCTAATTTCTTTTCAAATCACCAAAATAAGCCTCTCTCTCAAGGCCACTCAGTTGCGCGCGATTCTTTGCAACCCAAGGCAAGGATATGGGGGGGGGGCTGCCATTCCCTTCTCCAGAGGGTCTTACTGACCCAGGGGTGGAACCCGGGTCTCCAGCACTGCAGGCAGATTCTTTACCATTTGAGCCACCAGCCTAAGCAGCTCTTTGAACAAATAAAAATTATGGTATAAGAATGCATATTGGCAGATTTTTTAAATACACAGTACATAAAATAAAAACACGATACGATCTTCAGCGTGTTGGAGTGAGTGGAATGTGTGTTAGGTGGGTGAGCAGGGTCTGTGTTTCCTTCAGGGAATTCCCACAGGACACAGTCTCCCGAAGGTGTTTTCCCTCCTCTGATTGAATTTGGGTTGGTTCCCCAATGTTTTCTTTGTGATGATTAATCTTTTTGTCAACTGTGGTGTCCATCAGTCAATCAGATGCTAATCCAGACGCCAGGGGCTGTTGGGTAGATGTGACCAACGTTTACCATCAGTGGACCACGAAGAAGCAAGAGGTTATCGTCCGTGACGCGGGAGGGGCTGACCCAGTGAGCCGAGGCCTTCACAGAGGAAGGGTTGTGCTCTGCCCTGGGTTCCAGCCTGCCCTGTGGACTTGGGACTCACAGGCCCTGCAATCCCGTGAGCTGATCCCTTAAAAGAAATCTCTCCTTCTTGGGTCTGCTTCCCTGGATAGCGTGGATGAACACAATCTTCTAACACGTGGTAGACAGACCTGAGCGGCGTGGCCCCATGGAACAGGGGGCACGTTAGAGGTCAGTGTGGAGGGACCGTTTCTGCACCCGCGGGCTGACTGCGCTCAGCGGCTTGCACTGCAAACTCCACACCTCCCCCTGGGCCCTTGGTTAGGCAGCCCCACAGAAGACCTGTGTCTCCCCAAGTCACCCCGTTTCCGTGCATCTGGCCCGGGCTTCGGGCGGCAGGCACCCTCCCGGCTCATGGCCAGGGCCCAACCACCCCGGTCTGCGGCGCCTGTGACCTGGGAGGCCGAGCCCCTGTCCCCGGTGGCAGGCGGGGCGCCCTCAGGTGGCTGGCCATCCCGGGGCACTCAGCGCCGCCTCCCGCCTGGCTGTGGGAGGGCAGAGGGAACGCACGTGTGAGTAGGACGACCTATCACCGTCAGCCTGGCCTCGCTGACAGTTCCTTAGAATCCATGCAGTGGGCACCAGACGCGGTGTGTCGAGTGACAACCGCCGGAGATTCGCGGGGCAGCGCCTGTGGGCCTGGACATCTGCCTGCTCACCCGCAGCGCGTCCTTCCGCCCAGCACTTCAGTCGCCTTCGTCACATCGAGGGCCCAGCCCCGGAGGCGGAGGGAGGGGAAAGTGCCAGCTGGAGGCTGGAAGCCTGCCTCTCGCGGGGCTGCCCTGATGGGGGCGGAGGTGGAAGGACCTGACCTTCTGACCCCAGCAGGGGCGCCTGCCGTAAAGGGGGCGGGGAAGGGGAGACGCCCTTGGAGGACGCCGGTCCACGGGTCCCCCTGCTTGTCCCTGGGGCCCTGCGGCCAGCCGAGGAGGGCTGAGGTGCCCAGCGGGCTGAGGGCTGAGGCTGAGGCACTGCCGCCCTCCACCCAGGCCGTGCTCAGCACTGCGGCTGAGCCCGGGCAATTGGGGCTGAGCTGCAGCCCAGGGTCTCTTAGACCTGCCACCTTCCGCTCGGTGTCCCTGTGTCCCGTCTGCAGCTCACAGCCAGGCGAGGATGCGGCCCCGCCTCCTCAGATGCTGCTCCATGTCCAGTCGGGGGCCCCACTGGACACAGGCAAGGAGAGTCCAGGAGGGTCTAAGGACCCCATCGCTCGGGGCCCACGGGGCCTGGTCCCTCCCCTCCGCACAGGGCCCAGCACCCAGGAGCTCGGTCCTCCTCTGCTCCAAATAGCGAGGGGTGGGCGGCCCGGCATCTCGGGCTCCTGGCCAGCTGGGTCTCCACGGTCCGTGGAGACCGTCTCCGTGGTCTCAGAGGACCCCACCGCTCGGGGCCCACGGGGCCTGGTCCCTCCCATCCGCACAGGGCCCAGCACCCAGGAGCTCGGTCCTCCTCTGCTCCAAATAGCGAGGGGTGGGCGGCCCGGCATCTCGGGCTCCTGGCCAGCTGGGTCTCCACGGTCCGTGGAGACCGTCTCCGTGGTCTCCCCTGCCCACCCTGGCCCTTCCCCAGCCCTCTAGACCAGCAACCGGCGAGGCCTGCCCGTGGGAGGCACCACTGCCCCTCGCTCTGCGAGGCAGGAGACGACGTACCCCAGAGACTCACGCGGAACCGCCTCGCCTCAGCCTCACAAATCAATCAGGCGGTCTCAGAAGGAGGCCAGGATCATGACGAACATCCCCAAAGACAATAAACGGAGGCTCCTCAGCCATCATCACAAGCATCCTGATCCACCTGCAGCCCCGCCAGGCTGGGCCCCGCCAGGCCCCGGGTCACGAGACAGGGAGAGAAGCGTCTCCAGCTCTCTCTGGAGTGGGGAGACGGCCTTCGGGCCTGAGGGTGGCCCCTCGCTCTGCAGGGATCACAGCGGGGCTGTACCACATGCCTTACCTGAGCTGGAGGGAGGGGGCGGAGGCCTTCTGTTCGCTCAGGGTCTCTGAGGCCAGTTGAAGAGGCAGCCGTGGCGGCGGTCCAAGTCCCAGGTGAGTCAGGGACGTGGCCCAGCCAGGCCAGGGGGCTGCTGGTGAGCTTTGCTGCGAGAGCAGAGCGGCCCCCTGACCCCTGCCCGCGGCGTCACTGAGGGGGGCGCGCTCATCTGCACGGGACTCCCAGGAACACGGGGGGCTCGCGTGAGTCGGTGACACCGTGGGCTGCCGGCTGCGCCCCAGCCCAGAAAGTCACGTCCCGGAAACGGCTCTCCTGCTCTTCAAGGCTCAGTCTCCAGGTTGCAGGCATGTGGGGACCCGGGGCCTCCCCCACAGCATATCAGAGAGCAGCCACCGCCCATCCAGAGCCGGGTCAGCCCACCCGAAGTCCCCGGCCACCCGCACGGATCTCGTCCCCGGGAGCCAGTGGAGGAGAGCCACAGCGGGGGGGCTGGACCCACCGGAGGAGGGGTGGTCAGAACCCATGCCCGGACCATGCCCTGCAGCGCCCCTGCCCACAGCCCCACCCCTGCACCCCTCCCCACGCCCCGCTCACGG
>SJYT01033695.1:161635-207940 GCA_006410635.1 Cephalophus harveyi
CCTGCACCCCTCCCCACGCCCCGCTCACGGTGCCAAGACGCTTCTCAGGCCCTGAGTCACTCCTTCAAATCAACAACGCTGACTTACACCCACTTTACAGATGAAGAAACTGAGGCCCGGAGAGGGTAAGTGTCTTGGTCGAGGTCACACAGCGAGTAAGGGTCAGAGCTGGGCTCTAAACTCAGGGAGGCTGACTCCAGAACCCACCAAACTGTTTTTATTTCCCAGGGCCTGCATCCCTCCAGAAGGCTGGCTCTTCCATTATCACCGTATGTGATAAAGCCCAGAATCAACAGGGCTTAACAGAAAACAAGCCCTCATAGCCCAGCCCAGCAAGCCAGATCCGGTCGCGGCTGGGTCTCCGGTCAGCCCATCGCTGAGGGGTGCATCTGCTCCCTCGCCGGTTGGTTAGCGCCTGCGGCTGAAGCCTGTGCACCCCGCCCACCGCAGCACCTCCCGGGACCCCCGGGACCCCCACCCAGCAGCTGACAAGAGAATAACACCCCACGGCCTGCATCTCTAACCTGGCAGGCGAGGCCTTTAGCGGAGGGTGGCGTCCAGGGGGAATAACTGCTTGTCCCTCCTGAGTGAATGGGCCAGGCTGTGTGTGGACCCAGAAGTGGCCCGAGGCAGGCCCAGCCCGTGGCCTCGGTTCAGCCCTGGGAAAGGGCTGGCCCCACCTCGAGCCCCTCTGTTCCCGGCCAGGTGCTCCCATGGACACTGTAAACGTGGGACCTTCAGGACCAGTGACAATTTTGATGGGCTACACTAAAAATTCTGTAAAGATGCTTAAGATTTAACAAGACTGACTGCTTAACTGCTTCTTTTTATGTGTCTATAAAAGCGATATCATCGAAGCAGAGCCTCGGACAATCAATCTGCCTGTGGTCAGCGGGGAACCCAGGGCAGGACTACTGCCCAGCGGAGGTGTGGCCAGAGGGCCGGTGGGAAGGACACGAGGCTGGGTGGGCAGGGAGCGGCCTGGGGTTGCAGGTGACTCTGGGGGGGTGACCAGGGGAACAGAGCCCACGGGACCACGGGAGAGCTGGGAGGTGATGAGCTCGACTTGGGCACCAAGCGCTGAGCCTGCAGGCAGCCTGGCGCCTCAGGAGAGAGGAGCGCAACCCCTACCCTTGGTGGGCGGAGCCCGCGTGGCTCCTGGGGACCCTCAGAGCCTGCAACTGCAGGAGACGAGTCCCCTGCAGGAACATGGGGAGCAGAGGCATCACCGAGCAGCCCCCCAAGACAGACAGGGAAGGAGAGACACAGGGAGTCTGCGAGCTTCGAGCTCCACCCTCCCCGAGCCCCCGAGGACGGCACTGCTCCCGAGCGCTGCGGGTCCACCACGGACTCCACAGAGGCCACCGTTGGATGGCTAAGGCAGGGCAATCCTCGGGAGGTGGATCCAGCTCTCCCCGAGTCCCTGTGCCGGGGCAGGAAGGCCTGCCTGGGGCCGGGCGCGGGGCTGGCCCTGTCCTGGGCGGGCAACTCCCTCCCGGCCTGCAGGCCCTGGGTTCTGACCTTGAGGCCGGCGGGGGTCTGCCTGTGAAGGGCTCTCTGTCTCTGTTTCCTTCCCACCCTTTCCTTAGGCCCATCAAGTGTCAGCACCCCACCACTGGGGGAGCAGGGGGGCTCCCCACAGCAAGCCACGAAGCTGGGGGTGCTGGTGGCAGGGGAGGGCCGCACACGGGGGCCCCCTCTGCCCTGGGTCAGCAGCGTGAAGGTCTCCCCGAGGGCCTGCTGCCCCGGATCGTGAGGCTCGGGCGGGTTTGTAAGGACTTGGCAGGAAGGCTGCGGGTTTCGGGATCGTCCAGGAAATGGTAACTTTCTCAGGTCAAGCAGAGAGGTGGGAACACACCCAGTCCTCCCACCTTCCTGTCCGCCCATCCACGACAACCCCCCTGGCCCTCCAGGGTCAGCCCCTGGAGTCAGATGGTTCACGGAGGCACGTCAGCTCACCAGTGTGTGCAAACAGCTACACAAGCCACGGAGAAAGTGCAGACAGAGACTTGAGCCACTGAGGGGTCGCTGGAACCCAGAGGGCTGGCTCGGGCCAAGACTTTGGACTCCTGGGTCTTCAGGGCCTGGACCTCCCACCCACGTGCTCGGGGAAGTCCACCCCCAGCCGACCCCCGACCCTCTGCTCCAGGCTCACAGCACAGGCACGGGCCTCGCCACCAAAGGCGAGGGCAGGCTGTGGTTTTCCGTGGTTGCTGGGATCACAGAGGTGGCTCAGAACGGCCAGGTAGAAAGGTCCCCACACTGCCCACTTGCCTGGAACCGGGCCCAAGGCCTCCCAGTGGGGCGGCAGGGCCCAGAGGCCACGGCACGCCTCCAGCAGGACGGCCTCACCAGGGACCTTCTCAGGGAAGCAGCCGCTGGGAGCTCAAGGGGGCTTTCCAGGAAGCAGGCAGCCGTGCATGGCCCGGAACCCAGTGAGGGGCAGGAATGAGGCAGGGGGCTGGCTCAAGGGGCCTGGAGGTTTCGCACGGCCTTGGAACTGAGGGAGAGCTCAGTCTCCCCGAGACAGCCTGCCCAGCCGGGTCCCTCCTGGGTCGGGGGCACAGCACCTTCTGAAACCCAGCTCAGAGTCAGCTAGGCCTGAGAAGGAGCAGGCCCAGTTCCATCGGGAGTCCTGGACTCCCTGCCGACACATGCAGACGTGATCAGACCATGTCCCTCCAGGCGGCAGTTTGGGGGAAGAAGCCATGTACATCGTGGAGCCCGCCCCGCCCTGCCCCAGGCAGCTCGCCTCCGGCACGGGTTAGGGCCTCCTCTCTGTCCCGCTGCTGGGCGCGCCACCCCCTCCGCCCGAGCCCTGCCCCAGGGCCTTGAACAGCTGTCCCCCAGCAAGGCTCTCTGCCAGGACAGGGGGACCGAGGCCATCACCCGAGCGCTTTCCCCAGAGCCAGGGCTAGCGGGGTCAGCGACCGTGGGCCCGGGACCACCCTCAGTCAAGGCTGGCGGGCTCAGCGCGGCCGGGGGCCGGGACCACCCTCACCTTTGCCCCTGACCAGGCCCACAGCCAAGGGCCCAGGACGCAGCCTAGGGGCCATCTCCAGCAGAATCTCCCCCCAAACAGCGTTTCCTTGGCTGTGACGCCTCCGCGACTTTAAAATAAGAAGTCTCTGTGTTTCTCTTCTCTCTGAGAACACTGGGATCAAAAGAGCAGCTTTATTCGGGAGAAAAGACACGTGATGGCCCCGTCAGGATGGCCAGTCTAGGCACACGGCCCCGAGTCTGGGGCTCGTTTTGATTTCCTTCTCTCCATGAGACATCCGGGGTAAGGTCTGTGAGCACGGTGGGACGAGCCCCCGGCTCTGAGAGTGTCACACAAGCCGCCGCGGGGCACCAGGCCCAGAGCCCAGACCGTCTTCACAGCGAGTCAGGAGGGAAAGAGGGCTCCCCGCTCCCGAGAATGGTTCCGGCACCAGGGGCTCCTGGACACTCGTCTGCATGGCTGAACCTGCACCTGGGCAAGCGGGAAGACGGAAGCACACCCAGGCTCGGCTCCCCGCCGAGGCCCCAGGGCATGAGACCGGCAGAAGCTGAGGTCCTACAGGGAGCTCGTGAAAACACCCATCCATGGAGGCGGCTGGACGCCAGCCAGGGCACCGACTCCCCGACACGGCCTGGCCCGATCCGCCGTGCACAGGGGCAGCTCCAGAGGGTCCTCCAGGCCAGACGAGATGTGGACCAGGCCCTGCCTCTTCCCGACGGCCCTGCGCCCATCGAAGAGTGCTAGCCCTGGTGCCGTCGACACAGGCGTCCCGCTGACAGTGCTTCCTGCTCCTTCAGCACCTGTTTTGGTCACAGTGCTTCCTACTCAGTGAGGGGCAAGGCATTGCATGCAGCTAACCTATAACCTCGGACGCACTGAACAGTCCTCAGACGTTCCCGGGCTGACTCGGCATTCATCACACCATCGCTGAGCGGGGCACCTGCGGAAATGCGGAGCTAAGTCAGATACACTTGCTGGCCTTGCTGGGGGTTCATTCCGGTGAATGAGCATGGACTATGATTCCCGAAAACCCAGAGGGGAAGCCCAGGGCAAGGGGGCTGGTGAGCTGGGCCTGGGAGGGCCGCTGTGGGCCTGGGGAGAGTGCAGCAGCGACAGATAACTGGAAAAAAGGGCATAATGTGGCAGAGGTCAAACGCGTGTTCCGAAAGCAGATGCCACATGGGATGAAGAAAAACGCCTGTTTGAGTCGGGGTGGTCGGGAAAGACCACTCGGCCTCACAGAGAAGAGAGGTTTCTCACAGGACCCTCGAAACGAGCTGGCTTCCTTCCCAGTGCAGCTGGAGAAAGGGGAGGGAACTCCCGCCAGAGGATAAGCTGGTGATGGTGGAGACGGTGGAGATGGTGGTGATGGTGGAGACGGTGGAGATGGTGGAGATGGTGGTGATGGTGGAGACGGTGGAGACGGTGGAGACGGTGGAGATGGTGGAGACGGTGGTGATGGTGGAGACGGTGGAGACGGTGGAGACGGTGGAGATGGTGGAGATGGTGGTGAGGGTGGTGATGGTGGAGATGGTGGAGACGGTGGAGATGGTGGTGATGGTGGTGATGGTGGAGACGGTGGAGACGGTGGAGACGGTGGAGACGGTGGAGACGGTGGAGACGGTGGTGATGGTGGAGATGGTGGAGATGGTGGTGATGGTGGTGATGGTGGTGATGGTGGTGATGGTGGTGAGGGTGGTGATGGTGGAGATGGTGGTGATGGTGGTGATGGTGGAGATGGTGGTGATGGTGGTGATGGTGGTGATGGTGGTGATGGTGGTGATGGTGGTGATGGTGGTGATGGTGGTGATGGTGGTGATGGTGGTGATGGTGGTGATGGTGGTGATGGTGGTGATGGTGGTGATGGTGGTGATGGTGGTGATGGTGGTGATGGTGGTGATGGTGGTGATGGTGGTGATGGTGGTGATGGTGGTGATGGTGGTGATGGTGGTGATGGTGGTGATGGTGGTGATGGTGGTGATGGTGGTGATGGTGGTGATGGTGGTGATGGTGGTGATGGTGGTGATGGTGGTGATGGTGGTGATGGTGGTGATGGTGGTGATGGTGGTGATGGTGGTGATGGTGGTGATGGTGGTGATGGTGGTGATGGTGGTGATGGTGGTGATGGTGGTGATGGTGGTGATGGTGGTGATGGTGGTGATGGTGGTGATGGTGGTGATGGTGGTGATGGTGGTGATGGTGGTGATGGTGGTGATGGTGGTGATGGTGGTGATGGTGGTGATGGTGGTGATGGTGGTGATGGTGGTGATGGTGGTGATGGTGGTGATGGTGGTGATGGTGGTGATGGTGGTGATGGTGGTGATGGTGGTGATGGTGGTGATGGTGGTGATGGTGGTGATGGTGGTGATGGTGGTGATGGTGGTGATGGTGGTGATGGTGGTGATGGTGGTGATGGTGGTGATGGTGGTGATGGTGGTGATGGTGGTGATGGTGGTGATGGTGGTGATGGTGGTGATGGTGGTGATGGTGGTGATGGTGGTGATGGTGGTGATGGTGGTGATGGTGGTGATGGTGGTGATGGTGGTGATGGTGGTGATGGTGGTGATGGTGGTGATGGTGGTGATGGTGGTGATGGTGGTGATGGTGGTGATGGTGGTGATGGTGGTGATGGTGGTGATGGTGGTGATGGTGGTGATGGTGGTGATGGTGGTGATGGTGGTGATGGTGGTGATGGTGGTGATGGTGGTGATGGTGGTGATGGTGGTGATGGTGGTGATGGTGGTGATGGTGGTGATGGTGGTGATGGTGGTGATGGTGGTGATGGTGGTGATGGTGGTGATGGTGGTGATGGTGGTGATGGTGGTGATGGTGGTGATGGTGGTGATGGTGGTGATGGTGGTGATGGTGGTGATGGTGGTGATGGTGGTGATGGTGGTGATGGTGGTGATGGTGGTGATGGTGGTGATGGTGGTGATGGTGGTGATGGTGGTGATGGTGGTGATGGTGGTGATGGTGGTGATGGTGGTGATGGTGGTGATGGTGGTGATGGTGGTGATGGTGGTGATGGTGGTGATGGTGGTGATGGTGGTGATGGTGGTGATGGTGGTGATGGTGGTGATGGTGGTGATGGTGGTGATGGTGGTGATGGTGGTGATGGTGGTGATGGTGGTGATGGTGGTGATGGTGGTGATGGTGGTGATGGTGGTGATGGTGGTGATGGTGGTGATGGTGGTGATGGTGGTGATGGTGGTGATGGTGGTGATGGTGGTGATGGTGGTGATGGTGGTGATGGTGGTGATGGTGGTGATGGTGGTGATGGTGGTGATGGTGGTGATGGTGGTGATGGTGGTGATGGTGGTGATGGTGGTGATGGTGGTGATGGTGGTGATGGTGGTGATGGTGGTGATGGTGGTGATGGTGGTGATGGTGGTGATGGTGGTGATGGTGGTGATGGTGGTGATGGTGGTGATGGTGGTGATGGTGGTGATGGTGGTGATGGTGGTGATGGTGGTGATGGTGGTGATGGTGGTGATGGTGGTGATGGTGGTGATGGTGGTGATGGTGGTGATGGTGGTGATGGTGGTGATGGTGGTGATGGTGGTGATGGTGGTGATGGTGGTGATGGTGGTGATGGTGGTGATGGTGGTGATGGTGGTGATGGTGGTGATGGTGGTGATGGTGGTGATGGTGGTGATGGTGGTGATGGTGGTGATGGTGGTGATGGTGGTGATGGTGGTGATGGTGGTGATGGTGGTGATGGTGGTGATGGTGGTGATGGTGGTGATGGTGGTGATGGTGGTGATGGTGGTGATGGTGGTGATGGTGGTGATGGTGGTGATGGTGGTGATGGTGGTGATGGTGGTGATGGTGGTGATGGTGGTGATGGTGGTGATGGTGGTGATGGTGGTGATGGTGGTGATGGTGGTGATGGTGGAGATGGTGGAGACGGTGGTGATGGTGGAGATGGTGGAGATGGTGGAGATGGTGGAGACGGTGGTGTTAGTGGTGAGGGTGGTGATGGTGGAGAAGACGGTGATGGTGGAGATGAGGACCATGCAGATGGAGCTGGCAGTCACCCTGGAAGATGCTGCTGTCCAGCGCCTTTTCGATGTGCAATGAAAGATTGATCGTTGCATTGCTCATCTTGGCTACGAGCTAAGAGAGATTAAAATGCTTTAGTATGAAGTAAACAATATACATATTTTATGAAATACATTTCTCTGCCTGTTTAATTGTGGGATCTTCAATAGAGCCAGAAAGATTCACTGCTCACCACTGGCATGAATCAACAGGGTTTCAGCCTTCTGTCTCAGGAGGCCCCCTGACCTCTGGCTCCTGGGCCCTGCTGCAGGCAGACCAGTGCTTATACGATGTGGTCTTGGCAGCTTTCTTTCCTCTGAGCTCCTCTGTGGGCCCAGGCGTAAAAGTGAAATATCCACTTTTTATTGCTGAAGGCTTCCGAAGCCTGGTTTATCACAGGAGAGACTGCTGAATTCACAAGATGACTGTGATTCACCAGAAAATAAGGAGAAATATCCTCAGGAATGGTCATCCCCGCATCTCTAGTGGTCCTCCCAGAAGCCCTCTCATTGCCAGGACGCGTCCGTCCTTCCCCTGAACTCCTAATCCGCAGTGTAGGCATCCCAGCCCCTTTCAAAAAGTGCTAGGAGCTCTTAGGGTGGATTCACATTGGGACCTGCTGGGCTGCGCACACAGCAGTCCTGGCATTCTGCCGGGGGTGTGTGGGTGATCACAGGTAGCCAGGCAGACTGTCAACACTGAGAGGCAAAAGCTGCTTCACAAGGTAGGTTTCCAGCAGCCTAATGGCCACTGGGGACCTCTTTCCTGGCTCCTGGAGCTGAGCCATGGGCCAGGTGGGCACCGATGTGCAGAAGGGGCTGGAATCCTACAAGAACCACTTTCCACCCCCCGGCACCATGCCACCCACGTCACAGCAGTGCCCTCGTCCCGTTTTGAGTCTCTTTAACGGCTCCCCTCCCCAGTGGACTGCAAGCTCATGGAGGGCAAGTCAGCAAGCTGCCTGGAGACCAGCGGATGCCCTGTAAACTGCAGCTGGACGAGTCAGCAAATGAGGGTGATTTTTTCAAAAGGAAGAAGGGAAAGGAGAGGACACATGAGCCACCGATCTTTGGAGTGCTCTATTCCTGGGAGCTCAAGAAGGACTCAAGATGTCGCCCAGTTGGCAGAAGTGGCCACTCCCCTCCCTCCGTTCACAGCAAACGCCTGCAGAGGCCCTGAGCTCCCTCCACCTTGGCAGGAACGGGGGCCCAGCCCTCCCTGGGGCTTCCCCGGTGCCTCAGCTGGTAAAGAATGCGCCTGCAATGCAGGAGAGCCCAGTTTGATTCCTGGGTCGGGAAGATCCCCTAGAGAAAGGATAGGCTACCCGCTCCAGTATTCCTGGGCTTCTCTGGTGGTTCAGCTGGTGAAGAATCCACCTGCAATGCAGGAGACCTGGGTTCAATCCCTGGGTTGGGAAGAGCCCCCGGAGAAGGGAACAGCTACCCACTTCAGTATTCGGGCCTGGAGAATTCTGTGGACTGTACGGTCCATGGGGTCGCAAAGAGCTGGACACGACTGCGCGGCTTTCACGTTCAGCCCTCCCCTAACGACCTACTCGAAGCCTCGTCTGCCTGTCACTTTAAGGAAGGTCCTGTCCTTTTAAGCAAACAGCCCTGGGGCCTGGAAAGGGCCGTCTGTGGACGAGAGCCCGGCCTGGGGATGTGCGGCCCTCCTGCCAAGCCCGAGGGGCTCCCGGAGTCCAGGCACTGCTGGCGTCCAGAGGCCGGCACAGCCGCCGCTGTGGCCGGCCCTGGCCTCGGTGCTGAGCCGCATACGCTGCGGGGTGCGGGGGGCTTGCCCTGCAGAAGGAGGGGTCGGAGGCCGGGAAGTCCAGAATGACACTCCGTTTGCAGACAGTGGGACTGGAGAACTAGGACTGTCAGACCTGTGCTCGGACCCCGAGGACCCCCTCAGAGGGCCCCCCCGAAGGGCTCAGGCCCCAAGGACCCCCTCAGAGATCCCCCCGAAGTGCTCGGACCCTGAGGACCCCCTCAGAGTGCCCCCCGAAGTGCTCGGGCCCCAAGAACTCCCCAGAGTGACCCCCGAGGACGCCTCATAGTGACCCCCAACTCCTGTCCTCGGTCCATCACTGCTGCTCCAGGACAGGCCACCCGACCCCCACGTGCACGCAGGCAGAAGCTGCGCTGGGTGCAGGCCTGGGTGCAGCCATCCCCAGAGGCCCTGGGGAGCAGCCCCCGTCTGCGCAGGGCTCGGGGTGGCAGTCACTGGCTCTCACCGAAGGGCCACTGCCAGGCTGTGTTCAGGCTTCCGGCGGCCTCGTCCCCTCACTTCTCCCCAACATCGAGGAAAAGCGTGGTCCTCAACGTTCACAGCCCTTCCCTGCCGCTTCCTTCCTGCATCCCCTGAAATCCTGACACTTGGTTGCCTCATTGGGCCCAGACCCTTCAGCTTCTCAAGACCAACGAGGCTTCGGGGAGCCCCCAGCGTGAGCTCTCTTTCCTAGTCCCTGAAAGTAGAGAAGGCCACTTGCAGGGTGACAAACAGCACCAGACCACGAATTCTGAGCATCCGCTATGCACTGCGTCCCCATCCCTTCTCTCGGCTCCAGGGAAAGAAAGAGAGGAGGGGAAGGGAAAGGAATTCACAGGCCCGAGGAATCCCGAGGGAGGAGAGAGCACAAAGACCTCTCAAGCCTTTAACACAAACGTTCTCCGAGAGAGTGCGCCTGGTCAGAAGACCTCCGAGGCCGAATGCCCCTGCAGGCGTTTAGTCCCCTGCGCCTCCCCTCCCCCGCAAGCCGCCATCACACCCGCGTCCTGAGAGAGAGGAGGCGCAGAGTCCTTGCCCACGCTCAGCGTGCCCCACAGCCACCTTCCCTCAGGATTTCTGCAGGTCTGCCCTTTCCTTCCGAAGAGCCCAGGGGTTCACGGTGGGGAGAGCAGGCCTGGGGAGAGCCACTGGCGGGAAGTGTCCTAGCAGCGTGAGCAGATCCGATGAGTGAAGGGGTGAAGTCCAGGCTCCCCCAGGGGGACCCGCGGCCTCTTCACCTGCGCTGTGTGCCCCATACAGAGGGTGGGCATCGACCCAGGGGTGATGCCCGGGGGGTCTGGACGCCCCCTCCCCGGGGGCCTGGGCAACGGACTCGGGACCACCCGGCACGTCTCCTGGCAGACACGAGCGTGGACAGAAGCGCGGGCCGGTCAGGCACACTCGCCTCAAGGCCCGCCTCCTGCCACACTGACCCCCGCTTGCTCAGTCATGTTTCTCACACAGAGCCCCAAGCCCAGCTCCGTCAGCTTCCGTCCCATTCCTGCTGCAGGCCTGGCAGCTGTGAGCGCGCTGCATGTCTGGGGGGCGTGACCCCACTGCAGGCCTGCCTGGGGGGCTGTGACCCCGTGAGGGTCTGGGGGGCCATGATCCCACTGCAGGCCTGGGGGGTTGTGACCCCGTGAGGGTCTGGGGGGCCATGACCCCTCGTCTGACCTGCTCACTGCTGCAGGCCTGGGGAGCTGTGACCCTGCTGCGGGTCTGGGGGGTATGATCCCTCACCTGACCCGCTCACTGCTGTGGGTCTGAGGGACCGTGACCCCACTGCAGGCCTGGGGGGCGTGACCCCACTGCAGGCCTGGGGGTCCATGACCCTGTGAGAGTCTGAGGGGCCATGACCCCTCGCATGACCTGCTCACCGCTGCGGGTCTGGGGGGCCGTGATCCCATTCGGGTCCCCTCTGGCCCCAGGATGCAAGGAGCCCCCTTGGATTCCCCTAAGCTCTTCGCCCGCTGATTCCGCTGAGTCCTGCGATGAGCCTGCGGCATCAGACGCCAGCTTTGTCCCTTCCTGCACACGCGGCCTTGATGGAACCCCCTGAACGCCACGCCCCAGATTCCTGACCTGAAGAGGCACTTCTGGCAGAGCCTCAGCATACCCAGCGCCTCATAAGTGATCCACTTCCTGCTGGTGAGGCTGCAGGACACTGCCCGGCGTATGCAGACGGCGGGGCCCATGTCAGCTTTCCCGCCGGATCCCCATCACCCTGCGCCCGGCACCCAGGGCAGCAGCGGACGGGCCACAGAGCCGCGGGGGCGGCGGGGTCAGCGGGCGCCCGCGGGCAGGCAGAGCAGAGCCTCCCGCCAGCCCAGAAGACCCGCAGGGGGCGGGGAGGCCGCCGCTTCCCCCGATTGGAGCCGGACGGGCTGCAGCGGCCTGGGGCTCACCAGTGACTGACCGTGGCCGGGTGCGGGGGCTCCAGAGGGCCTGGGGTCACGTGCTCTGGGGTCGCTGGAGCCTGCGGACAGGTCCAGGGGCAACTTGCTGTCTCTCCCCGCGCCCACCCAGCGAGCTGGCCCTCCGAGTCCAGGGTCCTCTGCACCTCCCTCAGCTGCAGAAAAACAAGGCACTGAAATTCCCTCACTGAAGCCCGGGGGCTCCTTCCGCAGACGCACGGCTCGCTGCAGCTCAGGAAGGTCGCTGGCCCCTGGACGGGGCAGGGGGCAGGGGGCTGAGGGCCTGGAGACTGGAGGACATTCCCACTCGTCCAGGGAGGTGAGGACGGCCCAGAGCGCCGACCCGAACCCGGCGGAGGGGAGGTGTAGGAAGGCCGCCTCCTCGAGCTCTCTGCGCCAGAGCTTAGCCAGCCCCGGCCACTGCAGGAAGCCAGCCAGCCCACAGCCCGCGTGTCCATCAAACGCTGCATGGCACGGCCGGGCGGGGGTCACCCTGGCCGGGGGACGGCTGTGCCTCGGGGAGCCCTGCACACCCACAGCGTGTGAGCTTCAGTCATGTTGGCCAACCCCCTGCTGTAGATCCCAGGGGCCGGCGGACGGCTCCCTAGAAACGGGGCTCTCAGCAATGAGACAGCCGGGGGTGTCCCCCAGGCCAGCTGGCTCAGCTGCCTCCCGGCACCGCGGCGTGCGGCGGGGTTGGGTGATGAGCTGAGAGGCAAGGGCCGTGTTCAGAAATCAGGGGCTCCGGCACAGAGGGAGGCCGGGCCGAAGGAGCCGTTAGCTGGTAAGAGCACGGCAGCTGTTGTTCATACTAAATTGGGGCCCAGGTGACTGGGAAAAACCCACAGACCCCCCCAGAGGTCTGCCAGGTCTGCACTGCAGACGGAGGCTTTACGGGACCCTCGGGGGCAGGCTGCAGGAGCCGGGCAGGGCTCCCATCGGGCCAAACTGCACAATGAACACTTACTGGCTTGTCCCTGAGGACAGACCGGCCTTGCATACCAAGCACGCGCGGTGGCTTTGGGGGCCTCTGGGCAGCGGGGCTTGGTCTGGAGACCCAGGGGCTGCCGCAGGTGTCTGGAGTGAGGCTCTAAATTCAGAGTGGGAGGGAGGCATTCTCACAGACCCGTCGGGCCGACAGCGAGACGCGCACGACCACCTGGTGGGGCTGGTGTGTGCACATGTGTCCGCAGGGTGCCGTAGCTGCCCCGGGGCGGCAAGGGCGTGGGTGTGCGCGCGCGTACCCGCCTCTGTGTGCGTGCTTTGTGTCCACAGAGCTGTATGTGTCCACGCACTCGGGGTGTCACCCCAACCTCCCGCGGAAACCAACGGCAGGCGTTCCGTCCTCAGGGAGCCTTGGCATGCTAATTTTAATCCCATGTTACTGTGATAAGCTGCTTCTAAAAATTAAAATGTAGAAATTCCATAAACAGAGCCCAGGGCTACACTGCAAGGCGGGCCCTGGGAAAAGGGTCTCTCGTCACCGTTGCTCTTCCAAGATCGGTAAGCCCGGCCCGTCTGGCCACGCTCCTGCCGGACAGGGAGGGCCCGGCGGGCCGCAGCGGCGAGGACCGACGATGCAGCCGGTTGGTCCAGCCCCTCTGCTGACTGCTCCTGGGAGACCGCCAGCCAGGAGGGGTCTCAGGCAGGGCCTTCAGAGTCGGCCTGAAGGCCTGGCTTCTGCACAAACTTCCCCGAGCTCGGTGCATGGGGGCCGTGATGGACGGGGTGACCCCCTCAAGCCACACTCCTCACACAGAGGGTGACTCCTCTCTGCTAGCAAGATGAGGGGGAGACCTACAGGGCTCCGGGGGGCTCTGGCCTGCCCTTGTACCCCTTGACTCCCCCGGAAGGAGTGAAGGCTCAGCCCCTCCTCCGGGCTGCTCTGCGCCCTGTGCCCACCACGGGTGCACGCGAGGAGGAAGATGAGTCTGGGAGCAGGGGTGCTCCAGTTGGGGAGGAGGAAGCCGAGCAGGCCCCTGCCGTTCTCCTCTCATCACGAGACCAAGGAGACCCTGCCCGCGGCAGGCGGCCCTCGGGCTGGACTTGCCACGGCCTGCATGACGGCAGAGCGGGCCGTGAAACACGCGGATGGGAGACGGGGTGGGGAGGCGGCTGGGCCTGGAGGCGGTCACCTGCCCTGATTCAAATGTCCCTGAGGCAGCCTGCACAGGGACCCCCTCCTCACCTCAAGACCTCAACCGAAGCAGCCGATCGTGAAGCCCCCGCTCCCGCCTGCCCGTACCGCCTCACCCTCAGCAGAAGGAGCAGGGCCAGGCTCCGCGCTGCCCGGGCCAGAGAGGGGCCAGGAGAGGGCCCCGTGGTCCCACTTCAATGCGGCAACACCCGACGGAGGGTGGGGAGGGGGCCACCGAGGGAGGGAAGGCGGCCCCTGACCGCCTCAGTCCCCTGGGGCCAGCGGGCCCCACTACTGGAGCTGGCCCCTGGGCTGTGGGAGATACGCAGCCTGGCCCTGACTGCACGTGTCCAGGAGGAGGGCCGCCTGGGCTGCAAGCCCTTAAAACATGTACGAGGAAGGCCTCTCCGTCTCTGGGGACTTGACCAAAGAACATTTGGAAAGCTCTCCACGGAGGGCTGCAGCCCACACCCTCATGCACACACGTGCACACACAGGGTTGACACCCCTAGACCGTGCGGAAAGCAGGCAAGGAACTGGCACTTCCCGGCCCAAAGAGCCCTTGAAACTCTGGGAGCCTGCGCCTCTCTGCTCCTGTGACCCCTTCTGCCCCCAACACCGCCCGGCCCGCTTCTTTCTCTGGGCAGGTCCAGGCTCCTCTGACGGGAAGGTGGGGGGCTGGCCTCTGCCCAGGCAGCAGCACCCGGACGGGGGGCCTCCTACGGGCCAGACCCCCAGGAACCCCGTCTCCACGCACCAGGCACCCCTGAGGCCTGGCAGGCGCCACTTGCCCCCACGCGCCATCTCCCTCTCCGCCCTCGTGCTCAGCCTCCCAGGCCCAGAGAACCGCCAGCCGAAGGCCCGGAAACAATCATCCTTTGAGAAAGGCTGCCAAAGTGGGCGCCAGGAACGGCCGGGATGCAGGCGAGGTTGCGGGCGGGGGGCTCTAACTCCGGGGAGCGAGGCCTGGCGGTGCCGCCCCCTCCCGCAGCCCCGCTTCAGAGCGCAGAGCCGGGCCGCCTGCGCCTGGGAGGGCGCGGGGCGCGGGAATATACCCACCCGGGGGTCCGCGCCTCCTCGCGCCCCGCCCCGCCCGCGGGGTTGGCACCGACGGTCCGCGGCGCGGGGCCCGCCGGCAGCTGCGCGCGGGGCCGGGGCGCGGGGCGGGGCCAGCGGTGGGCAACGAAGAGCCGGGCCGGGGCGGCGCTGACCCCGCGGCGATGAAGGGGCCTCGGGGGACCTGCAGCCCGAGGGCCCCCGGGGCCGGAGGCGCGCGTGGCCGGGGCCAGCAGCCCGGGGGCGCGGGGACCGGCGCCTAGGGGCCGCCGCCGAGATGGAGCGCGCCGGGGACGATCCGGACTCGCCGCCGCAGGTCAGTGGCCCCGCCGCCGCGTACAGAGCCCCTTTATGCGTCCGCAGCGGCCCCCGCGGCATGTGCTCGGACGCCTGTGCGCGCCCCTGTGTGTGTGTGTCTGTGTCTGTGTGCGCGCGCGCGCGCGTGTGGTGGTGCGCGCAGCGGGGCGGCTGGAGAGCCGGCCAGCATCGGGCCGGGGCCAGGAGGCACTGCAGTCGAGGGGCTGCTGCGAGACAAGACCTGGGGGGTGCTGGCCCTCCTCGGCGTCGAGCAGGGGAAGCTGGTTCTCAGCCCCTGTCAGCCGCAGGCCGGGCTCTTAGCTCAGCGGGGCCCTTCCTCCCACCTCAGCAGGTGGTTCCTGGCGACCTGGAGTCGGGGGTCAGTACCCTGCTCCGGGTCCCCCAGGGTCGTCTTCAGGCTCAGAGGCTCCAGCCACTGGCAAGTTAAGTGTCTACAACTCTCCCGCGAGGCGGGGGTGGGGCTGAGCGGTGGTGAGGGGGCCCAGCATCAGGACAGGCGTGCAGGGGGCAGAAGTAGTCAGGACCGAGCTCATCACCTGCCCTCCACACCTGGACTCAGGCCTGGGGCCCCAGTCTCTCCCAACCAGGGCCCGCAGCTTAGGGGACCAGACTGAGGCGTGAGGCCGCAGAGGATGGGAGGGAGGCCAGGAAGGAGCTGGCGGCCTGGGGCTGTGGTTGAGAGAACCAGCCCCCCGCGCCCGCAGAGGCAGGAACAAGGCCCTCCCCCACCCTCTGCTGTCCTGCCCCGGCCAGGCCCAGGCCCAGCCCGGAGCCGCGTGCGCGTGGATTCCTGTAGAAGCTGGGCAGCTGGGCCCTGGGGCTCTCTCTGCCTGGATGCTGAGGCCGGCCTTGCAGAGGGCTGGTCGCCCCAGGCTGGTGGGGGCAGCTCTGTGTGGGTGCCGGGGCTGTCTCTTATACACATCTACTGCTGCACAGGACTGGATGGGGGTGTCCCCGGAACAGCTGGTGGCATCTCGTGTGTGTCTGTGTCAGGGTGGGGCTCACGGCTCCCCGAGGTACGGGCTGTGGGCGTGGGACTTTACCGGACAGAGGTTCTCGCTCCCCAGATCACCTTCTGTCCCCCGGGGCTCCCTGCTTCCAGCACAGAGATGGAGGCATTCCCTCCAGAGCTGCTGAGCTGGGGACTGTTAGTGGCCTCACTGGACCGAACGTCGAGTCCCCTTCCTTTGTTTAGAACAAAGACCCTTCCCCGGTGAGACCCTCAGAGAGACTGCACTGCCCCCAGACCAGGCCCAGCACCCCCAAAGCTTCTGGGGCTGCGCTCATCCCCTCTCCCCGTCTTGGGGGTGCACAGAAGGCTTGCCCGGGTGTGGAGCAGGGAGGCTCGATGGATCCGTGCCCCTTCGGCGCCAGGCGGCTAATGTGCCCGTTTTGTACCTGCCCGTGGGTGAGCCCCTCCTTGCTGGGGTGGGCTGGCGGCTCACCGGCTGGCTGAACGCACACACAGAGGTTCCGGATGCGCAGCAGCGACGGGCCCCCGGAAGGGGGGCTGGTGGAGGCTGGGGGCTCCAGAGGAGGAAGCGGAGGGCCAGCCCTCCCCCCGGCCACCATCTCTGGACGCACCTGGGTTTCCCCCATGGCTGTGAGGGGAGAGGGGACCGGGTGGCTGGCCTTCCCTGGCTGTGAGCACAGGGTGATGAGGAGGGCGGAAGCTTCGCGAGTGTGGCGGGTCCAGCGGTGAGCTGACCCCGAACCAGGCTCTAGGGTCAGGGAAGAGTGCTGGTCCAGCTTGGTCAGAGGAGGGGCTGAGCGGGCCGGGAGTTGCCTGAGGGCCCCCTCTGCTGAGCGCTGGACAGGAGGAGAGGCCGGGCTCGGGAAGAGAGAATCTGGGAGTCCGAGGCAGGCAGAGCAGCTGCGAGAGGAAGCAAACAAAGACACCGAAGCATGGGCGCCGTGGCCGGCAGAGCGGGGGCCGCCGCGGCCTCCTTCCAGGGTGCCCGCCCGTGTCGGCAGCCAGCGGCCAGGGCAGGGGGCCGGCCCCTCGAGGAACATGGGGGAGCGCGGGGTTCAGGGGAGCCCCGGGCAGAAGGGACCCTCTTGCGTGTGCCCACCCCCACGCCTTCTGGGGAGAAGAAGCCTGCCCGCAGCCCAAGCCTGCAGGCCAGAAGTCCTCTGCGGGGCCTGCTGAGCGTGGGGGGGGGGGGGCACGCGGAGATGGTGCCTTGCAGGGCACAGGCTGGCCAGGCCGAGGCTGCCTCGGTCTCTGTGATTGGCTGGGAGGGCTTCGGGGAAAGCGGAGGCCTCTAGGCCCTGATTCCTGAAGGCCTGTAGACCCAGGAGCCTCTCCGGCCAGGCCGTCTGTAGGTGAAGCGCTCGAGAGGCGGCACCGTCGTGTCTCCATCTGTTCCCTCCCCATGAGCCCCTGGCATCTGGAAGCCTCTGAATGGAGTAGCCATTACTGGGAGGGCTTCGGGGAAAGCGGAGGCCTCTAGGCCCTGATTCCTGAAGGCCTGTAGACCCAGGAGCCTCTCCGGCCAGGCCGTCTGTAGGTGAAGCGCTCGAGAGGCGGCACCGTCGTGTCTCCATCTGTTCCCTCCCCATGAGCCCCTGGCATCTGGAAGCCTCTGAATGGAGTAGCCATTCTGCCACCCAGGGGCCGCCTCAGCGGCCTTGCTGCCGGCTCTCCGTTCAGACCGCCGCCTCCAGGCCCGGGGCCTGGCCCTGCCCCTGCCGTTCCGCTGGGGGAGACATGCTCGGCGTCCCCCTGCCGAACGGCAGCAACACGGCTTCCGTGTGGAATCAGCGGTCAGTGCGGTCATTGCACTTCTCAGCCAGTGTGCCCTCAAAATCCAAGCAACCGACAGCAACCCCAGGCTGGTGGCCCCTCGGTGTGGGTGCTGCCAGCTGGCCAGGTGGGCGGGGGCCGCTCCCTAACCCTCACCGCGCTCCAGACTCGCTCACTGAGCCCCTACTGCGTCCCGGGCCCTGGGCCAGTCCCAGGGAGGTAAGGCGTCCAGACCCGGTCAGACCAGGGTTGCTGTTTGGCTTAGCTTTGGAAGGAAGGACTGTGTGGGTTGCCCTTTTTTTTTTTTTTTTTTTTGCAGCTACAGCAAATTTACTTTCCTAATGAGGTTTAGCTGCAGCCAACGTTAAAATGAATCTGTGCTCCCCGAGTGCAACAGCTGACGCAGGGCAGCGGCCTCCCCGCCAAGTGCCTGGCAGGGCTTAGGGCTCTGCCGCCCAGAAGCTCAAGGGCGGGGAGTCTCAAGGTGGACCTCCAAGAGCTGGCTGCACTGGGGATGTCTTCCCTGATCAGAGCCCTGAGCAGGGGGTCTCCCGCCCCGCAGCCGGGGTTGTTGTTCATGAAGGAGGGGGAGGGGGCGGGGCCGCGGGGGTCAGAGGGCAGGTGTAGGAGGGACCCAGCCTGAGGTCACCCGCACGCGGCTGAGCGGCTGAGTGCGTGCCATCGCCTCCTCCTCCCCCTGCCCCGTCTCGCTTCCTTCCCTGGGGAGTGGTGCGTGTTGGTCTGTTCGCTTGCCCAGTGCCGGGAGCCTCAGAGCCTGGCTGGACGTGGCATAGCTGCCCCCACCCCGGCGTGCATCCCTCAGTCATGCCAGCGCTCTCTGCGAGTTCGGGCGCGCGCGGGGCTTTGGCCACCCCACAGGATGGCACAGACGCGTCCAGGACGAGCCCATTGTCCCTGAGTGCCCCTGGCAAGCGCTGCCCCAGGCTCGGCACTGCGCCTGCAGGCACAGAGAGCGGGGGCTGCGGGACGCCCACGCTGTGCACCCACGCTGGCTGCCCCAGGGCCGCCCCGACCCCCTGTGCCCCCGCGTGTCTCTGAGCGGGACGATAACCGGATGCGTGTGAGGTGGGAATGAGAATCACAATGAATCGTGTTCCTCACTTGGAACAGGAGCAGCGAGGGCTTTGCTCAGCAGGTATTTTTGCCTCTTTTTTTAGTTTGGCCGCTCCAGGCCTCAGCTGCGGCACGCCAGATCCTCGGTCGCGTCTGCAGACTCTTAGCTCCCGCATGTGGCACCCAGTTCCCTGAGCAGGGGCGGAAGCGGGGCCCCTGCGTTGGGAGTGTGCAGTCTTCCCGCTGGATCGCCAGGGAACTCCCAGCGATTTTTAAAATTATTCATTCAGTTAACGTTCCACATACTGACATCTGGACAACGCGAAGTGTGCCTGGCGCGGGGGCCCAGGCGTGGCCTTGCTTCTGTCGCCCACCTCCCTGAGGCCGAGCTCCTCCCTGTGGTGGGGCCGCGGCCAACGGTGGGCCCGGCACCGTCTCGGGTCGTGTTTGCCTTTGCGAGTGGGCACAGCTTCCCCTCCTGCCCTCAAAGGGCCCAGCTTAGCCCCTGCGTTCAAGATAAAGGAGCACGCGAGGTTCCGGCTTCCTGGGTGTCTGGGCAGGCGGGGCGGCCGGGGCCGGGAGGGCTCTGCCTGGCCCCCAGCCCTGTCCTGAGGGAGAGGAGCCCCTGGCCGGGCGGGCCCAGGCCCAGCTGCTGTCCGCTCCCGGGCCCAGCTGTGTCGGCCGCTCGCTGCGCACACAGTCCCAGGGCCGCGTCTCCTCATCTAAAACGCCCGCCGCGTGAGGCCCGTGCCCGTGTCCGGCCGAACCACACTGCCGCCACCGGCCAGCCCCCCTGATCGACTCCCCAGGAGCAGGGTGGGGCGCCCACCCGCCGAGAGGGGCCAGCGGCAGAGCGCGCAGGCCTGGGAGCGGGCGGCGGCCCGGAGGCCATCTGCCCGGAGGTAGGGTTCTGCATCTGAGGGTGCGCCCTTCTTTCTGCAGATCAGGAAGCTGCCCACAGAGGTTCTGCTTGTGTTTTGGGTCACACAGCACCTTGGTGCCTGGCCCTGGACTGTGGCCCGAGTCTAAATCCGCCCTCCCTGTCTCAGGCCCCCAGGCGGGGGGTGAGAGGCCCACCATGGGACTGGGCTCCCCCACCGGCCAGCCAGGCCTCCGCTGTCCCCCGACAGCTGGCGGGAGGACGCACCTACACTGTCCTGCCAGGGCCCCAGGGAAGGTCAGCTGGTTTGGGCCACAGGCAGCGCATTGAAAATACACAGGAAACTTTAATTAGACCAGTGAATCAGCAGCCTGCATGGTGTGCGCACGCGCTCTGACCACTCGGTGTGTGCACAGTCTGACCACTCGCTGTGTGCACACTCTGACCACACGGTGTGTGCGCGCCCTCTGCCCCCGGGCCTCCATGCTGAGCAGGTTGCTCTGTTTCCTTTCGTCCTCGGAGCCTCTGAGGTGAAGGGGAGTGTTGCTCTCCTAACTCACCCTGCGCGGACGTGGCCTTTCTCTCGCTCCCGTAAGCCTCCCACTGGGAGCCAGCACCCACGCCTCCACCCCTCCCCACAGCCCTGGCTGGAAACCCAGCTGCCTGCGCTGTGTGCACGTGTGTGCTTGCACGCGCGTGTGTGCATGCCAGCCTCTCGCCGTGTCCTGCGCACTCCTGGAGCCTTACCTGGAACCCCAGGGTGCGTCCCCTGGACATGCCACTGTGTGTTTCGTCGTGGAGACGCCCCCATGCCGGCCAGCAGGCGGGTCTGGCGCTGGGACCACACAGGTGCCACCCGGCCCAGTCCCCAGAGTGCCACTGCTGGTCCATCCAGGCACAGCTGTTGGATGGCAGGTTCTTTTCTGTGGCAGAAATTCATAGAATGCACAGTTAGGATGTACCACCTTAACGGCTCTCAAGTGCTCAGGGCGCCCAGGACATCCCCACTGCACGCCTGTCCAGCTCCAGGACTCCCCATTCTGCACGGGGAAACTGTGTGCTTCCCCAGCCCCCACCCAAGCCCGGGCCCCCAGCCTCTGCTCTGCCCGAGCCCGACCGCCTTGTGCCTCTGTGAGCGGGTCAGGGGCTTGGTCCTGCCGTGCCGTGCCTCCCTGGGCCCAGGGTCCTCCAGGTCTCCGTGCGAGAGCAGCATTAGCGCTGGTCCCCGCTGGGCTGGGTCACTCCACGGGGAGCGTCTTGCCAGCCCGGTCCTCAGACGGGCAGGCCGTTTGCTGCCTCCGTGGGGCGGAGGCGGTCCACGGTGGCGTCTCCCCACTGCCCTTCCTGCCCGGGGCTGCAGACGCCTCTGTGCTCTGAGAACCAGGCGCCTGGAGCCCCGCCTTCCCCGACAGTCCAGCGCCGACCGCAGGGCCAGCGTGCTCGACAGCCCTCCGGGAGACGGGGAGGCAAGAGCACGGCTGGCCGAGGCTACGGCGGGGCTGGCAAAGGGGCAGCCCCGCCAGGACCCGGGACCCCAGGTGAGGAGCCGGCCCCTCGCAGAGCCCGGGGTGGGGCCATTGGCCCCAGAGCCCCATGCGTGGGCTGGCCCTGTGCACAGCCCTCGTGAGGCTCAGCCTGTCTAGACCACTGTCTCGGGCTGAGACGGGGACCCTGGGTCCCTCACCCCCCCCGGGGTGAGGCCTGGGCTGAGACTGGGGACCCTGGGTCCCTCACCCCCACCCAGGGTGGGGTCTGGGCTGAGACTGGGACCCTGGGTCCCTCACCCTCCTGGGGTGAGGCCTGGGCTGAGACTGGGACTCTGGGCCCCTCACCCCCCGGGGTGGGGCCTGGGCTGAGGCTGGGTCCCTGGGTCCATCACCCACCCCCCCGGGGTGGGGCCTGGGCTGAGGCTGGGACTCTGGGCCCCTCACCCCCCGGGGTGGGGCCTGGGCTGAGACTGGGTCCCTGGGTCCCTCACCCCCCGGGGTGGGGCCTGGGCTGAGGCTGGGTCCCTGGGTCCATCACCCACCCCCCCGGGGTGGGGCCTGGGCTGAGGCTGGGACTCTGGGCCCCTCACCCCCCGGGGTGGGGCCTGGGCTGAGACTGGGTCCCTGGGTCCCTCACCCCCCGGGGTGGGGCCTGGGCTGAGGCTGGGTCCCTGGGTCCATCACCCACCCCCCCGGGGTGGGGCCTGGGCTGAGGCTGGGACTCTGGGCCCCTCACCCCCCGGGGTGGGGCCTGGGCTGAGACTGGGTCCCTGGGTCCCTCACCCCCCGGGGTGGGGCCTGGGCTGAGGCTGGGTCCCTGGGTCCATCACCCACCCCCCCGGGGTGGGGCCTGGGCTGAGGCTGGGACTCTGGGCCCCTCACCCCCCGGGGTGGGGCCTGGGCTGAGACTGGGTCCCTGGGTCCCTCACCCCCCGGGGTGGGGCCTGGGCTGAGGCTGGGTCCCTGGGTCCATCACCCACCCCCCCGGGGTGGGGCCTGGGCTGAGGCTGGGACTCTGGGCCCCTCACCCCCCGGGGTGGGGCCTGGGCTGAGACTGGGTCCCTGGGTCCCTCACCCCCCGGGGTGGGGCCTGGGCTGAGGCTGGGTCCCTGGGTCCATCACCCACCCCCCCGGGGTGGGGCCTGGGCTGAGGCTGGGACTCTGGGCCCCTCACCCCCCGGGGTGGGGCCTGGGCTGAGACTGGGTCCCTGGGTCCCTCACCCCCCGGGGTGGGGCCTGGGCTGAGGCTGGGTCCCTGGGTCCATCACCCACCCCCCCGGGGTGGGGCCTGGGCTGAGGCTGGGACTCTGGGCCCCTCACCCCCCGGGGTGGGGCCTGGGCTGAGACTGGGTCCCTGGGTCCCTCACCCCCCGGGGTGGGGCCTGGGCTGAGGCTGGGTCCCTGGGTCCATCACCCACCCCCCCGGGGTGGGGCCTGGGCTGAGGCTGGGACTCTGGGCCCCTCACCCCCTGGGGTGAGGCCTGGTCTGAGGCTGGGACCCTGGGCCCCTCACCCACCCCCCGGGGTGGGGCCTGGGCTGAGGCTGGGGGGCTGAGGCTGGGGGGCTGAAGCTGGGGGGCTGCCGCTGCCTGCTCGACGCCGCACCTCCTGTAGCACTTCTCCGTGTCTCTCCGGGCGCGGGGGCGGCTGACCTCAGGGAGGGAAGAGGGCAGCGGGAGAGACGGGCGCCAGAGGCAGTGAGAGCACCCTCAGGAGCCCGCAGGTAACGGGCGGCCCTGCATCAACCCCCCACCTCCGAACTCAGCCCCGAGCCTGAAGGAGGAGCCTCGGCTCGCCCGCCCTGGAGACGGAGGGAGACAGGGCACCCCTGCCCTGGAGCCAGGGCATCCCTGGAGTCCACGCCACGGGCACCGCCTGCAGGCACTGCCTCGTCTGGGGGAGGGAGGAACCGCTCTGAGGGCCGCCTGAGGCTGGCTGGGCCCAGAGGAGCCAGGGACCCCGCGTCCCGTCTCTGCCGGACGCGGGCGCTCAGCTGGAGTCAGGCGCGGGCTGCTGCCGTCCCCGCTGTGATATTCCACGTCTTGCAGCCTTTGTGGTGCTCTCTGCGGGCCAGGCCCTGCGCCGGGGTTTTCCACGGACCCCTCAGCGGATCCCAAAGTGCCCGGTGAGCGTTTCAAAGGAGACTCAGCGCCAGAGACACTGCAGCCCCCACGGTGGGCAGGGCCCGGAGGGGTCCGGAGGAGCCCCTGGCCTGGGGGGTGCAGACAGACATGGAACCAGCAAGACCAGCAGGTTCACGCAGGGTGTGGGCTGGCCACAGAGTGCACGGGGCCCGGCAAGCTTCGGGGGTCAGGCCAAGGGCTCAGAGCGCCAGATGGCCTCCCCTGGAAACCGCAGGGTAGGTGGGAGGACCCCCACCCCCCACCCCAAACCGCAGGCCTCCAGCTCCGAGGGAAACAGGCAGAGAAGCAGGACTCCCAGACAGCGGGGGCAGGGCGGTGGGGACAGACGCCCCAGCACGGCTGAGTGCAGCCTCGCCCACGGCCGACAGGCTCTGCACGCTGTCCTGGGCCAGCGGGGCCTCAGACTCCCGGCCCCCGGCGCCTGCCCTCTGTTTCCTACCAGAGCCCTGGCTCCTGCCCCCGCCCACCCAGGCCGGTGCCCGGGGGCCCCGCGCTCTGAGTGTCAGCGTGTCCTGAGCTGCCCCGAGCCTCCAGGGCCTGGACGCTGAGGGGCGGCGCGCTCCAGGGTGTTTGCTGCGGCCGCACTGGACTCGGGCAGGGACGTGTCCCTGGGCCGGGGTCACCGTCTGCTGTGTCCACACGGCCTGTCCTGGGGACGTTCCGCAGAGGCCTCTGCACTCTGAGGCCACGCGTGTGCCCGGGAGCCCACTCAGCTCCTGGCTGTGAGCTCACAGCACACGTGAGTGACGTCACCCGGGGGGCTGGCTCTGAGGAGCTGGCAGAATGGACTTAGCGCCACCGCCTCCCGAGTGAAACCACAGCCTGCGTCGGGGGCAGGGAGCTGGTGCTTCGGCCGCTGTGGGGCTGCGCCACAGTCGGGCGGCGCTGAGGTGAGGCGCAGTGCCCAGCTGCTGCCCAGGCTTCCTGCAAGGAGGCCAGCGGGCTCGGGGACACTCAGACTCCCGAGCAGGGCCGTGGCAGGCCTCGCGGACGGGACAGCTGCCGAGGCCCTCCCGCAGCAGCTCCCCTCGGGGACGCTCGCCCGGGTGGCCACGTCGGGTGGCCCACTCTCCCTCGGGTCTGTGTCCCCACCTGGAGCCACGCTGCGGGTCACACGTGTGCTTCGGGCCCAGCCAGGGCCCCCAGGACGCACCCCGGGCGACGCCCTCCTGCGAGGGGCCGTGGGGCGCGAGCACGACCCTCTGCCTGAAGACTCGGCCTCCCCAGCCCAGCCCCGGGGCACTTGGCTCCCAGGGTCAGGGGGCGGCGGCTCTCCTCACGGCTCAGCAGGGTCACCGCCACCCGCTGGTGCCGCTGGCTAGTGCCATTCAGAGTCCTGCAGCGCAGGGGACCAGGGACCTCAGACCCTGTCTCCATTCTCTACCGAGTCAGAATCCAAACCCGACCCCAAGGCCATTTCTGAAAAACCGGAAGAGAAATCAAGGAGCCACTTCAGACTCGACCAGCGGAGCCTTCCACGGCTCCCGGCGGAAGGAACCTGAAGCCGTCAGCGCAGCCCGAGCTGCGCGGGCGTCCTTCCGCCCCGGCCGGGGCTGGGGTCTCAGCCAGAGCGGGGGAAGGTGGCACCAGGCTCGGGGTCCCTCCAGCCCCCACCGTGAGGGCCAGTGGAGAGCCCCTCCTGGCTGAGCCGGGTCCTCGGTGCTGCCCGAGGGGCCGGGCCTGCCGGCAGGAGCAGTATGCGTGAAGCAGGTGTGAGCGCTCTAAGACTCTGACCTGGGTCCTCCAGGCCGCAGTTTCCTAGCCTGTGAAATGGGGCCCAGACTGCCCTGCCTGCCTCAGAGGCCGCTGTGGCTTGCAGAGAAGGAAGCCAGCCTGCCAGGGCAGGGTTGAGCCCCAGGGGCCATCTGAGCCCTCCTGGGGTGGAAGGCCCCCTCTTCCACCCGCTCCGGGGGTGAGGGCAGAGCCAGGGTCAGCGGCTGCCATGTGCTGCCCTCTCCCCACAGAGCCGGGGGCCGGGGAGGCTGGGGAGTGAGGCCTGGGGCCAGCTGGTGCCTGTCGACCCTCAGGGCGGGAGCCAGTTGGCTGTGGCCTCGAGCTTGTCCTGTGCAGGGGCCGCGGGGTCGATGCTGAGTCCCGCTAGGGCTCCTGGGGGTCCTGTTAGGTCTCAGGGACCATCTGAGGCCGGGGGTGAGCCGGCCCTTCCCAGCGTCCTGCCCGCTGACCTCTGCTGACCTCCGCTCGGCTTCCCCAGCCCAGCCCCGGGGCACTTGGCTCCCAGGGACAGGGGGCGGCGGCTCTCCTCACAGCTCAGCAGGGTCACCTCCACCCACTCAGGACCGATGCCCTGGCCTGTCTGCGCGGGGAGGCGGGGGGCCCTCGGGGGGCCAGGGAGCTGCCGCCTCCCCGGAGTCTGTAAGATTGCTCCGCATCTGTCCGCAACAGTCCTGCCATCTCCGTGCACACTCAGTCACGTCCGACTCTGCAACCCCCGGGGCTGCAGCGCGCCAGGCTCCTCTGTCCGCGGGGACTCTCCAGGCAGGAAGGCTGGAGTGGCGTGCCATGCCCACCTCCAGGGGCCTTCCCGACCCAGGGACTGAGCCCGGGTCTCCTGCGTCTCCTGCACTGTAGCAGATTTTTTACCGCTGAGCCACCAGGGAAGGCCCTTGTCATCACAGAATATGGCAGAAAAAAAGAAATACAAGCTGGAAAGGAAGAAAGCCCTCGTTTCTATGAGAAGTGCGTTGAATGCTCTCCAAAGGTTCCATAAGGCGAGTCAGGGAAAACGCTCTCCAAGAGAGGTGAAGCCTGGTGGGAAGCATCATGCGAACGCTGAAGGAACGCTGCGGGTCACACGTGTGCTTCGGGCCCAGCCAGGGCCCCCAGGACGCACCCCGGGCGACGCCCTCCTGCGAGGGGCCGTGGGGCGCGAGCACGACCCTCTGCCTGAAGACTCGGCCTCCCCAGCCCAGCCCCGGGGCACTTGGCTCCCAGGGTCAGGGGGCGGCGGCTCTCCTCACGGCTCAGCAGGGTCACCGCCACCCGCTGGTGCCGCTGGCTAGTGCCATTCAGAGTCCTGCAGCGCAGGGGACCAGGGACCTCAGACCCTGTCTCCATTCTCTACCGAGTCAGAATCCAAACCCGACCCCAAGGCCATTTCTGAAAAACCGGAAGAGAAATCAAGGAGCCACTTCAGACTCGACCAGCGGAGCCTTCCACGGCTCCCGGCGGAAGGAACCTGAAGCCGTCAGCGCAGCCCGAGCTGCGCGGGCGTCCTTCCGCCCCGGCCGGGGCTGGGGTCTCAGCCAGAGCGGGGGAAGGTGGCACCAGGCTCGGGGTCCCTCCAGCCCCCACCGTGAGGGCCAGTGGAGAGCCCCTCCTGGCTGAGCCGGGTCCTCGGTGCTGCCCGAGGGGCCGGGCCTGCCGGCAGGAGCAGTATGCGTGAAGCAGGTGTGAGCGCTCTAAGACTCTGACCTGGGTCCTCCAGGCCGCAGTTTCCTAGCCTGTGAAATGGGGCCCAGACTGCCCTGCCTGCCTCAGAGGCCGCTGTGGCTTGCAGAGAAGGAAGCCAGCCTGCCAGGGCAGGGTTGAGCCCCAGGGGCCATCTGAGCCCTCCTGGGGTGGAAGGCCCCCTCTTCCACCCGCTCCGGGGGTGAGGGCAGAGCCAGGGTCAGCGGCTGCCATGTGCTGCCCTCTCCCCACAGAGCCGGGGGCCGGGGAGGCTGGGGAGTGAGGCCTGGGGCCAGCTGGTGCCTGTCGACCCTCAGGGCGGGAGCCAGTTGGCTGTGGCCTCGAGCTTGTCCTGTGCAGGGGCCGCGGGGTCGATGCTGAGTCCCGCTAGGGCTCCTGGGGGTCCTGTTAGGTCTCAGGGACCATCTGAGGCCGGGGGTGAGCCGGCCCTTCCCAGCGTCCTGCCCGCTGACCTCTGCTGACCTCCGCTCGGCTTCCCCAGCCCAGCCCCGGGGCACTTGGCTCCCAGGGACAGGGGGCGGCGGCTCTCCTCACAGCTCAGCAGGGTCACCTCCACCCACTCAGGACCGATGCCCTGGCCTGTCTGCGCGGGGAGGCGGGGGGCCCTCGGGGGGCCAGGGAGCTGCCGCCTCCCCGGAGTCTGTAAGATTGCTCCGCATCTGTCCGCAACAGTCCTGCCATCTCCGTGCACACTCAGTCACGTCCGACTCTGCAACCCCCGGGGCTGCAGCGCGCCAGGCTCCTCTGTCCGCGGGGACTCTCCAGGCAGGAAGGCTGGAGTGGCGTGCCATGCCCACCTCCAGGGGCCTTCCCGACCCAGGGACTGAGCCCGGGTCTCCTGCGTCTCCTGCACTGTAGCAGATTTTTTACCGCTGAGCCACCAGGGAAGGCCCTTGTCATCACAGAATATGGCAGAAAAAAAGAAATACAAGCTGGAAAGGAAGAAAGCCCTCGTTTCTATGAGAAGTGCGTTGAATGCTCTCCAAAGGTTCCATAAGGCGAGTCAGGGAAAACGCTCTCCAAGAGAGGTGAAGCCTGGTGGGAAGCATCATGAGAACGCTGAAGGACGCTGTGCAGGCCGCTCACCAAGTGTCCCCTGGTCGCGGACCACTTCGGGGAAGTCAGCGTCGGGGCCGCGGGTGCTGTGCCCCGGGGGGCGACTCCCCACCGGCCGCGAGCTCCCGGGACGTCCTTGGCCTCGCAGGCAGAGCCGCGCTGGCTGGCGACGGGTGCTCGGTCGGGCTGGTCAGGGTGCGTGCAGCTTGTACACAATAGCTCCGGGGCTTCCCCTGTGGCCTCCTGCGACCCGCCTGCCAGCCACGGTCCCAGGCCTACGGGCACCATGGCCCTTGCCCTGCTCAAGGGCTCGGGGGGTAGATCTGTGTGTAAATGACCTCCACCACACACACACACACACGTGCACACACACGTGCACATGCACACACACACACGTGCACACGCACACACGCAGATGCATGCACATGCATACACACGTGCATGCACACCACACATACATGTGCACATGCAGACACGCATGCACATGCAGACACACACATGTGCACACGCCAGCTCTGCAGTGACCTCCCTGAGTGGCAGGACAGAGCTGTGTGGAGCCTCCCTCCCTGCGGGCCGGGCGCTGATGGCCAGCCACCCGTCCCGCCCCCAACCCGCCGCCGCCGCTGCCTGGCCCCTGAATCCAGCAGGGCCCTGCCCACCACCAGTGGGATGAAACCAGCTCCTCCCCAGGTGTGGGGCGTGGGCAAGCTTTCTGCCGGAACCCCTGCAGTCTCCGCAGGCAGGCTGCTGTGAGCCTCGGAGCCGCGCCCGCCCAGCCTCTTCCGGGCGGCCTGCTCGAGGCTGGACCCCAGGCTGGCTGCCCACCAGCCTTCCCGGGCCACGGCCCTGGCCACCCTTGCAGTCCCTTCTCAGACTCAGGCTTCTGCGTCTGGGGTGCTCCGCCTGCCCAGGCCCCCTGATCCCCATCCCCAGCCACCCAGCCCCAGGCCTGCCCCCCACAGACCCCAGCTGGCCAGCTGGCTCCCTCGGAGGCTGGGGGCTCCGCGTTTCACTTCATAACTGCCTGGTAATTAGCATCACGACTTTGCCGCCGTGCTTATAATAGCCTCCATTAAAGTTATGGGGTTTTCAAGCCATAGTGGCTTCCAAAGTAATTAATGCACAACTGGGTTTATGGCTGAGTTTATTTTTAGAGCTTCCCCGCCTCTCCCTCCTTCCCACCATGGATGTTTTGACCAGATAGACTGGACAGGATGAGAGTGTCCCCCTCAGGCCGTTGCCTCCGTCTCCTTCTACTCCCCAGGGGGCCAGGACCTGCAGGGGGCTGCCCCCCAAGGGGTTCTGGGGCCTGACGCCCCTTCCCCTGCTCTTGTCTGGGTTCAGGCCTGGCCCCAGCACGAGCCGTCCCCTGTGGCCTTGGCGAGCATCGGGAGGAAGGGGATGCGGGAGGACTCAGGGAGCGGCGAGTGCTCCCGGGTGCCCAGGCCAGGCCGGCCCCCACGGCCAGACACCTGGAAAAGCCCTGGGGGACCCCACAAGCCAAGGAGGCCTCCCTGTGCAGCCTGAGGCAGCCAACCAAACCAGGGCCCTGACCCGGCGCTTGGCGTCCTACCCGGGGACTCGGCTCAGGTGGGGCTCGCTGGGGAGGCGGCCCAACACCCCGACGGGCAGGCAGCGTGGCCTCTGGGCTCCTCCCGCAGGGCTGCGGCCGGGAGCGTGGAGGCAGCTCGGGTCCAGGAACCCGCCCTGAGCCCACATCGTCTGACCTCAGGGCCTATCTGCCGTCTGCTCCAAGCAGGCTATGCAGACGGGCCGGGGCGGCCACCGGGGCGCACCCGCCCCCCAGGGGGGCTGCAGGCCAGACGGCCGGGTGGGGAGGAGGGACGCAGCACCTCCAAGAGTCCTGCTCAGCCTGGCTCTCAGCCAGGAGAGGCGGACGTCCGCCTGCCTGCGGCCGGGTGGACGCGGCCTCGGGGGCCCGGCCTGCCAGACTGGGCACCTGGGGGGCCCATGCGCGGGGACAGGTGGGCCACCCGTGGCTGTCCTCCCCCCAGGCCGCCCCTGTGGACCCAGAGGCGTCTGGCAAGGCTCTCAGCACAGAAGTGGGGGCAGGGTAGGGGGTGAGAGCTCCCAGGCAGCCGGGAGGCAGGGCACCAGCCCCTCGTGATGAGCGCAGCCGGCCCGGAGGGGAGCGTTGGCACGCGACCCCCTCAGCTGACCCCGGGGCCCCTCGGCTGGCCCCCGGCCGTGGCTCCAGCCTGGGCCCTGTCCCGCCCAGGATTGCTGAGGATGCACCCTCCCGAAGTCCACCTCCAAATGCCACTGGCCGGTCCTCTGAGGACTCACTCAGCGCAGATGCCTTCATCTAGGCTGCGAAACGAGGTCTGAGCACAAGGCTGTGGCCGTCACAGCCGCGACCTCAGCCTGGGTGCTCGCCGCGTCCGCCCAGCAGCAGCTGCGGGGCCCACGGGTGTTAAAGCCTTGGAAACTAGGTGCCCTCTGCATAAAGGAGCAAACAGGCCCGGGATGAGCCGGGGGAACCCAGGCAGGGGTGTCTGGACTGAGGGGGCGCCGCCTGTGCTCGGCCCTGCAGGGCGGCCCCTCAGGCCTCTGGCCAGCCTCTGTGTCCCCTCTTGCAGGTGTCCACCCCGCAGGGCTCCTGACCCACCACGGACAGCACCCCTTCCCAGACTCCGGTCGGGCTGGACTCTGCAGAGCTGCGTCGGCAATGGGTGGGTTGAGCGGTCAGGCCCGCGGGCTGGCGTGCGGCTTCCGCGGCCCCGTGCCTGGCCCGCCCAGCCCACTCGTGTGCTTTCCTCCCCCCGCGGCCGCCGCCCAGCTCACGAGGAGCTGTGGGCACAGCCAGCCTTGGAGATGCCGAAGCGGCGGGACGTCCTCGCCCTCGTGCTCATCGTGCTCCCCTGGACGCTGCTGGTCACCGTGTGGCACCAGAGCACCGTCGCGCCCCTGCTCGCCACGCACAAGGGTGAGTCCCGCCACGCCGGGGGTGGCGGACCTGGAGACCGCAGCCTGCAGGCCTGAGCCTCCTGATGGGGTGACCGCCGCCTGGAGGGCTGACTCTCCCCTGCTCGGCCAGTGGGGAGCCAGGGCCGACTTGGCTGACGACTGCATCCTTGGGGGCTGACCTGGGGCGCGGATGGGACCATGCACACAGGCTCAGAGCCTCGCGGGCTCTCCCCTGTGCCCACGCCCAGGACATGCCCCACGGGAGAGCTGGGGGGTGCAGCACAGCAGGGCTAGATGTGTATAAGAGACAGCGCTGGAAGCCCTCCGCCAGACGGTGCCCTGAAGCGCGGGCTGCAGTGGGTTGGTCGGGCTGGGAGCCCCACGCAGGCCTCCTCCCCTTCGCCAGGCTCCCCGCCCTCCCCGGTCTGTGAGTATCCGCCGCCCGCACCTCCTCGAAGAGCTCCAGGCTGTAGGTGTTGTCGTCATCCGCGAAGTAGACGACGCCAGGCTGGCTGGAGTTGCGCGGGAAGGTCTCCCGCAGCCAGCGCAGCGCCAGGTTGCGCTGCATGGTGCCCCGAGGGATGCGCGGGTCGCGCGCGTCCCCCCGCAGCTTGTAGTTGCGTGGCGTCTCCACGTGCAGGTGTGTGTAGTTGAGGCCGGTGTCGCGCAGCAGGCGTGCCGTCAGGGGGGTTCGGCGCGGCGCGTCCTCCACCACCAGCCAGTGCAGGTTGGGCACGTGCAGCAGCGTGTTGGCCAAGCGAGTGAGCTCTGCCTTCTGCACCGGGCGGCTATAGGTGGGCGTCACCACGTGGATGGTGGGCAGCGTGTCAGACCAGGGTGGGGGCCGTGTGTACACATACTCTGTGCGCACCACCTCCACGATGTCCCGGTCAGACATACAGTACTCTCTGGGGTCCGTGCCAGGGGGCGCCTCGCGCCGGGGGTCACCACTGTCATCTGCAGATCAGAGGAGGGGGTGTGGTACTGGGGGGTGTGGGGACACTGGGCACAGGGGTACTGGGGGTACAGGTACTGGGTACAGCAGTACTGGGTACCGGTGCTGGCCCGCCTGGCTCTCCTATGCTTCTCCTGTGGGAGAGGCCGAGCACGCCTGTCTGGGGTCCTGGGTCTGCCGCTGACGGTCAAGGCTGGCTGCCTGACACCCTTGCCCTGGGTCCTCCTCTTTCTGACCCCTACGCCTGGCTTTCGGCAGCTCTGAGCTGCTCAAGGGCAGCTGGCCAAGCTGCAGCGTCGCGCCCTGGGCTCCTGGTGCCGGGCTTTGTGGGACGGAGTGCCCACCGCGCAGCCCGCGCCCTCCCCCCGTCCCAGAGCTGGCTGAGGAGCCCGGGACACCAGCGCTCATGCCCGGGGCAACCTTAGTGCTTTGGTGCCTCATGCCCTGCGGCCCCGGAGTCCAGGAGCGCCTTGCCTGCTTCCAGATAGACTGGACAGGATCAGGGCCTCCCTCTCAGGCCGTTGCCTCCATCCTCCCCTCCCCGTCCCCCTCCTGCTCCCCCGGGGGGAAAGGGACCCGCAGGGGCTGCCCCATAGGCGCTCTGGGCCTGACCCAGAATCTAGCTCCCGAACCTCGCTGCAGAGTGTGGGGCTTCACCACAGCACTCTGTCCCGGGGGGCTGCCCCTGGTGGGCAAGATGCTTATGGATCCTGAGCCCGTCCCTTCTGACCGTCAAGGTCCCATGTTTGGGCCACAGGGCGGGGTGGAGACCCGCCTCGGCTCCTCTGGGCCTGTGTGTCTCCTCACATGCACATTCCCCTCACGCACTCACAGCCCCTGGGGCCTTGCCTGTGCCCCTGCCCAGCCGTGCGCCCAGGAGGGGTGTGTGTGGAGCCGGGCAGAGGCCCGCCTCCGTGGCACGCAGGCACGGGGGTCCCTGGGTGTGCCCTGATCCCACCAGGCAGCTCTGATGGCCAGGCTCTCTCCCGTATCTGCATCCCTGTGGGGGGCCAGCAGCCCCTCATGGGGGGACCAGCCCACCACCCCTCTCGTTCTGAAAGCCCCCCACCACCACCACTGAGGCCTGTCCGGCCGTATGAAGAACTCTGGGCACTTGCTGCACCGGGGCCGTCTCAGCGGGAGGTGGGACGGTTGGAGGCCAGACCTCGGTGTCCGAGCTCCGAGGCTCAGACCCTGGCCAGCTCTGCACTAACCGCACAACCCCGAGCCGGGGGCCTGGCCTCTGGTCGCCGCTGGCAGCTGCGAAGGGGAGCTGATAACTGTGTCTCCTTTATCCAGGTTCCATGTGGGTTCAGGGGCTCGGAACACAGCCCGGGCTCACAACATCTCCCCTGTGCAGAGGGGGATGGTAAGACGCCCTGTTCCTCGAGGCTTCTTGCAGCTATGGAAAGGGCAGTGGGAGCGATCCCCTGCAGGGGGTGAAGGGGGTCCCGGCAGGCTGGGCTTCCTACGGCTCTCGTTAGCACCCGGGTTCTGATGTGGGTGCTGGCCTGGGGCTGGGGACTGGGCCCCGAGGTGACATATATGTCCCCAGCTCTTGGAGAGTTCCCACGGGCTAATGACCCCCACTGGGGACACACAGCCCAGGTGGGAGCCTGCCCCCGGGCTGTGGGTGCAGGGTGGGGAGACCGGCACAGGTAACAAGGGGACTTTCTGCAGGAGTTAGGGGCGGGATTCCCAGCCTGTGTTACTGAAAGCCTTTCAGGGCGAGTGTCTTCTTTTCCTGGTCAGGAAGCCCTGATGCAGCCCCCAGCCCCAGGAGCGGACGGGGCCGAGAGCCCCAGTCGGGCGGGCGGCCCACACGGTGACGCCTCAGGCTGCCCGTCCCTTCAGGGGCCTGGAGCTTCCTCCAGGAGGACTGGGCCGAGCGCGGCTCAGCGCCCACCCTGCTGGGCGCCTGGAGCTCTCCCGGCATGTCCTCCCCTCGCTCCTTGGCGCTTATCTTTCTTTGGCTGAGCTGAGTGGCCCGTGGGCTCTTAGTGCCCTGAGCAGGGACTGAACCCAGCCCACGGCAGTGAGAGTGCCAGGTCCTAGCCCCGGACCGCCAGGCAGCCCCGCTGCTCGTCCTTGGAGAGTCGTCACCGCGGCACCTCACGCGCCGTCACGTGGGATGTAACACCGCGTGCTTCCGTTCTCGGCAGCTCTTTGGGCTCAGGGACGCCAGGCTGCTGCGCTCAGCACGGCCGGTCACGCCTAGAGACGGGACTTGGAGCCCTGGCCCTGTGCTCAGCACGGCCAGTCATGCCTAGAGATGGGACTTGGCGCCCCGGCCCCAGGGCAGCCGCGACGGTGACGCAGGCTGCAGCAGAGGGAGACAGGGGCCCTGAGGACTCGGAGGCGGCAGCCCTGGCCCAGCCCGTCTCCGGCTCCGAGCCGCCTGCGGGGGCGTGATCACAGGGCAGACAGGGGAGGGCCCGGGGGCAGTGACGCTCAGGGTCCTTCCCGGGCCGGGCCTCGGGTTCCAAAGCTCTGCTCACAGCAGGATACACTAACCCTTATTTATGTCCTGGTCTGCAGCTGCTCTCTGCAAGCTTGTTTTCTTTTCCCAGTTTGACCTAAAACTCCTGCAGAAAGTCCCCTTGTTACCTGTGCCGGTCTCCCCACCCTGCACCCACAGCCCGGGGGCAGGCTCCCACCTGGGCTGTGTGTCCCCAGTGGGGGTCATTAGCCCGTGGGAACTCTCCAAGAGCTGGGGACATATATGTCACCTCGGGGCCCAGTCCCCAGCCCCAGGCCAGCACCCACATCAGAACCCGGGTGCTAACGAGAGCCGTAGGAAGCCCAGCCTGCCGGGACCCCCTTCACCCCCTGCAGGGGATCGCTCCCACTGCCCTTTCCATAGCTGCAAGAAGCCTCGAGGAACAGGGCGTCTTACCATCCCCCTCTGCACAGGGGAGATGTTGTGAGCCCGGGCTGTGTTCCGAGCCCCTGAACCCACATGGAACCTGGATAAAGGAGACACAGTTATCAGCTCCCCTTCGCAGCTGCCAGCGGCGACCAGAGGCCAGGCCCCCGGCTCGGGGTTGTGCGGTTAGTGCAGAGCTGGCCAGGGTCTGAGCCTCGGAGCTCGGACACCGAGGTCTGGCCTCCAACCGTCCCACCTCCCGCTGAGACGGCCCCGGTGCAGCAAGTGCCCAGAGTTCTTCATACGGCCGGACAGGCCTCAGTGGTGGTGGTGGGGGGCTTTCAGAACGAGAGGGGTGGTGGGCTGGTCCCCCCATGAGGGGCTGCTGGCCCCCCACAGGGATGCAGATACGGGAGAGAGCCTGGCCATCAGAGCTGCCTGGTGGGATCAGGGCACACCCAGGGACCCCCGTGCCTGCGTGCCACGGAGGCGGGCCTCTGCCCGGCTCCACACACACCCCTCCTGGGCGCACGGCTGGGCAGGGGCACAGGCAAGGCCCCAGGGGCTGTGAGTGCGTGAGGGGAATGTGCATGTGAGGAGACACACAGGCCCAGAGGAGCCGAGGCGGGTCTCCACCCCGCCCTGTGGCCCAAACATGGGACCTTGACGGTCAGAAGGGACGGGCTCAGGATCCATAAGCATCTTGCCCACCAGGGGCAGCCCCCCGGGACAGAGTGCTGTGGTGAAGCCCCACACTCTGCAGCGAGGTTCGGGAGCTAGATTCTGGGTCAGGCCCAGAGCGCCTATGGGGCAGCCCCTGCGGGTCCCTTTCCCCCCGGGGGAGCAGGAGGGGGACGGGGAGGGGAGGATGGAGGCAACGGCCTGAGAGGGAGGCCCTGATCCTGTCCAGTCTATCTGGAAGCAGGCAAGGCGCTCCTGGACTCCGGGGCCGCAGGGCATGAGGCACCAAAGCACTAAGGTTGCCCCGGGCATGAGCGCTGGTGTCCCGGGCTCCTCAGCCAGCTCTGGGACGGGGGGAGGGCGCGGGCTGCGCGGTGGGCACTCCGTCCCACAAAGCCCGGCACCAGGAGCCCAGGGCGCGACGCTGCAGCTTGGCCAGCTGCCCTTGAGCAGCTCAGAGCTGCCGAAAGCCAGGCGTAGGGGTCAGAAAGAGGAGGACCCAGGGCAAGGGTGTCAGGCAGCCAGCCTTGACCGTCAGCGGCAGACCCAGGACCCCAGACAGGCGTGCTCGGCCTCTCCCACAGGAGAAGCATAGGAGAGCCAGGCGGGCCAGCACCGGTACCCAGTACTGCTGTACCCAGTACCTGTACCCCCAGTACCCCTGTGCCCAGTGTCCCCACACCCCCCAGTACCACACCCCCTCCTCTGATCTGCAGATGACAGTGGTGACCCCCGGCGCGAGGCGCCCCCTGGCACGGACCCCAGAGAGTACTGTATGTCTGACCGGGACATCGTGGAGGTGGTGCGCACAGAGTATGTGTACACACGGCCCCCACCCTGGTCTGACACGCTGCCCACCATCCACGTGGTGACGCCCACCTATAGCCGCCCGGTGCAGAAGGCAGAGCTCACTCGCTTGGCCAACACGCTGCTGCACGTGCCCAACCTGCACTGGCTGGTGGTGGAGGACGCGCCGCGCCGAACCCCCCTGACGGCACGCCTGCTGCGCGACACCGGCCTCAACTACACACACCTGCACGTGGAGACGCCACGCAACTACAAGCTGCGGGGGGACGCGCGCGACCCGCGCATCCCTCGGGGCACCATGCAGCGCAACCTGGCGCTGCGCTGGCTGCGGGAGACCTTCCCGCGCAACTCCAGCCAGCCTGGCGTCGTCTACTTCGCGGATGACGACAACACCTACAGCCTGGAGCTCTTCGAGGAGGTGCGGGCGGCGGATACTCACAGACCGGGGAGGGCGGGGAGCCTGGCGAAGGGGAGGAGGCCTGCGTGGGGCTCCCAGCCCGACCAACCCACTGCAGCCCGCGCTTCAGGGCACCGTCTGGCGGAGGGCTTCCAGCGGGGGAGGGGAGGAGGGTTCCCGTCCACCTTCAGCGTGCCCCCAACTCCCACCCCCCAAGTCTGGGAATCAGGACAGTGGGGGAGGGGAGGGAGTCATTTCAGGCTCTAAATCTGGGAGGCAGAGCTTTTGCAGCAAAGGACACGTGACAAGGGAAGCACCAGCTGCTTGCAGGGTGGCCTTGCTCCCAGCCCTGGCCGGTCCTCCGCAGACGCCTGCCCTGGGCGGCCCCGGTGTCCTGACTCTTCTCCCCTCTAGATGCGCAGCACCAGGAGGGTGTCTGTATGGCCCGTCGCCTTCGTCGGTGGCCTTCGGTACGAGGCCCCGAGGGTCAACGGGGCAGGGAAGGTGGTTGGCTGGAAGACGGTGTTCGACCCCCACCGGCCGTTTGCCATAGACATGGCGGGGTTTGCAGTCAACCTGCGGCTCATCCTGCAGCGGAGCCAGGCCTACTTCAAGCTGCGCGGCGTGAAGGGCGGCTACCAGGAAAGCAGCCTGCTGCGCGAGCTCGTCACCCTCAGCGACCTGGAGCCCAAGGCGGCCAACTGCACTAAGGTGGGCCCCTGCTGAGCTCGCAGGGCACGCAGGCCAGCTCCTGCCCGCGAGGCCCCGCTAATCCGGGACCTGCACAGCCTCCCTCCCGAGTGGGGGGGCTGTGGCCCTGCAGGCAGCCACACTGAGGGTGGGCAGGGGGACGAGGAGGGGCCCCCAGGCAGGCAGAGCCTCGGAATGGATCCCTCCCTCTCCACGCATCAGCTGGGATCCACACTTCCATGCCAGACACACCTACATGTGTGCACACACATGCACACACGGGCACATGTGTATACATGCACACACACATGCATATGCCAGTTCACATGCACCGACATGCACAGACACGCGGGCACACGGGTTTGCATGCATGTGCACACTCGCACATGTCCAGTCTGCACAGGTATAGACACGCGGGCACACATGTATGCAGGCATGTGCACACATGCCCGTGCACACAAGCACAAGGGTAGCACACGTGCAGACATGCATATGCCCGGTACACACGCACACACAGGCATGGACACACATGCACAGATACATCTTCCTTACAGTTTGGACTTCTATGGTTGGGGACCAGGCTGGCACTCAGCTGAGCTGGAGGCCCCAGAACTGTCTCCCTCAAGATCCATCAAAAAGCACAGGGGAGGATGAGAAGCAAGAGGAAAGCTTGGGACCACTCTGTCTCTTCTTTGTAGCTGCAGATTTTCTGTTTCCAATAGATACTGTGAAGGCAGCCTATGTACAAAGAGCGAGAATGAGGGGGCAGGTGGAAATCCAGAGCCGTGGAGAAAGTCCTCCTGGCACAGGGCTGGAGGGGCGGCGCAAGGGCGGGCGGCAAGGTCGGGTGGCCCCACGTGGTCTCGTGTCTCTGGACACACAGATCCTGGTCTGGCACACTCGGACCGAGAAACCGGTGCTGGTGAATGAGGGGAAGAAAGGCTTCACTGACCCCACGGTGGAGATCTGAGCCCCGGACACAGGTAGGGGGACGTGAGCCGGTGACGCCCTGAGCAGCCCCCCTCAGACTTGGGTGCAGTAATCTGCCAAGGCGTTTCCTCCTGGTCTTTAATCATGACAGTCATGGCAAAGGCCCCGTGGAGTGGAGGAGGCAGAGATAAAGTCAGCAGGTGGCAATCTCCTCGCACACCTGGGCCCCCCAGCTGGGTCCCTGCACACCTGGGCCCCCGTACACCTGGGCCCCCCCCAGCTGGGTCCCCGCATACCTGGGCCCCCCCAGCTTGGTCCCCACACACCTGGGCCCCCCCAGCTTGGTCCCTGCACAGCTGGGTCCCCGTACACCTGGGCCCCCCAGCTGGGTCCCCACACACCTGGGTCCCCACACACCTGGGTCCCCGCACACCTGGGCCCCCACCTGGGTCTCTGCACAGCTGGGTCCCCACACAGCTGGGTCCCCGTACACCTGGGCCCCCCCCAGCTTGGTCTCTGCTCAGCTGGGTCCCCGTACACCTGGGCTCCCCAGCTTGGTCTCTGCACACCTGGGCCCCCCCCCAGCTGGGTCCCCGCACACCTGGGTCCCCTTGCTGCTTGGAGGCCTTTGCCTTACAGCACCGCCCCATGGCAGCTCCCTGTCTCCCCGTCTCATGCCGGCCTCGAGCCTGTCCCCGCGTGAGGCCCTGCTGTGTGGCCTCCTCCTCAGCGGAGGGGGGAGCCTGGACTCCGGAGCCGGGCCCAGCTCCCAGGCTCCCACCTCCCTCATTTTCTTCGTCTGCACAAGGGCTGCTGGGGCACCAGAAGCCGTCTCCGGCACTGCCCACCTGCCGCTGCTTGCATTTGGTCCCTTAAAGTCCTGCACTGAAGTCGCTCACAGGCTCCATCTACGCTTTAGAGGCACAGGAACGAAACTCGAGAAGCTGAGTGGACGGTGCCAGTGACCCGCCCAGCCAGGCCCTTCCGGGGGCCCTCCCGTTCCCTCAGCGGAGCTGGAGGCTTGCCGTGGGGGGGGGGGTTCTCGTGGTCTTGGGCCTCCGAGTCAGGCTGCAGCTTCTGCGCCTCGCTGGCCGCGGGAGACCCAGGGGTCGTGATCCCGAGTGCAGCAGATCACCTGGGCCACGACCAGACCGCACTGAGTCAGACAGAGCGCGCGCCCCGCTCCTCGGGGGCCTGGGGGGGCCCTGGACCGCAGCTCCCAGCCGCCCCCTCACGCTGCCCCTCGCCCTCTCCCCTCAGGAGGCCTTCTGAGACCTGCCCCTGGCCGCCTCCCTCCCCAGCCATGTCCCTCCGAGACGCACTCCTGTGGACTCGCTGCCACCCTCCCTTCCCCTGTGGGGCCTTCAGAGAGAGCCCGGCCTGATGCCGGGACGAAGGACGGAGACCCTGAAGCACGGAACCTCCGGACCCGCTGTGCTCCACCCGCTAGGCAGTCCTCGGGGTCGACGCCATGGGCCCCGAAATAGCGGACTGCCCGGCTGGGACGGAGGTGAGAGCCCCGCAGAGCGGCCCCTGGCCCCACGGGGCCCCACGGACACGGGACGGCGGCCCCCAGCCCCAGGCGTCCGGACCGAGCTGCTCCGGGAGAGGAGGTCGGCGCCCTGGAGGGCTTTCCTCCCTCCCGCCTCCAGAGCCTGGGGCCGTCTGAGCGCCTGGCAGGCCCCCGTACCTCGCCTCGCGGGGGGAGCAGAGCCCCTCCAGGCCCTGGCCGCTGCCCCCCGCACCCGGCCCCGCCCAGCGCGGAAGGAGCCGCCGCCCACCGCCGCGCGCCTGGACCGGGACTGGGGAGGCAGACGCCCCCACCAGAGCGGCCGCCGGGGCTCAAGGTGCAGCTGGGCCAGGAGCAGAGACAGGAAGGGCCGCCGGTGTCCTCCCCGCCCCGGCTGGGGACGCCAGGAGGGAGGCGCTGGTCCCCCTGCCTTCCCCGCGGGCCAGCCCTCTGCCAGCCCCCTCTCACGCTCCTGACCGCTGGAAGCACAATTTTCCGCCTCTGAGAGGCAGAGGAACGGCCCGCGCCCCTCGAACAGGTGTTAACTTTTAAGGCTAACAGCCCCCACCTCCTGAAACGCGCCGGCGGCCCGAGGGCTGCGGAGAGCCCGCTCCTGGGTATTGGGGGGCCAAGGCCTCAGCGCAGAGACCCAGAGTGCCAGGCAGCCTCGCCGCCTGTGCCGAAGGGGTTACCTCCTCACCGTGGTCACGAGAGCATCCCACGGCCCCCTGCCCTGCGCCCTGCGCCGCCTTGCGGGGCCCACGGGTGCCTGGGAACCACGGGGGTGACAGTGACCAGCTGAGTGGGTGAACTCGCGCTGGGCACCGCGGCCTCGCTCACCGGGACCAACCCTGGACGCTGGGTCAGCTCGCCTGGCTGGGGCACTGTCTTAGCCAGAAGGCCAGGGCGGGGTTTTCAGGAAATTGGTGATGAACCACAAAATGGGATCGTCTTTTTTTTCCTTTTTGGCAGATACTAGTTCAGTTGTGCTCACCTAACACCCTCTCTTAGCTGCATGTGCATCTATTTACAGTTATAACCCTGGTGGACTGCAGCTTCCGTCTTCGTTGGGAATGAGTTAGTTATGAGCCAGGGTTGGGTTGGTGACCACAGCTTGTTTCCTCCCGCGTTGGGTGTGGGGGGGGCAGAGCCCGGAGGGCACAGCGGGGAGGGCCGCCCCCGCAGCTGCACCATAGGTCTGTTTTAATTTAACTGTATTTAATTTGTTTTGAAATTAAAAGTCAACTGTGGTTTTTAACCGTCTTAACCCTCCTGCGCCCCGTCTGCTTCCTCATCACTGAAGCGTCCCGCCTGTACTGCGAGACGCCCCTCTGGACGCTCCCTGCTCCAGGCACAGCATGGGCCCCAAAAGCCCTGGGGTCACCTCCTGAGAGGATGCGAACACACAAAGCCGGGGCCCTCCGGACGCCGTCCGCACCAGGAGGCGGGTGCAGGTGGCATCAGAACGGCCTCCGGGCAGACGCGCAGAGACCGGGATCCAGGGCAGAGCAGGAGGCGCCTGGCAGACAGGCCCTGAGGGCAGCTGACTGGGGGAGGGGCGTCAGACACGCGAGCGGGGACGCTGGACAGGCGGCCTGGGGGTGGGAGGAGGGCTGCCAGAGGTTCGGAGCAGAGGGTGGACTCGGTCCAGCCAGCCTTCTAGAAGGATCGCTTGCCTCCTATGCTCCGCACAAGCAGGACCCCGGCAGGCGGCCGGAGACCACGGTCTGGGCACACGGCGGGGCGAGCTGCTGGGCAGGGTGTGGGATTTGAGAGGAGCCGAGGAGAGCTGACTCTTGGAAAAGACTCTGATGCTGGGAGGGATTGGGGGCAGGAGGAGAAGGGGACGACCGAGGATGAGATGGCTGGATGGCATCACCGACTCGATGGACGTGAGTCTGAGTGAACTCCGGGAGTTGGTGATGGACAGGGAGGCCTGGCGTGCTGCAGTTCATGGGGTCGCAAAGAGTCAGACACGACTGAGCAACTGAACTGAACTGAGGAGAGCCAGACAGAGCAGAGAGCTTTGTCCACCACTCCGGGCAGACTGCAGGGGTCCACACAGCGATGGCAGTGTGGGCTCGTGTGACTGTCGCACACTCACAGGGGAGGTGAGCGGCCGGCGGCTGGGGCCCCTGGAGCTCAGACGGGATGCACGCTGCAGAGAACAAGACGGAAGGCTGTTGGCCAGCCCCGTGCGCACAGCCTCCGCAGCAAGGACGGACAGAGGGGGAGGCGGCCCGGGAGGGCCTGAGACGCCCAGCACTCAGAGGCTGGGTGAGCAGGAGGGCGCATCCTGCCTAGGTGCTTGGACGGACAAGCTGGGGTCGCCGGGCAGGGAAGTCAGGAAGATGGGTGGAACCAGGGACCTCGCCCAGGAAGGGCTGCATGTCGGGTGGCACGGGGCCATGCAGGGCGTGCTCACTGCAGACCCCAGGCGCGCCCAGGTGGACGTGCACCCACGGACCTCGTGGGACCCGGCCGGGCCCTTGGCTCCTGGCACTCAGCTCTGAGCTTCCCGCGAACGCGGGGCAGGAAGGGCTGGTTAGTTTGGACGAGATCAGGATGTGCTCTGGATACCTCCCTGCCGCCCAGCCACGGCCCACAGGTTCACTTCAGTGAGCTCCACCGTCAGCCTCCAGCAGGACTACGGGGTTCAGCCTGCCACGACCGTCTGCCCTTGCCCCGGCTCGTGGGCCCGGGGGCGGCACACCGGTGCCCCCAGCAGACCCAAGCCGTGCCCCATTCCGGGGAGGAATCCGCCCTTGGACTGGGGCTGTTGCAGAAGAGCCTCCGTTGGCGGCAAAGGAATCCAGGTCCGTGAGGGTACGCGCCCACAGGCACAGCTGCCCCCTGCCCGCCAGACGGTCTGCGTCCCCCACCAGCTGGGCTGACTCTGTGCCCAGTGCCACAAGCCCGCGTCTCAGCTCCCCACACAGAGACCGGGTCCGAGAGACACCACCAAGCAGGCCTGGACTTAACTCTGTGGCTTTATTGCAACTCAGGGCATTGAATCGGAGCCCCCAAGAGGACTCACCCCTGGGCACACCCCGGGGTCTGGATGAACACGTGGGAGGAGGCTGCCCGGCCCCGCCCCCACCCCTGCCCTCCCCCGTTTCCCAGAGCAGCGGCCTTTCCTCTCAGCAGATGCTTCCTCACGAGGAGCAGGGAGGGAACACACGGACTTGGGAGGTGAGGCTCGACTCTCAGCCGCTCAGACCCCCGGGGCCACAGGGGAGGCGGTTGGCCCTGCACCGCACTGGCGTCCTCCCAGGATGGCAGAGAGGCCTGGGCAGGTCGTGAAGGGTCAGCAGGCTCCCCCCACCCTCCACGGACAGTGACGCACCCCCCCAGCTCAGAGCTGGGGCCACAGGGACTAGGGCACAGCCAGGCCGGGGGCAGAGGAGCAAACACGCAGGAGCCGGGCCCCACCGGCCCCCACGGTGAACAGTCCCCAGCTGGCCTAGGGGAGCGGGGAGGCGCCCCGGGAGGGAGGGCCCCTCGCTCCCTCCTCCCACCTCCGGTCCTGCAGGGCGAGAGTCAACTGCAGCCACAGGCAGACTCCCAAGGGCAGACGGAGTGGGCACAGGCTGGTCAGCGGCCAGCGGGGTCGCGGGCACAGGCCGGTCAGCGGCCAGGGGGGTCGCGGGCACAGGGCGGCCAGCGGCCAGTGGGGTCGCGGGCCCGGGCGGCTCAGTGCACGTACTCGTGCTGGCCCAGGTTGGGCGTGTCCACAAACTGGATTATCCGTTGCGCCATCTTCTCCTCAAAGACAATGATCTGGGGGAGATGGCCAGCCTGTCTCCGGGCGGAACGTCTGTCCTCTCCCGCCCACCCAGGCCTCCCGGGAAACGAGGCGGGGCAGGGAGGACGGGGCTGAGGAGGGGTCCCCGGGGACGAGCCCCCACCTTATTTAAGCCTACGTCCAGCCAGACGCCTGGGAGGTAGAGGGTCTCCTGGGGTCCGATGTTCCAGTAGCGGCCGAGGTTCTGGTTGTTGATGAACACGACCCCCTTTTCCCAGCCCTACGAGGAGAGGGACGCATCAATTGGCTGAATTCAGAGTGACAGGGGCTCTTGGCTTCTGAGGGACCAGCCAGGACTGCCCCCAGCCCGCAGCTGCCCCCTCAGGGCGCCGGCTCAGACGGGACCCCGATCCTGGCCCTGAGAAGGCAGTGCTCTCCACCAGGGAGGCCACGACGGGGAGCCTGTGGGCACACGCGGTGTGCACGCCCCTGGCGGGGGTTACACACCTCCAGCTTCACAAAGGTGTCGTAGGGGGAGTCCGAGACAGACAGGGCTCCCAGGAAGAACGCAGGGAACATGGGCTCTTCCGTCAGAGGTTTCCACTTGTCTGCAGTGAACCTGCGGGCAGACAGACACGGAGGGGCCCTTGGTGGGTCGCCTGTGTCCAGAGCCCACACCCGCCCTGTGGCCCCCAGCAATGGTTGGGGAGGGGGCCCTGGGGACCCCGGGGCGGGGCGGGGGCCAGGCCGGGCAGCCTCTTCCGGCCTCGGCTGGCACAGGGCGGGACAGACCTCTGCAGGAAGCTCCTGTCCATCTCCAGGCTGTAGATTCTGAATTTTTTCAGGGGAGAATCGTTCAGATAGACATTTCCAATGATACCTGTGGGAAGCGGGCAAGACTGAGAGAGGAGGGTGGACAGGGGCCCAGCGGGCCAGACACATACATGGACTGCTTCTGGAAAGCTCCAGAAAAGACCCCCGGAGAGGCCAGCTCCCCAGGGGGCTCTTTACGGGAATTCCTCCCCTGCCAGCCCAAAGCCCTGCGGGCCAGCGGACCGAGTCTGCAGCCCCAGGCTTCTGGGCCTTCAGGGGGGCGGCCGGGGTGGCGTCTATCTCTGGGCCTTCTGGGGGGCACCCGGGGTGACTCTGAGGGGGCCCGGGGTGGCGTCTGCTCTGGGTCTTCCGGGGGGGTGCTCGGCGTGGCTCTGAGGGGGCCCGGGGTGGCGTCTGCCTCTGGGTCTTCCGGGGGGGTGCTCGGCGTGGCTCTGAGGGGGCCCAGGGTGGCGTCTGCCTCTGGACCTTCTGGGTGGCACTTCCTTTGGGGTGGAGACTTTCAACAGAAAAGGAGACTCGAATGACAGGTTTGACGGCATGTCTCAGCCTGCAGCTACTGAGGTCAGTGTTCTGCAGCCCAGATGGAGCAGACCAGTGACCCGGCCAGGGACCCCAGGAGGACGGGGGAGCAGGGGCGGCCACTGCTGCGAGCCCCTCAGGGAGGCCCCGGGGGTCTGGGGAGGGGAGGGGTGTCCTAGGACCCGGGTGCCCCAGTCTGACCACATCGCTTCCTCAAGCTGACTGAGGTGATCCTGTCTGGGGAGGGTTCTCATCCAGCTCCTATCTCAAACTGCAAGAAACCCCCCAGGTTTGAAAGATAAGAAGAGAGAGAAGATTCAGAAAGCCCCCAAGACTCACCTTCCCAGGGTCCCTCAGGACTCACCCCTCCAGGACTCACCCCACCAGGACTCACCCCTCCGGGGGGCTCCAGAACTCACCCCTCCGGGGGCTCTCAGGACTCACCCCTCCGGGAGGACCCCAGGACTCACCCTCTGGGGGCTCTCAGGACTCACCCCTCCGGGAGGACCCCAGGACTCACCCCTCCGGGGGGCTCCCAGGACTCACCCCTCCGGGGGCTCTCAGGACTCACCCCTCCGGGGGGACCCCAGGACTCACCCTCCGGGGGCTCTCAGGACTCACCCCTCCGGGAGGACCCCAGGACTCACCCCTCCGGGGGGACCCCAAGACTCACCCCTCCGGGGAGACCCCCAGGACTCACCCTCCGGGGGCTCCCAGGAGCCCCAATCCAGCTGGGAGCCCCTCCCTGGCGCAGCCCCGTGCCCCGCGGCGCTCCTGAGGGGAAGGCCAGGCGGCGGCACCGAGACCCACCTTTGCGCTGCTGGTCGATGCTGTCCCCGTAGTTGACCCTCCCACAGTTCTCCACCAGGATCCTCAGCGTCGTGAACCCCTGCGGGCAGCACAGGGCGCCCTGAGGAAGCCCCAGCCGTCCCTCGGGGTTTCTCGGTGGCACCCCAGTTCTCCCTGAACTCTGAGCACAGGACAGGGTCCCTGATCTCAGAGTCACACCCCCCCCCAGCTCTGTGGCGACCCCCAGTCCCAGCCCAGGACAAACCTGGACCGTGGGGATGATGATTGTGTTCTTCTTGTAGTCGAGGATCCCCAGGAAGAACGTGTTCAGGAACACCTGCCCGAGGAGCAGGCACGGCCCACAGCGTCAGCGGGGGCCTGGGGGTCCCGGCCCAGGCGCGGGGAGGGAACGGAGGCCGCGGTGTGGGGCCGTCTCCACACGTGGGAGCATCTGGGTGCGCAGTCGCCCCTACCTGTCCCCGGTCACGCACAAGGGCAGTGAGGACGCCGGACGCGGTGATGGTGGTCTCATACAGCGTGTACCCGAAGGACTGCCCGCTGCCCCCGTTGATCGGGAGGTTCTCCATGTTGACCGGGTGCTCCGAGGTGACCGGCTGCGTGGACAGGAGACGAGGGTGAGGCTGACTGAAAGAGGCCACCTCGCCTTCCGGGGTGTGGGGCGCAGGCAGCGGGCGGCCTCATGGGGTCAGCACGCGGAGCGTGGTGAGGATGACCACTTTCTATCTGCTGTCACTCAGGAAGGCGCCACAGTCCTGCCTGATTCCTCCTCAGGGTCAGGGGACGGGGACAGAAGGAAGCTGAGCACAGGGGCCTGGGGCTCGGGGTGGACCCCGCCTCGGCCCCCTTGCTCCTCCGTGCTCCTCCTCTGCCTTCCTCATCCCTCCCCCTCCTCCCTTCTCCATGCTCCTCCTCTGGCTCCCTCATCCCTCCCCCTCCTCCCTCCTCCGTGCTGTGCTCCTCCTCTGCCTCCCTCATCCCTCCCTCTCCTCCCTCCTCCGTGCTCCTCCTCTGGCTCCCTCATCCCTCCCTCTTCTCCCTCCTCCGTGCTCCTCCTCTGGCTTCCTCATCCCTCCCCCTCCT
>SJYT01033695.1:234467-260573 GCA_006410635.1 Cephalophus harveyi
GACTCAGGAACGTTTATGTTTTCCTGCAAAAGGCCCCAGTGCTTCTCCCATCCTGGTCCAGAAAGAACTGGACAGGCTGAGAAAGCCATCACTGGGTCAAGTCACCGGGCGACCGTGGAGGGACGGCCCCCTGGGGCCCGACGCCCGCATCTGTCACAGGGAAAGCTCCAGTCTCAGGTCCCCGCTGGGACTCGCCTGTTTGCAGCACACCCAGCTCCACCTCCTGGGATTGCCCGCCCAGGACCCGAGCAGAGGGTGCAGGGCAGCCTGAGGGCGTCAGAGCTCAGACTTAATCCTTAATCGGGCCGCTGCTGACACAGGGCTTCTAACCCACAGGGAGGAGGGAGGAGGCTGCCCTGGCTGTGTGAGCCTCGAGGCCCCTCACCGAGCTGAAGGCCCAGCGACAGAAAGGATCTGGGTAGTGGGGCAGGCCCGGTCGCCCTGGAGATGAGAGTGAGGCCTTCGGGACCAGCCCCCTCCCCTCTGGGGGGCGGACCGGGGAGAGGGAGCTAGCAGCTAGAGCCGGGAGCACGGACCCTGTCAACAGGAACCCCTTCTGCTGGAATATTACTAGTGGGAGTAACACCTGGGACCAGGGCTGGCCCTGGCTCCAGGTAATCCTGCCCAACTCCTTAGCCAACCACAGGCACATTCTGACTCCTCTGGAGACCCCATCCCAAAACAGCTCATCAGGGCCTGAGATCTGAGGGCGAAAGATAAAACTGAAGCTGCGTGTCTCTCCTCTACGTTATCAAACCCTCGCCCTTAAAAAAAAAACGCTTCACAGCACATCTAAGGAACAGGAGGGTGGGTGTGACTTCTCCCGTTTTTCAGAAAGTGAGGCCCGTCTGGAGCAGGCAGGACCGGACGGAGGCCGAGCCCCACCGCAGGGCCCGCGCCTGCAGCATGGAGCCGCGTGGGATCTGCCGGGACAGCCACTGTGGCGTCACTGACGAGGCTGCCCTGTGCGGGCCGCTTATCCTGAAAAAGAACCTCAGCACAGGGTGGAACGTACACGCAGGCAGCAACGTCAGCCCACGGGGTGCTCAGCGCTCACACAAGCACACAGGATGCCCCCGGCCGCGGCCGAGGCCTGGCCCCGCTCACCCGGGCAGGCCCCCGCGGCCCACCTCGCTGCAGATGTAGGGGCACCCCTGGCCACAGCTCCTGGCCGGCCCTGCTCACCTGGGCAGGCCCCCGAGGTCCATCTCGCTGCAGATGTAGGGGCCTGGACGCAGGATCACCCACAGCCCCACCTCTGCCGCCAACAGAATGAAGGCCCTGGGGGGTCGGGGTCACCCACTCTCAGGGCTCGGAGCCCCGGGGAACACGGCCCCGCGCCCCCTCCCCTCACCTGCCCGGCCCTCCCCGGGGGGGCTGGGGACATGCCCCCGCAGAGCAGAGACGCCCTCCCCCTACTCCGGGGTCACCACCGAGCCCCCAGCCTGCAAAAGGACGTCGGTGCGGCCACTCTGGGGAGGGGCCGCGGGGCTGGGCTTGGGGGGCAGGCCCGGCCTGGGGGTGGCGGGGTCATGATGGAGGGCATGGGGCCGGCACAGGCTTCACCGGGGAACACGGCCCCGCGCCTCCTCCCCTCACCTGCCCGGCCCTCCCCGGGGGGGCTGGGGACATGCCCCCGCAGAGCAGAGACGCCCTCCCCCTACTCCGGGGTCACCACCGAGCCCCCAGCCTGCAAAAGGACGTCGGTGCGGCCACTCTGGGGAGGGGCCGCGGGGCTGGGCTTGGGGGGCAGGCCCGGCCTGGGGGTGGCGGGGTCATGATGGAGGGCATGGGGCCGGCACAGGCTTCCCCCGCGGCCCCCTCCACCCGGATGCCCCCGGTCCCCGCCCCTCAGACCCCCGGCCCCGCCCGGCCGGGTCACAGAACCTACTCCAGGTCCAGGTTCCCGGAGAAGTCGAATGTGCCTCTCTCCGGCTCGTGGAGGTTCCACGGGACGTAGCTGTGGCAGGGAAGAGGGTGACAGACGTGAGGCCCCCGTGGTTCTCCACTCTGTCTCCCAGACCAGTACCTCCGTCCCTAAAACCCTCGTGACGGCTGAAGACGGATTTCTGAGGTACGCCATCTGAGCGGGCATCAGGGCTGGAATGGAGAAAAACTGGAGAGACCAGGAGCTCGCAGAGGCAGGGCAAGCCCTCCCCCACCCCACCCCCGGAGAAGGGCAGAGGGCCAGGAGACGGGTGCATCCCTCCCTGCCTTTCTCCCTCATCCTGTCTCAACCAGAGAAAGAAGTAACTTTACGGGCAAAGCAGTTAAAAGTGAGGCAGGCTAGGACCTGGAACCCTTGCTGAGGTGCCCGCACCTGGACAGACACAAAATACAGAGAAACTCTTAAGAGACTCAACACAACCGCATATCCGTGGGGCAAAGAGCGGCCAAGACACAGAGAGACCCAGAACTCGGCTGCCATTTCCAAGGTGCCGGGGCAAAAGCAGGGTCCACGCAGGACCCCTCCACGCAGCATCACCTAGTGGGGGGCCACCTAATTCCCACGCCAGCCCCCCAAACCCGCCCCACCCCCGGGAGGAGCCTCCGTTCCTGCTCTTGCTCCCCCAGGTACACCCACTCTGAGACCCTCCTCTGGCCTCTGGTCAGTGCCTATTGATGAGAGTCCTAGAACCCTGGTCGGCAACGAAAGTAGGGGAAAAAGCAGCCCTACTCATCAGCAGTACTCAGAGTCCCAAACCCTGTCACAGAGGGAGGTTCTTACCCTAAAAAGAGGCTCCTTAAGGGACTGCCTCTGAGTCCTGCGTGCCCCTCTCCTGGATGCCACCCACACCAGCCTCGGGGGAAGGTCCCCGACTGCAAAGGTGAACAGGTGGCTTCCTGCTTCCACTTCAGAGTCAAGAGCTCAGACTCTCCTGCTCTTAAAAGGCAAAATACTCAGCCCGTCAGGAGCCCTATAACAAGAGCATGTGCCCCCAGGACCAGAAATAAACGGATGCCACTGGGTAACCTTCCTGGAAAATCACATCCTTTGTTCAACTCTGCTGCCATGGCTCAGAACACCCCGTAGCTGCTCTTAGAACTGTCTCCAAAATCGGTTCATAAACCACCAAGAAAACCCACGTCCTTGACTTGTAATCACACATTTTTGCCTTAAGTTTTAATAACCCAGCCTGATCACGCACTTGATTTCATAGACTTGGGTCAAACATCTGTTGGAAATGCTGAAAAAGACATTCACAAAATGATCAAAGGTTTTTTTCCCAACCGAGCACACGTGGTAACTGATTCCCTCAGCACAGAGGCGAGTGGCCAACGTTGGCTGAGCCTGCGCCTGTTCCAGGATGAAAGCCGCAGCTTCTGAAGACGGTTCCAGAAAGCGATATGGAGACAGGTGTGCTGGGAAAGTCCACACACATCTCGGCAAGGGGAGGCTCCTCCCTTAGACCCGCGGGGCGCGGGGGGTTGGGGGGGCCGGGCTCCTCCCTTAGACTCGCGGGGGTGAAGGGGGTGGGCTCCTCTCTTAGACCCACAGGGGCCGGGCTCCTCCCCCTCAGACCCACGCGGGGGCCGGGCTCCTCCCCCTCAGACCCACGCGGGGGCGGGCTGCTCCCCCTTAGACCCACGCGGGGGCGGGCTGCTCCCCCTTAGACGCGCGCGGCCCGGAGCCGGGCCAGGCGAGGGGCGCGGGGCGCGGGGCGCGGGGCCGCGCTCACGTGGTCAGCGTGTTGAGGCCGCAGGCCCGCAGCTTCAGGAGCCGGTCCCGCCAGTAGGCCCGGGGCACCCGGAAGTAGTGGACGGAGCCCCCGAAGATCCAGAAGGCCGAGTTCTCCAGCTTGAAGTTCTGGCCGTCGGCCCGCAGCCCCAGGTGCCGGCGCCGCCACAGCGAAGCGCCGAGGCCGCTCCAGTCCAGCCTGCGGGAGACAGGGCCTCAGAGCCGGCCTGCCCGCTGGGCTCGGCGGTGTGGGCAGCCGGGCCCCCGCCTCCGCCTCCAGCCCCCGGACGGCGCCCGACGCCAGACGCGAGGCCGCCACGCAGCACACGCGCCCAGCGGCGCGCACACGCAGCCCGCGAGGGGCGGACTAGCCGGCCTGCAGCGCGGGGCTGCGCTCAGAAGGGAGGTCGGGGTCACAGGGCAGGGGTCTAAGGGCGGAGAAGCTGCCTTTCGGTGCTGGGACCGAGAGGACTCGGGGGCGCACGCGGCTTCCTACAGCGGCCGCCAACATCAAAGCAGCAGCTACTTGACACGGTACCTCGGGGTCCCCTCAAGGTCACAGCCCCCGGGCTGGCGGTGCAGATACCTGGAGAGAGGGACCAGTTAGGAACAGCGTCTGCGCAGGGACCGAGCGTCCACGGCTCACGTTCCTGAGGACCGGGTGTGGCCCGGGGGCGTCTGGACGGGGCGGCCCCCAGGGGCTGCCAGGAAGGTGAGTCCACAGACTCGGAGTCGGAGGGCTGGCGGGGCGGGGAGGGGGCCCGCACGCACACAGAACCCCCACCCGGGAGGAGGGGAGTGGGCAGGGCTGCCTTGGCCCTGCTTTGAAAAGGCCCCTCCGCGACTCTGGTCTTTCCATTTATCTTCGAACAGAAGCTAAACTCAAACACGGGTTGAAAGAGGCACGTGAGAACCAGCCCTGGCCGAGGCAGTCTTGCCCGCCGGAGCCTCACCGGCCACAGGCGTGTGTAGAGGCCACCTCTCCCCCGCCTCCACGCCACGGGCTCAGGTCTGACCGGCCACGGGACGGGCAGTGTGGACGGCCTGCCGCAGCCCACGCCCTCAGCTGTGCAGACCCAGCTGGTCCCACCCCTGGTCCTCGCTGAGACCGGGGCAGAACGGAGACGGCTCCCCCGCAACGACCGTGACTGCACGTCTGCTGAAGCGAGGCAGAGGCGGCGGCGGCAGGGGCAGCCGCTGTGGAGAACAGTCTGGAGAGCCCTTCGAAACCTAAAAACAGAGCTACCGTACGATCCGGCAACCCCGCTCCTGGGCGTGTATCTGTAGCACCGTAATTCCTTGCCAGCTGAGCCACAAGGGAAGCCCAAGGACACGAGTGGGTAGCCTCTCCCTTCTCCAGAGGATCTTCCTGACCCAGGGATCGAAGCGGGGTCTTCTGCACTGCAGGCAGATTCTCTCCCAGCTGAGCCATCACGGAAGCCCTACAATTCGGAAAGACACACGCACCCCTACATTCCCTGCAGCGCTATTTACAACAGCCAGGACTCGGAACCCACCTAGGTGTCCATCGGCAGATGAATGGATAAAGATGGGGTACAAAGGAATATTACTGAGCCACAAAAAGAACGAAATCATGCCATTTGCAGCAACGCAGATGGGCCTGGAGAGCTCATACTGAGTGAAGTAAACCAAAGACAGATGTAGGATATTGCCTACAATGCAGAACCTAAACAGAGTGGACAAATGAACTTACAAAACAGAACTAAAATCACGGCTGGAAAGAAACAGAAAGTTACGCTCACCAGGGGGTGGGGAGGAACACACTTGGAGACTGAAATGGTCATCCCTGGGTAACTGGAAACCTATCAGTGACTTCCTTCTCCAAAAAGTTCCACGTTCTGAGGGACTTAAAATGAAATTTCAAAATACAGTTCTCCCAAATGACCACTGCATGGGATGTGGAAACAAAAGCAGCATCTTTGAGAGGAGAGTCTGGACGTGAGCCCTGGCCCTCCCCTAGGTAGTGCCGTCACTGAGGGCTGGGGACCCTGGCTCCGTGGCACGGCCCTGCCCCGGCGCCTGGGGCCGTCACCTGTCCTACGTGCTCACAAGGGCTGCGTGAGGGGTGGGCACCAGGGAAGTGCAGCGGGAGAGCCTGTGACAAGGCGGCCCTCATGAGCCGCGAAGCATGCTGTCCCGTGAGGCGCACAGGGAGGGCTTAACGACACGGCTTGCTAAAGACATATCTTACAAGCGACAAAAGCATCTCCTCACTGTTTGAAATCAATTCATTTTAACATTCTTTGCAAATAGAATAGCTTCAGTGGGTTTTCTGTGTCCCTAATATGAACAATCCCAATCTTCCCCATTTAATTCAGCTGCTGCTAAGTCGCTTCAGTTGTGTCTGACTCTGTGCGACCCCATAGACAGCAGCCCATCAGGCTCCCTGGTCCCTGGGATTATCCAGGCAAGAACACTGGAGTTGGCTGCCATTTCCTTCTCCAATGCATGAGAGTGAAAAGTGAAAGTGAAGTCGCTCAGTCGTGTCCAACTCTTCGCGACCCCATGGACTGCAGCCTACCAGGCTCCTCCGTCCATGGGATTTTCCAGGCAAGAGTACCGGAGTGGGGTGCCATCGCCTTCTCCGTTTAATTCCGCGTTTCACTATATTTAGCGTGCTGGACGTTATGCCAAGCCCTCTTATTTCAGTTGTCAATTTCATGGTGAAAGCACTGTCCCCGGGCTGCTGTCCGAAGCCAAGGGTCTGCAAACACCAGACCCCACCCCCTCCACCTTGTGCCTGCGCGCAGTCTGCCAGCTGAGGACGGTTTTCAGATTTGTAAATGGTTGGAAAAAATCAAAAGACTCCTTAGGGACATAAAACAGTTGTATTGAACTTGACATTTCGACATCCATAATTTTACTGATGACCCACCGCCCGCCTACGCACAGTCTGTGCTGCTCGGCTCAGTGACTCCGCGACGGCAGACAGCAGGGTCCGCAAACCTGGACACGCTCTCCACCTGGGCCTTGCAGGGCCCTGCCCACCCACCCTGGAGCGCGAGCCCCGGCTCGGCACAAGGAGGCCTGCGAGCGCCACGGCCACCGCCAGGCCGCCTCCCGCCCCCGCCGGGCTCCCGCCCCCGCCGGGCCCTGCGCCAGCTCCTGCTGCTTGTGGGAGGCCTCCCGCTCACCCACAGCCGCGCGCGGCCTGCCTGCGTCCTGACCACATCCTCCCCGGAGAGCACGCTCTGCCTCCCTTCACGCTTCGTGGTGCACAGGCTTCCGGGGCCTTCAGCTTCACCCGACCGCCCCGCACTCACCCAGGCGAGGACGCGCAGCGCTGCTTCCGTGCCGATTCTCTGACTCAGAACAGGCACACTGATCACTGGCCGTCCAACAGTGCACACACACACACACACAGACACACGGGCACACCGGCCGTCCAGCGGTGCGCACACACACACACAGAGACACACACACACAGACACACACACACACAGACACACACGGGTATGCTGATCACTGTCCAGCAGTGCACACACACACACCACACAGACACACACGGGTATGCTGATCACTGACTGTCCAGCAGTGCACACACAGACACACACACACACAGGTACATTGATCACTGACCATCCAGCGGTGAATGCACAAATACACATACNAGACAGCGGGTATGCTGATCACTGTCCAGCAGTGCACACACACACACCACACAGACACACACGGGTATGCTGATCACTGACTGTCCAGCAGTGCACACACAGACACACACACACACAGGTACATTGATCACTGACCATCCAGCGGTGAATGCACAAATACACATACAAACACACACACACACAGACACCGCACTGAGCAGTCATTCCACCAGGGAGCAATCCCTGATCACTGGCCAGAACTTCAGCGGAAAAGCTCCTGGGAGTTCCCCAAGTCACTGACGTGACTTCTGTTCACGACCCCATCTCCCCAGAAGCTGTGAGGGCCTCCCCCACTCAGCGGTGCAGGGTGCAGGTGGGGTGGAGATGGCGCTCTGTGACCCCTTGTCCCGACACAGTCTCGGCAGAAACACACACTCCGCGGTCTGTGCCCAGTGGATGGCAAGTCACTGGGCAAGCCTGTCTCCTGTGTGCCCCTCCCCTGCAGGCCCTACACCTGGACCTCGTGAGAAACGCAGACACGCAGGCCCTGCTGGGACCCACCGAGCCCGGGCCCGCACTGGGCCCGCTCCCCAGGGCACATCCGAGGGCCCTGCAGCTGATCCTCTGATGCCCGTCTGCAGAGCCTCCTCCAGGGCGGGGTTTCTCCTTACCCGTCTCTCTAGATCCTATGATTTTGTAGATTAAAAAACCTTCCTCTTGGTGCTCATTAAGAGGGGTAAAATTAACACTGAAAACAGCAAAGCTGCAGCTGCTGTTGAAGGCCAAACGCTGGAGAACCGGCTGCTTTGAGGACTTTCTGGTGGGTAGGTAACGAGCCCTCAGCACACTAACAGCAGGGACGGCCGCGCCAGGAGAGCCAGGGAAATAAATGCCGGCTTCCCCCAGGAACTCACGGTGGGAGGATGAGGCGATGCATGTCAGAACCCCATAAACAACAATGTAGACAGTCATTAACACAGACGCCGATCATCAGCGCTGCTGCTTGCGACACTGACCACCGCCTCTGGCCGCGCAGCTGAGAAGCCAGGACCGCGCAAGGCTCCGGGGCCTGCGCCAGGGCCTTCTGACGGAGGCCGGTGAGCTCGGGGCCCAGCAGCCCCGGGGAGCCCCTGCTCCCTGCTGCCTTCCCGGGCGCAGCTCACTCCTGATGAAACTGAGAAACTTTATTTATTTGCTGCCCTGGGGCTTCGCAGTGGCATGCGGGATCTTCAGTTTTCACCGTGGCACGCAGAACACTCAGCTGCCACAAGCGGGATCCGGTTCCCTGACCAGGGCTGGAACCTGGGCCGCCTGCACTGAGGGCGGAGCCTCAGCCACCAGACCACCAGGGACGCACCCTAACGACAGGTCCGCGGAGACCAGGGCCGCCGCCTGCCTCCCGGCGGGGGCTCCCACCTGCGCTCTCCTGAATTCCAGCCGCCTCTCTGTCGGAGGACGAGCAGCCTTTTGGTCCCGGAATGACCTGGGCGGCTGGCCTGGGCTTTGACTGACGGCTACAGAGGGGCTCCTGGCAGAGGACACGGCGCCAGGACCCCTGGCAGGCCTCCCTGGGGTGGGGTGGGCTGGGGCGGGGGCCTGCCTGAGCCTTGCCTTGCTGCAGCTCGAGGGCCTGAGACAGGAAGCAGGCTACCCGTTCCTGAATGTGGTCACACGTGCCAGCCGAGCGGAGGTGTCGGCGAAACGGAGAGGTGCGCGGTGCCCGGCTGACCAGCTCCTCCTGTGAGATGAGCCCGGAAGCGCTCCCGGCTCTCACAGAGGGAGGTGGCCGATCCCACCACCTCCTTGAACGAGGCGGTGGGGATCGGTCTGAAACGTCCCGACAGAGGCTGAGTGGGTCCTCGTGGGTGGGGCGGACACTGCAGCCTGGGGCTGAGCGGGGCTGGCAGGCTGCCCACGGGCACAGCCGCCTCCTCGCCCTCTGTCCTCCGTACGCACGTCCAGACCTGGACGGGCCGGCGCCCCAGGCCCAGGCTTAGAAGAGACGACACGGTCAGGGCTGGGGCCTGCAGCCGGCAGGGCCAGGGAGGCTCACCCTGCGTCAGGCTGACAAGCGGATAAGCTGCACGTGAGCTGGGAGCCTGTGGGAACGGCCCTCCCACCTCCAGAGCGGGAGTCCCGGCTGTCCCGGGGGGAGGGAGTCCTCCTCCGCACATAACGCACACCGGTGCCCACTCGGTGAGGCTCCACTGAGTCTGCGTCCAGGGCTTCGCTCTAAAGATGCTGGCCGTGAAAATACACCGCCGGTCCACGTGGCCGTGCCTGAATCTGTCACCCAGACGGACGTGATGAAGACACCTCACCCTCGGGACTGAGATACATGCTTCCCCTCATCACTCTGAAGACCAACGTGGCCACACGCTCCTGAGGCCCAGCTTCATCAGCCACCCCGTCTCCAGAGCCGCCCACCTGGGGCCTTGGGGTCTCACCAGGCTTCAGCTCTGTGCACGCCTCCCTCAGTCAGGGGCTGGGGGCCTGGGGAGGGATCCACCCGCTCCCCGTTCCTGGCCAGCGCCTCTGACGCCCCACCCCGGAAGGGTGGCTCCTGCATCAGCCCGCGAGCCCGAGAGCTGCAGCCCGGCCCCGGTCGGGCCCAGCTTCGTGGGCGCACCCCTCGGCCGTGTGCGCCGGGCCTTGGCAAGGGCTTTGCTGGGAGAGGCGCTAACTGTTTGCAGAGGCCTGGGCCTTCCGTCCATCGGGCAGCATCCGCAGGCCTGTGCCCACCGCTCCTGGCACCCCTGCCCATCCCCACGGGAAGGACCTGGTGGGCAGGGACGGCTGGGCACCCCGGCCCGCAGGCCAGGCCGGCAGCCCTGTCTAAAGCCCGCAGGAGTCCGGATGTGAACGAGCGTCTACTTGAGGAGACCCCAAGACCCCGTCGTGCAGTTACGCTCTCACTCAGATTCAAGCACACCCGGCGGCACGAAGTGACCGGACGCCACGGGACACCGTGCCCTCACTGCGGGGAACGTGCCCACTGGCAGCATCAGCAGAGCAAGTGCCAAGAAGGGGAAGCTCTGTAAGTGAGCCTCCAGGTGCCCCCACGACAAGAGTCTGATCTCAGAGACTCGAGGAATCAGAAGAAAAGGATTGCACCAAACAAGTGCAACCTAAATAAATTGCTTTCAAAGTCCACGCACCTGCTGAGACCCCGGTCCCCCGATCACAGACCCTCAGCATCCACGCACCTGCTGAGACCCCGGTCCCCNAACCACAGACCCTCAGCGTCTACACACCTGCTGAGACCCCAGTCCCCCGATCACAGACCCTCAGCGTCCACACACCTGCTGAGACCCCAGTCTTCCAACCACAGACCCTCAGCGTCTACACACCTGCTGAGACCCCAGTCCCCCGATCACAGACCCTCAGCGTCCACACACCTGCTGAGACCCCAGTCTTCCAACCACAGACCCTCAGCGTCTACACACCTGCTGAGACCCCAGTCCCCCGATCACAGACCCTCAGCGTCCACACACCTGCTGAGACCCCAGTCTTCCAACCACAGACCCTCAGCGTCTACACACCTGCTGAGACCCCAGTCCCCCGATCACAGACCCTCAGCGTCCACACACCTGCTGAGACCCCAGGCTTCCAACCACAGACCCTCAGCGTCTACACACCTGCTGAGACCCCAGTCCCCCGATCACAGACCCTCAGCGTCCACACACCTGCTGAGACCCCAGTCTTCCAACCACAGACCCTCAGCGTCTACACACCTGCTGAGACCCCAGTCCCCCGATCACAGACCCTCAGCGTCCACACACCTGCTGAGACCCCAGTCTTCCAACCACAGACCCTCAGCGTCTACACACCTGCTGAGACCCCAGTCCCCCGATCACAGACCCTCAGCGTCCACACACCTGCTGAGACCCCAGGCTTCCAACCACAGACCCTCAGCGTCTACACACCTGCTGAGACCCCAGTCCCCCGATCACAGACCCTCAGCGTCCACACACCTGCTGAGACCCCAGTCTTCCAACCACAGACCCTCAGCGTCTACACACCTGCTGAGACCCCAGTCCCCCGATCACAGACCCTCAGCGTCCACACACCTGCTGAGACCCCAGTCTTCCAACCACAGACCCTCAGCGTCTACACACCTGCTGAGACCCCAGTCCCCCGATCACAGACCCTCAGCGTCCACACACCTGCTGAGACCCCAGTCTTCCAACCACAGACCCTCAGCGTCTACACACCTGCTGAGACCCCAGTCCCCCGATCACAGACCCTCAGCGTCCACACACCTGCTGAGACCCCAGTCCCCTGATGACAGACCCTCAGAGTCCACACACCTGCTGAGACCCCGGTCCCCGGATCACAGACCCTCAGCGTCCACACACCTGCTGAGACCCCGGTCCCCGGATCACAGACCCTCAGCGTCCACGCACCTGCTGAGACCCCGGTCCCCCGATCACAGACCCTCAGCGTCCACACACCTGCTGAGACCCCGGTCCCCCGATCACAGACCCTCAGCGTCCACCCACCTGCTGAGACCCTCAGCACCCACCCTCTCCTCCGGCACAGGGTCTCAGACACCCGGCCCCCCTCCCCACGTGTGTCAGGGGTGACGCTCCCACAGGCTGAGAGCTTCGCTACCAGAACACAAGAGCTGGAGCGTTCCAACGGCAATGACTCAGACCCCACGGAGAGCAGCGTCCAGAACAGACGGAGCCCATAAAACCCGTGGCCTCCCAGGTGTCCAGAAGGACACGGTCCGGCACTCACGCCCTCAGAGGAGGGGACCAAAGAGAGCGGCCTGGTTCTGAGGCTGTAACCAGTGGCCCCGGGGCTCCCGAGAGGTCCTTCTCCTCTCCCTCCCAGGGCGGGAGTGAGCTTCGGGAACCCAGACCCCGCCAGGGCAGAGGGCAGCAGAGATGACCTCCCTCGGGAGGCGATGCAGGCGGCCCGCCGCGGGTCAGCCCTGCCGACTCTGCAGCGGACCTCTAGCTTAGAGAGACACAGAGCTCCCGGGGGGCTGCTCAGTGAGGCGGAGATGCCGAGGGAAAGTCCTGCACGGGAACCACACCCTCGTCATACCAGGCAGACATTCTTGTGTTTGTGGAGACGGGGAGGTTTGGAGCTGAGGTTCACCCAACACGCACACCCTGGACCCCAAGTAACACGCCAAGCGGAGAAAGTCAGCCGAGGCAGAGGGTTACACCTCGGTAACCTTGAGAGGGTGCCAGCTAGTGTCTGAGGCCAAACGCAACATGTGAGCATTCTTGGGGAGATGCGAGCACGGGGTGCAGGGGCACCAGTGAGCTTCCGGGGCTGGTGGACACCCGCTCTGTCGGACCTGCAGTGGGCGCTCCACGGATGGTGCGTGTGTGAGAACCCGGCAGACATACCTGCTACGCGCACACCTGCTTACATGATGATCACACCGCCATCAAGGTGACTGTTTTAAGACCAATGTTCAAACTAAAAAACCAAAGGTCGAAATCTTCCTTAAAAGTCATCTCGGTCCTCTCATTTCTTGGATACGATGTCAGCACACAGCAGTGACTGACCGTGAACCAATCCAGGTAAAAGTTTATGGGGAAAAAAGGCTGCAGCCGGGCAGCCCCGCCACCAGCGCGCCCGCCTCCGACCCGGAGCCCCCGCCCTGCGGCCCGTCCCCGCGTGACCTCTGCTTTGGGGGCCGCGCCCACCTTCCCAGCAACAGCGGGGAGAGGCCCCACTCGGCTGATGACCTGGTCACCGTGGCGTCAGGCAGGGGAGGGAGCTGGCTCTGGCCTCCAGACGCAGGTCTCGGTGTCCAGCCCAAGTGGGACGGAAGGACCTAGGCGGAAGGTACCTGCGAGACACAGCCCGGAAGATGCCAGGAGACCAGTGTTCCGGAGGACCTCAGAGGCAGCCCTGACCCAGCCTGAGCTTCTCCGGCCTCTGTCTCGCCTGCCGAGAAAGAAGGCGCGGCAGGAGAGCCGTGTCCTTCCTAAACGCGCCGCACCGCTGCCACGGCAGGAGCCACCGCCCCCGTCCCCGGCTGCGCCACGGACCCTACCCTTCCTGCCGCCAGATGGGCCCACGTTCCCTCGCCCGCGAGAGCCCAGCTTCTTTCCCTCCTCTCCCTCCGGACCCCAACGAGCAGCCCCCTTCTCGCGCCTCCTCCTGGGGACTCTCAGGGGCTCTGCCTGGCCCATCTCAAGCCCCTCACAGCCACCCCTGTCCCAGCGACCTGTCTGGGCCCCCCACGAGGGCCTCTGCCTCTCAGACCTCCAGCATCCAAGCACGTGCCCCTCCCGCGCGGCGGGCCTTTCTCCCTGGGGTGTGGTCTCCTGGATACCTGGGTGTGTGCCGGAGGCTCCTGCCGCCTCTGCCTGGAGGGGTCGCTCTGGGGTTTGCGTCAGCCCTGTGCCTCCAAGGGCCAGGACCGGTCCTCAGAGGAAGGGGAGAGATCACAAACAGGATGGAAAGTCTTGGGAGCAGCTGGGGAAATGAGACGCCCTGAAGTTTTCCGAGCCCCAGAAAAGCATTTCCTTCTCCCACACAATCCTGACACCCTCGTTGTCTCCGAAACAAAGGTGGCACCTCAGACTTGGAGATGCAAAGGGAAAGAGTTCTCTCCCTCCCGAACATCGCTGTCTCCCAGAGGAAGCCCAGCGAAGTGATGAGGACAGAGAAAGAAGCAACAGACGAGGGCGGCGAGCCTGCTGTGGGCCCACGGCTCAGCCTTCAGCTTCAGCACCAGCGCCCCTGCCTGACCTCCCACACCCCGGACGTTTTGAATATGGAAAGCTCCAGGCAGCGACCTGAGAGACAGGGTCAGAGCTGTAAAATCCTATAAACAGAGTCGGTAGGCAAATTCTAGGCTCAGACATGCGCACAGGTGGTGGGTAAAGCATTCTATCCCCAAACGCACCCCCAGGTAACGTGCTATAAGAGAATGGGGAGCGGGAAGGGCTGAGCTGATGCTGGTGGGCGAGGGGAAGACGCATCCCGAGAACGGAGCAACCACACCCAGACTAAGGAGCTTGGAGGACCCGCGGGACAGAGACCTGGGCACCGCGCTGGGCCGGGCAAACGGACCGTATGGAGCTGGAGCTCTGACCTCAGCCGAACAGAGGAGCCTGGCAGCTGGTTTGGCAGGAAATGTGGGCACCTCGGAGAAAAGCAGGGGACCTGGGGCTCGGCAGGAGGACTCGGGGCGCGCACGCTGGGCACCTCGGAGAGGGGTCTGATGGCCAGTTCTGCGCGGACCCCCTGCGCAGGAGGGTGGGGAGCCCCGGCTGGGCGCAGACGCCGGGGCCGGGAGTGCAGCGCCTGGGTGCCGGGGGCGCAGAGGGGCCGGGCGCCGGCGCTCCGGTCGGACGGGGCCGGGGGGCCGCCCGGTGGGGACTGCCCTCGGGGCTCCGGGCCGGCTCCGGGCTCGGGCGCACGTGCGCGGGACGCGGCGTCAGCTCACCTGCGGAGCACCGGGAGGCACACGATCAGCAGCAGCGCGCCGAGCAGGAGGCCGGGCCTCCGCCGCGCTCCACACTTGGGCATCGCGCGTCCGCGGCGCTTGACCCACCCGCGCCGGAGTCCGAACCCGACCGGGAGTCTCGGCGGGGGCGGGGCCGCGCTCCGGTCGCCGGGGCAACAAGCAGCCGCGCTCCCGGCCCGCCGGTGCTCACTGGCTGCAGCCTGAGGCCCCGCCCCCGAGGCCCCGCCCCACCGCGCGGCCTCGGGGAGGGGCGGGGCCTCGCGGGGAGGGGCGGGGGCGTCCGGCGGTTTCCGGTCCTCAGCCCGGCGGCCGCCGCGCGCCCCATCCCTTCCCGGCGGCCTGGCCCTGAGAGGCGCTCTCAGTGGCAGAGACACTTTGCGGCTGGAGATGCGCAAACGGGAGCTGACCGCCTGGGCGCGCTGCGCAGCCCTGCGCACTGGAACACGCGGGTAAAGTCACCCCGGCGCGGTGAACGCGCGAGCAGGTGCGAAAGGCGCTTCCAGAGCCGGAGCAGCATTTTAAAGCAGCGCAAGTGCTGCAGAGAAAAGCTTTTTAAATAGTGACTTATCACGTGAAAGTGAAAGTCGCTCAGTCGCATCCGACTCTTTGTGACCCCGTGGACTATACAGTCCATGGAATTCTCCAAGCAAGAACACTGGAGTGAGTAGCCGCTCCCTTCTGCAGGGGACCTTCCCAACCCAGGGATCGAACCCAGGTCTCCTGCATTGCAGGCGGATTCTTCACCAGCTGAGCCACCAGGGAAGCCCAAATTGGGAAAGGAGTACCTCACGGCTGCATATTGTAGCCCTGCTTATTTAACTCATATGAAGAGTACAACATGCGAAACGCTGGGCTGGAGGAAGCACAGGCTGGAATCAAGATTGCTGGGAGAAATATCAATAACCTCAGATATGCAGATGACACCACCCTTACGGCAGAAAACAAAGAAGAACTAAAGAGCCTCTTGAAAGTGAAAGTTCAGCCCCTCAGTCGTGCGGACCCCATGAACCGCAGCACTCCGGGCCTCCCTGTCCATCACCAACTCCCAGAGTTCACTCAAACTCATGTCCATCGAGTCGGTGATGCCATCCAGCCATCTCATCCTCTGTCGTCCCCTTCTCCTCCCACCTTCAATCGTTCCCAGCATCAGGGTCTTTTCCAGTGAATCAGTTCTTCACATCAGGTGGCCAAAGTATTGGAGTTTCAGCTTCAGCATCAGTCCTTCCAACGAATATTCAGGACTGATTTCCATTAGGATGGACTGGTTGGATCTCCTTGCATGCAGGTCAAGGTACTCTCAAGTCTTTTCCAACACCACAGTTCAAAGCATCAATTCTTCAGCACTCAGCTTTCTTTATAGTCCAACTCTCACATCCATACATGACTACTGGAAAAACCATAGCCTTGACTAGATGGACCTTTGTTAGCAAAGTAATGTCTCTGCTTTTTAATATGCTCTCTAGGTTTCTTCCAAGGAGCAATTTTAATTTCTTTAATTCTCTTTTATTTATTTAATTTCTTTAATTTAAATGTCTTTTAATTTCATGGCTTCAGTCACCATCTGCAGTGATTTTGGAGCCCCCCAAAATAAAGTCTCTCACTGTTTCCATTGTTTCCCCATCTATTTGCCATGAAGAGATGGGACCAGATGCCATGATCTTTGTTTCCTGAATGTTGAGTTTTAACCCAACTTTTTCATTCTCTCTTTCACTTTCTGCTGGATCATCAAAAAAGCAAGAGAGTTCCAGAAAAACATCTATTTCTGCTTTATTGACTATGCCAAAGCCTTTGACTGTGTGGATCACAATAAACTGTGGACAATTCTGAATGAGATGGGAATACCAGACCACCTGACCTGCCTCTTGAGAAACCTATATGCAGGTCAGGAAGCAACAGTTAGAACAGACATGGAACAACAGACTGGTTCCAAATAGGAAAAGGAGTATGTCAAGGCTGTATATTGTCACCCTGCTTGTTTAACTTATATGCAGAGTACATCATGAGAAATGCTGGGCTGGAAGAAGCACAAGCTGGACTCAAGATTGCCAGGAGAAATATCAATAACCTCAGATATGCAGATGACCCCACCCTTGTGGCAGAAAGTGAAGAGGAACTAAAAAGCCTCTTGTTGAAAGTGAAAGAGGAGAGTGAAAAAGTTGCCTTAAAGCTCAACATTCAGAAAACAAAGATCTGGTCCCACCACTTCATGGGAAATAGATGGGGAAACAGTGGCTGACTTTATTTTTCTGGGCTCCACCTTTGTTTTTATTTATGGGAGAAAATGTGAATAACTCAGTGCTACAGAAGAAATCCCTACCCCTTAACCTGCTGAGAACTACAGACCTGTAGACACGCCCTACTCCTGGATTCAGAACACGTTTACTCCATCAGGGTTTAGTGATTCCAGGACCGTACTGCAGAGATGGTGCTACTCCAGACGTGTTTACTGAGGAGCCAAGACCTGTCTCTTATACACATCTAGTGATTGCAGCCACGAAATTAAAGACATTTACTCCTTGGAAGGAAAGTTATGACCAACTTAGACAGCGTATTAAAAAGCAGAGACATTACTTTGCCGACTAAGGTCCATCTAGTCAAGGCTATGGTTTTTCCAGTAGTCATGTATGGATGTGAGAGTTGGACTATAAAGAAAGCTGAGCGCTGAAGAATTGATGCTTTGAACTGTGGTGTTGGAAAAGACTCTTCAGAGTCCCTTGCAAGGAGATCCAACCAGTCCATCCTAATGGAAATCAGTCCTGAATATTCGTTGGAAGGACTGATACTGAAGCTGAAACTCCAATACTTTGGCCACCTGATGTGAAGAACTGACTCATTGGAAAAGACCCTGATGCTGGGAACGATTGAAGGTGGGAGGAGAAGGGGACGACAGAGGATGAGATGGCTGGATGGCATCACCGACTCGATGGACATGAGTTTGAGTGAACTCTGGGAGTTGGTGATGGACAGGGAGGCCCGGAGTGCTGCGGTTCATGGGGTCCCAAAGAGTCAGACACGACTGAGCAACTGAACGGACCGTGTGAGAAGCTACGACCTGTAGATTCTCTTTAGACCGATGGGTCTGGCACGCGTTTGAATCGCAGGGGCGAGTGTGAGGGGCCAACCGGAATATCCTCCTCCCATGGGTGCACAAGTCTTGATCTGGTCCTCGCTCCTACCACTTTCAATTCTTTAATTTTAAAAAAGTCCAGATAAACCTTACTTTTTAGGAAAAGATGAATAAAAGTCTTATTTTGGCACAGAATTATGTCAGAAAGGAAGTTGTATGATATTTGGGAAAATTTATGCTTTCTAGCAATCACAAACCCCACTCATCCCAAGAACAAAATTCAGAGTTTACTGAAAGAAAATATGAAACGTGTCTAGGGAGGCTGATGTTTTTCACAGCATCAGAGCTTCTAGAAAATACACATGCGGGCGCACACACACCACCGCGTGTTTTGAAACTGCGTGCTGCACTTGCACACTGCTCTGGACTTTAAAGCTGCTCGGAGCACAGCGAGGTTTCCCTTCTGGAGCAAAGACAAGCCGAGTTTACTTTGAAGAGTTTTTTTCCAGCATTAAGCAAATATTTGTCAGCTAGAGAAAGTTAAACCCAGGAGAGACAGAAAGGAACGAACAAGCCGAAAGGCCTGGAGCAGTGGGAGGGGGTGGCTGGGGCTGGCCCAGAGCCAGAGCCCCCCTCAAGGCCCCAGGGCGCAGTCTCTCCCCCGAACGCACTCCCCAAAGCCAGTATCTTCTACCCACTTTCTTTAAAACATAAAATTGCCTGATAGCTGTCAAGACTGTGACAAAAGTGTGTTGGTATAATTGGAATGAGAGACGGCCCTCGAGGCACATGGGGAAGGTGTCACAGGTGAGGCCCCCTTCCGCCTGTGCCGGCGCGTCCCAGACACACACCCCCACCTGCCCTGGTTCCTGCTGCTGCTGCTAAGTCGCTTCAGTTGTGTTCAACTCTGTGCGACCCCGTAGATGGCAGCCCACCAGGCTCCCCCATCCCTGGGATTCTCCAGGCAAGAACACTGGAGTGGGTTGCCGTTTCCTTCTCCAATGCATGAAAGTGAAAAGTGAAAGTGAAGTCGCTCAGTCGCGTCTGACTCAGCGACCCCGTGGACTGCAGCCTTCCAGGCTCCTCCGTCCATAGGAGCTTCCAGGCAAGAGCACTGGAGTGGGTGCCACTGCCTTCTCCGCCTGGTGATGCTGCTGAGCAGCGAATAGCACAGTCCTTGGGACTTCCCTGCTGGTCCAGTGGCGAGAAGTCCATGCTCTCAGTAGAAGGCGCCCAGGTCTGATCCCTGGTCGGGGAGCTAGATCCCACAAGCAGCTACCAAAATTTGGCTGAGCCAAATAAACAAACCTGTTGTCTAAGTGAGCTAGGATTCACACAAATTATCGCAAAAGTAGTAAATGAATAAATGGCACAGTCCACTAAACACCAGGGTGTCCGTAAGCTATTTAAATAGTACCAGACTCTCCTCTTTTTTCCAGATATTAAACTTGTCAACATGGGCTACAAAAACCATGAAATCCTTAGCCCAGCCCTGTGTCCTTTGTTTTTATTTATGGGAGAAAATGTGAATAACTCAGTGCTACAGAAGAAATCCCTACCCCTTAACCTGCTGAGAACTACAGACCTGTAGACACGCCCTACTCCTGGATTCAGAACACGTTTACTCCATCAGGGTTTAGTGATTCCAGGACCGTACTGCAGAGATGGCGCTACTCCAGACGTGTTTACTGAGGAGCCAAGACTTCGGGTTTTTAAAAGAGTAGCAAGAGGTGCCTTCAAGATCCTCCTTGGCAGAATGCTTGATTGCTCTTGACCCTGAGCAGAGCATGAAATTCTCACATCACTGGGCAGGGAGGCTACAATTCAGTGACCGGGCCAATGGGGCTGTAAACAGTGGCATGCGGGCAGATCGCACCTAATACCCACAATGGTAACCTGCACAGGCCAACTTCCCCGCGCCGGGTGTGCAGAGAACAGAATCAAGCAAGTGTTCCTTAAAGAACGGGGTCCTGCTGACCTCCTCCCCTCCCAGGACTCTCCCGCTGCCCCCAGCGGAGACAGGGATGGACGAGAAGCGAGGAGAGGATGAGGAGCCCAGTTTCCATCTCAAGCTGCCAGAGTCTGGAGCCAAGAAACTGTGAGCGTGGGGAGCGCGGGGGGCTCCTGGGAGTAAGTGAGCGTCATCTCAGCCCCAAACGAAAAGAACGCGGAAAACCGCTGTCCGTGAGGGGCACGTGTATACCTGTGGCTGATTCATGCTGCTGTTTGGCAGAAACCAGCACAATTCTGTAAAGCAATAAGCCTTCGATTAAAAAAATAAGTAAAAAAAAAAAAGAAGAAGAAGAAGAAAATCCTTGTCCTTGGAAAGCGAGAAAGGAAAATGGGTCCAAGTCGGGACGGTCAGTCAAGGCCTACCCAGAAAGGCACATCCGGGGTGCTGGGGGCCTGTGTGTTTGCCAGGGCTGCACCGGCTCCAGCGCTGGCCTGGGCGGTTCCCAAAGGCCACTTTGCAGCTCAGCCTCTGGGCGACTGAAAAGCAAGATCTGACTCAACAGCGTCCGTTCATCCAGACGGGATCGACAGCGTTTGGGTTCGCTGTGTGCGGAGCACTGTTTCGGGTGCTGGGGAGGCTTCAGTGGTCCCTCTCTCGGAGACGTCTGCCCCGGCTGAGGAAGCGGAACAGCAAAAACGCACGAACAAATCAGTCCCGTGTGTTCAAGGCGACACCGACCCTGGGCTCTTTGATCCGCGGGAATGGGCCAGGGGCCGGGGGAGGGGTCGGGGAGCCAGGGCAGTAACGGGCAGCTCCCGGGGGCTGGTCCAGGGGGGCCTGAGCGTGGGCAGCAGCTGCCCCCCTGAGGGTGCTGTGTCCGGGGACCCCGCTTTCGTGCCCGGCACCTCGGGAGCAGCAGCTGGATTGTGGCCCTTCTGTATCTCGGGGATGATTTGCTCCAACCGCCAGCGGTCATGGTTCGTCCTGTACCCACAGTTTCTTTGTCGCTCCAGATGCTGGTCCAGGTACAAACACCACAGAACGCCCGTGTCCCAGCCCGTCTCCAAGGCAGCGAATCCCACAGCATAAAGGAAGTGGAGGGGCGAAGAGGGTGTCGGGGGTGCTAGGTACAGAGGAGACCCACCAAGAGGCCGTCGCCGAGCCAAGCCCTGAGTGGTCACCTGCGTACGGGCTGAGGTGGGGCCGGCCAAGCAGAGAGGGCCCCGGGGGGCAATGCCGGGGTCCAGGCCTGCAGGGAGGAGGCCAGGGGAACCAGGACCCCGACAGGCAGGCCTTCCAGAGCAGAGCGCTGGCTCCGGGAATCGGGGAGCCAGGGCAGGCTCTGGGCGTGGCGTCCGCTGTGTTTCCAAAGGTCATCTGGATGCCAGGGGTGGGCGGCAGCACAAGAGAGGCGACCGACCGGGGCCACTGCAGACGCCCGTGTGCTAAGCCAAGCGGCAGCCTGGCACGGGGAGGCCTCTGATTCCCGGGTCGTTTGTGGGGCGAGAAAAATAAGGAGGATTCAAGAATGACTCCATCACGCTGGGCCTGGGAAAGAGGAGGAACCGGGGTTGCCGTCCCTGGGATGGAGACTGGGAGGGTCAGCCTGTCCAGAGGCCCAGAAGCCCAGCTCGGGCCGGCTGCTTTGGCCTACAGAGGGTTTGGTCCACCGAGGACTCCGGCCCCTGTGTTGCAGGGGCGTGTGGAGGGGCCGGGCCAGCGGAACGGGCTAGAGAGGAAAAGGGGCCTCGGGGGGGAGCAGGCAAGCCTCCTTCCAGGGTGTCTGCTGGCAAGAGGAAGAGAGAAACGGGAAAGCGGCTGTGGCTCGCAGCCCTGAGTCGAGGACACTGCCCAGTCCTCATCTCCATCTCGGGTGGGAGAAGAGAATCACAGCACTGGACACGGACACGCGATCCTGATCAAAGAGACGGGGGGGCAGCGAAGCAGAACGGACGCGGTGCCTCTCGGCCGCCACGTCCCGGGGGGCGTTGTGGGTGGGCCGGGCCGTGGAAGCGGGCTCCGGGGTGAGCCGACAGGGCCACGACGGCACGCCTGCCTGGTGACTCAGCGATTGCGGATACGAGCCGCGTGAGCAGTCAGCGTGCGCGCCAGCCGCGCCCTCCGAGTCTGTCCCGGATATCCGAACATGCGCTTTCAAATGTAGGCGTGTGTGTGTGGGGGGAGACGCCACAAAGTGAAACTTCAAAACTGCATTAAGTTGAAGTAAAATAAAGCAATGGTTAAAGACTACTATGAAAACTATCAATATCATCTACAAAAACAGTTACTAAGAACTTTCACACACTTTTATCCTCCTGGACTGTGGCTCAGAGGGTAAAACCATCTTGCTTGCAAGGAGAGAGACCCGGGTTCGTTCCCTGGGTCAGGAAGATCCCCTGGAGAAGAAAATGGCAACCCACTCCATTACTCTTGCCTGGAAAATTCCATGGATGGAGGAACCTCGTAGGTTACAGTCCAGGAGGTCGCAGAGTCGGACACGACTGAGCAGCTTTACTTTCCCTTTTCATATACTTAAGCACAGCGAACAGGAACGTTAAGAGTACAGTAGCTTTGTAAGTGTGGGAAGACGATGACATCCTTTTGAACCAAGAAGAGATACATGAAATAGATATATATAAAAGATGATTTTTAAATATAAATTATATAGACATTAGATATTCATAAAATTTAAAATTTTAAGATATTGGTAGGAATTAAGGTATATTTTTAAAGATTGTTTTAATCACAGTTTTTAATCATGGTTGAATTGTTTGTGTTTACTGTCCTTAACATTACACAACAAGCTTTTCATAAACTGGATTTAAGTATTTAATTTCATTTAGCCATGTGTCTTGGGAGATGAGCTCTTCGTTGGAATTCTTGCCATTCTAAATAAAGTTGGGAGGAACTTTGATGAGGGGGACGAGCTCATGGATGATGTGCAGGTGCCTCTATCAGGAATCGCGTTTGATCCAGAAGAAATAAACACACGGAGACGCAAGTGGTGAGCAAGAAGCAGGCACGTCTCCTCCCACCGGACAAGCCTCAGGACACGGTGCTCGCGGTCCTTTAAGACAGTTTCTTACAGCTTTGAGCTTTGTCCTTGTTGTTCAGGCACTCAGTCGTATCCGACTCTCTGCGACCCCGTGAACTGTCCATTGCCAACTCCCGGAGTCCACCCAAGCTCATGTCCATTGTGTCGGTGGTGCCATCCAGCCATCTCATCTTCTGTCATCCCCTTCTCCTCCTGCCCTCAATCTTTCCCAGCATCAGGGTCTTTTCCAATGAGTCAGCTCTCCGCATCAGGTGGCCAAAGGCCTGGAGTTTCAGCTTCAGCGTCAGTCCTTCCAGTGAATGCTCAGGGTTGAGTCCCCTTAGCACTCACTGGTCGGATCTTTGGGTTTCTTCCCAGTCGGTTTTCAGCTGCCGAGGGACCTTTACACCTGCCCAGATTGTGACTCTCAGACGCCAAGTTCCTTCTATGAAACAAAATATAAATACAGGAAACCTTTTCCCTGAGTTTATATTTTGCTACGTACCAGTCAGTGAAGTTACAAAATATATATTTTGTATCTCAGATATCTGTACAAGAAGTTTTCTTGAAGTTCAACAGTGTGTTAGACAATAATGAATGTAACTATGCTTCTTATTTTGGTGCCATTAGAACTTTCCCCACCACACTCTGCAGATAACAGTAGCAACAGAGGAGGACGTGCAAACAGTGAATGGGTTCGTTGCTTGAGCCTGCTGCGGAAGGAACACGGCTTGAGGGGCTAGCTGTCCTGACATGACACGCGCATAACAGGTTATTTGCGATTCTCAGAAAGCACCAAGACGGAGTGACCCTCACTTGCGTCCCTCCCCTGAAACGCTTCACGTCCTTTACACCTGGCAGACGTGGTTAGACTGCTCCGGACGCCTTGCTGAGCCGGTGCTCTGTGTTGGATGCTGAGAACACCCTGGTGGATGAGATATATCTGCCTCCATTCTGGCACCACTGGGGTTCTGGAAGGAAATGGGCCCTAACGTCTTCCTCTCAGTTTTATTGAGACAGAATTGACATCAGCATGGTATACATTCGAGGTGTGCACCATAATGATCTGACTCACATAGGTCATGAAACGATGATCACAATAAGTTTAGTAAACCTCCATCACCTCATTTAGATGCACAATTTAAAACAATAGAAAATAATTAGAGCAGAGAGAGGAAAGCAGAAGAAGAGCATATCAAAGACACAATAGTCATCCAAAAAAAAGACACACCTCCTTGAGCCTTAGTTTTTCCGTCTGGGCATAGGTCTCACGTTTAGCAATGATGTATACATCATGTCTGAGGTATACTTGCTTGTGATCTGATGGTTCTGATTTCTGGTTTTCTCCACAGACTCCATGGGTTTCAGTCTAAAGCCCCAGAGAATAAGATCCTTTGGAGGAGCTGTGTGGTTCACGGTAGAATTCTCCTTCGTCGAGCCAGCCATTCCCAACAGTGGAGTAGAAGGCAGTCCCACTTTGTCCTCCTGCCAAACGGGATGGCTCCTCCTTCCCTCTGGACACCAGATTACTTGCTAAACTTCCTGAAGCCTCTGCACAACATAGCGAAGTAATCAGTCAGTTTTGGTGTTGTTTTGAGTTCAAGCCAGGTGCTGTATTTTGATCATAAGCGCAGTTGGTCCTCCACATCCACAGGTAACACATCCATGGTTCAGCTAACCGAGAATCGAAACCTACTCGGGAAAACAATTCCAGAAAATTCCCAAGAGCAAAAGTTAAATTTACCACGGCCAGTAACTATTTACTTAGCATTTACATTGCATTAGGAATTACAGGTAATCTAGAGAGGATTTAAAGTGCGGTACAGGGAAGGATGTGTGTGGGTCATATGCAGATGGTCTGCTCGCCGTGTTTTAAGGGGCTTGAGCACCGTCGGAGGGCCTGGAATCAGTCCCCTCAGACAGTCCCCTCAGAGGAAGGGCTGTAAGGGACTGCCTCCCAGGGCTGCCACTTGAGGGGGCCGGCTGCAGTATTCATGACCGAGGGGCTTCTATCAGCAGTCTGCCCTCGACCAGCAAGAGCTTTGACTACACACAGATGACTCAGGAGTCACAAGACAGATGCTCCATGCCAGGCCCTGTTGTCACACACGTGTCACAACCAAGAATCACACTGTTGCTCCTTCTCCGACTGGATGACCCAGCAGACCACCACGGAGACACACAGACTGGAGGGAAAAGCCTGAAGACATCGCTCACTGCCCCTGCACCCCTGCAACTACATACACACATGCGCACACGCATGCACACACACACACATGCACGCGCGTGCACACACATGCATGCACACACATACACACGCGCACACATGCACAAATGCATGCACACGCATGCACGCACACACAAACACACGCATGCACACACATACACACATGCATGCACACACACACGCACGCACACACAAACACACGCATGCACACACATACACACATGCATGCATGCACGCGCACATGCATGCACATGCACACACATGCACGCACACACACACACATGCACACACACATGCACACACACAGGAACATGCACACGCACACACGTGCATGCGCACACATGCACGTGCACACACACACACACATGCATGCGCACACACACACACAATCAATTTTTTATTTAGAAAGTTATTCTTTAAGAATAATAATGTACAATATAGCAGCACAACTGTATTTTAGTCAATCCCCTTTGGTCAATACTGTTTCTTTTGAAACTCACAGCATGGTCTAAAAGGTCTAAATGATACAAAATTAGTGCAACAAACTGGAAAGCTGTCTGGAACAGAAGGATTTCCCCATGGAGTGTTCTACATTTATTGACTTTTCTATTGATCAAAAAGTCATCTAGTCTTTAAATAACAACTTCAAAAACAGACTATTAAAATCATGCCAAATTATTCTTCATTGTTTTCCCAATTTCAGTTCAACTTTGATACAAATTAATTGACTATTTAAACTCCATTGAGAAGTCACTATTCTACATTTCTTGAGTCAAGTCATTTACTTTTTAAATTCCTCTTATTTCCTGAGCTTCAGCCTTAGTACTTATTTTGCATCAAGCAGACCTCTGTAGTTGGTTTATCCTGAGTCAAGCCATCTTTCAACTGTAACTCACATTAAGAATCAAAGCTTCTGTTATGACAAGGTGACCGTGCACGTCACATTCCAAGTGGTGTTGGGGGCAAGGGGGTGGGGAGGGCAATGCTTCAAGAACAGGTAATAGTTTATGTGAAAAGATCCTTCTGAAAATTAGACTTCTATCTTTATTTTTCATCTAACAGGGTCTTATTTTTTTGTTCTTTTTTTTTT
>SJYT01033695.1:265086-276053 GCA_006410635.1 Cephalophus harveyi
AGGGTCAGGGTCAGGGTCAGGGTTAGGGTTAGAAGGAACGTACTTCTTGAAGAATCGTGTTTTCAGTTCCAAAGAATAGATGGTGAACCAGTTCAGGGGAATATTATCCAGAGTAACAGGTCCGATCAATCCTGCACGGGGAGACAGCAGAGATAAGATGGCCGCGACACTCCCCGGTGTCCAAGCACAGACTCACAGTCCGGAGTCATCAGTGACCGGGGCTCGGCCTGGGGGGGGCATAGACTGGTCTGACCTGCATGACTGAGGGCCTCCAAGCCACCAGGAAAGCTTCCCACCCAGGCCCTGAACTTCCCCTGGAATTCCCCGGAGGAGCAGGGTTCCGCTGCAGAGAGCCAGGAGGCCCCCACCCAGCAGCAGGAGTCGACAGGATGGAGGGCGGGGACGGGCGCCGCTGGTCCCCACACCCAGGGGTCCGCCTCTGCGGGGCTCAGTCTCGCCGGCAACCCCACCCTCAACCCTGGGGTCCAAGTCATGAGGCAGGGAGGGCACGGCTGCCACCAGAGCCCACCTTTCCGCTGACTTTGAATTTTCCATGAAAAATTGACTCGTCCTTGATTCTCCACCAGGATCCTTAGAAGCTGACACTCCTGCTTGGGACAGACCAGCTCGTGGGGATACAGGGCCACAGACAGCTTTCCTCTGGAGCCCAGTCTTCTCAGAGTCCCAGAGGAAAGATAAACGAAGGGCAGAAGCCGAGGGCGCCCCAAGGACCCTGAGTGCTCCGCTCCACGGCTCCTGCCTGGCCCGCCCTGGCAGAGGCCCGGGCTCAGCGGCAGTGTGAGAGCGCCGGCCAGGGGCTTGGCAGGAAGCGTCCACCCTCAGCCAAGTGCAGAAGCTGAAGCCCAGGACACATTAGGGCCAGGGGCATGCACATAGGCTCGCAGCCCTAGCCCTTCTGCCAGGACCCTGAGGGGCCCAGCGCCCCACGGCAGATGGGGAGGTGGGAGGGTCTGCTGCTGGAGGCCCGGGTCTAGGGCAGCAGCTTGACTTTCGAGTTACATACCGTGATTGGAGGAATGTCTATGTCCCGATGAACGTCGGTAAGAATCCCTAAACCCGTCTCATTCAAAAACACCTGCAAAAGAAGGGCTGGCATCGGACAGACAGGCCCACCCGGAGGAAGCGGGCAGGGAGATCGGGCTTGGGGCAGTCTCCAGGACGGGAGCCAGCAGCCTGCTGTCCACGGGCGGCCAGAGGTGGAGGCCCCAGCAGACTCACGGCGTGACAGCTAAGTGGGCCTTTTCCACCCCAACCAAGCCTCACGCACAGAGGTGCTTAAAAGCATATCAAACAGCAAAGGGGCCCACGGCAGCCCCCACAGCGGAGCTTGGCTGATGTCCTGCCTGCAGCCAGACGCCCAGCCCCACCTGAGCCTCATCTTGCGCGTTGGCATGGAGCCGGCCCCCGGAGCAGATGGTCATCTCATAAAGCACGAACCCGAAGGACTGGCCGTTGCCGTTGTTGATGGGCAGGTTCTCCATGTTGATCGGAACGTTAGAGGTGACTGGCTGAGAGGGGGACAAGGAGCCGGGGTGAGACCCAGGCCCTTCTCGCTAAGACCCTGGGCAAGCTTGGCTGCGCCGCCTAACGGTCCCCGAGAGCCCTTTGATGAGACGCCGTGTGACGACGCCTGTGCCCTGGTGTCAACGGACCAGGAGCCTGGGGGCGGGCAGAGGGGCCCCCGCTCTAATCCTGAGAACCAGCAACATCAGCGACCGTGTCCCAGCTCGGCCGCCAGGGAGCTCCGCGTCCGCAGCGCGCGCGGCACGGCTCACTAGAGGCCGGAGGCTCTCAGCACAGGCGAAGCCCTGTGAGCTCAAGAGGGAGCACCTCCCAGGGCCGCCCCTGGGCTCTGGGGGCTCAGACGCGGTGCTCCGCGTGTGGGGGGCCCGGCTTCAGCCTCGGGTCAGGGAACTAGCTCCCATGTGCCACAGCTAAAGATCCCCCGCGCGGCGAGTAACACAAACAGCCGCGAGGAAGGCCTGGCACGGCCAAGGCAACGCTCGCAAGACAGAGTAATACGGATAAAAGAGCTGGCATCTTCCAGGCAAGGCTCTCCTCCTCCTCTGCGGGGACACGGACCCTAGTCTTGGGGGGAGCAGTGGGGCCCCGCCGTCGGACGAGGCGGTGCTGGAGAGAACGCGGAGCCCAGCTGCACGGGCTGCTGGCTCGGCCACGCTCAGGGCGGGGCCTGCGAGCAGGGGTCTCTGCGGTCCCATTCCCCCCCAGGCCCCCCACTCTTCAGTTCACACCCATTCACGGTCTTCCCAGGAGACCCCCTGGCTCTGCCCACTGGTGCCAAACATGGACAAAATGTAGAAGCATGTCCCTGCTTCCACGGAAAGCCCCGAAGGCCTCCCTGCTCCGCGGCCTCGGCCCGGCCGAGCTCCCGTGTCCCCAGCAGCCACCCCCAGTCCCCGGAGCCCAGGGTGCTCACCCTCTGCAGGTAAGGCAGGGCCTCCCACAGCGGCAGGTAGTGAGATAGCTTCAGGGAGGGGTACACCGCCTTGGGAGTGGGACTCGGAACAGGGGGCAGGGGCCTGACTGCAACGGAAATGGGCAGAGGGAAGCGTCCCCTCCTTCCCCACGCCGCCCCGCCCTCCCCGGGATCTCGCAAGCGCGCCCGCGCCCCGGGCCCGTGGGAGATGGGGGGTCCCAGCCCAGTGGGGTTCCTCGAGCCGTGAGACGCTGTGAGGCCAGATCCCCGGGGAGCTCAGAGTGGGAGGCCTCTGCCCGACGCTGCCCTGCCTGGCTCCCTGGCATGCAGGGGGTGCCGCCCTAACGTGACCTCCACAGATACAGTCCACAGCGTGACTCTCGGGAGTTCATGAGGGCACCTCCACGCAGGGAGCTTTGTCAACAGTCGCTCCAACTTCGAGCGGACAAGCACCACTCCCTTCACGCTTAGAGAAGATGCTGTCACTCAACGGGCTTGAAAACAACGCGGCTCTCAGGTGGGAAAACCAGGGTTTGAGCGACGGCGGCCCCTGCCCTCACAAGCGCCTTTTAAGTTTCTGCCCACAGGGAACCCTTCCCTCTCCTACCCCCTCCCACAACGTCCCGAGGACAGCCAGCCCCCCAGCAAAATGGCAGCGGAGTACCCAGCATGGATTCAAAGAGGCTCCGGAGCATGAAGTACTTGGCGGTGTAATCCCCAGCTTCCGTCAGCACAGCGTCGTAGTCTGCAAGACACCGGCCGCCTTCGCTGGGCAGGGCCCCCCGAAGGCCGGGGCCCCCCCACCGGCCATCTCCGCTGGGCTGGGGCCCCCCGAAGGCCAGGGGCCCCCCACTGGCCGCCTTCGCTGGTCAGGGCCCCTCAAAAGCCAGGGTCCCTCGAAGGCCGGGGCCCCCTACCGGCCGCCTCCGCTGGGCTGGGGCCCCCGAAGGCCGGGGCCCCCCCACTGGCCGCCTCCGCTGGGCCGGGGCCCCTGAAGGAGGTGGGAGCCGACTTCCCGGCCCAGACCGCTCTGGCCATCCCTGCAGCCAGGCCCGGGTCCGAGGCCACGGCCACCGGCCTGCCCTGCTTCCTTTCGCAGACACTCAACTGCCCCCAGCCCAGCCGCCCAGGAGGCCTCCGGGGCCCGCACAGCACCACCCCGGGTTCTACCGAGGAACCCAGGTCAGGGGCCTGGGGTCAGGACGGGCAGGGCAGAGTGAGAGGTCGCGGGGGCCCCTCTGCGGCGAGGTCAGCCTGCTCTCTGCACTGTGCGCATCTCAGAGGGAAGGAAGAGAGGAGGGACCTCCTGGTGCTCAGCGTAGATTAGGGGTCAAGAGCCCCGTGATGCTGGGGGCCTCCTCGGTCAGGCCGCGGGGCCCCAGGCCAGGGCGGCCCCTCCCGAGAGCACTTGCCGTAGCTCGTGGTCACAGCCCTGTGCTTCTCGAAGCTCGTGGCCCCATTCATGAAGCCAAAGTTGGTCCCCCCGTGGAACATGTACACGTTGAAGGAAATCCCAAATCTGATAAACTCAGACACGCTCCTTTCAACCTCTGCAGAGGAGGAAGAGGAGACATGGTGGAGGCCAAAACCTCAGAGACGACGGAATCTCCAGGAAAGCCGCTCCTCTCTGGCACTGCCCCACAGTCAGCTCAACCATGGGTCCCTCAGCACCCACGGAGCCTCTAGCCAGACAGCAGGCGGAATCGACCACAGCTGCCCTGGGAAGCGGGGCTCGCCCACACTAAGGAAGGGTCAGTCGCTCAGTCGTGTCCGACTCTCTGCAATCCCACGGCCTGTAGCCCCCAGGCTCCCCTGTCCCTGCAATTATCCAGGCAAGAATACTGGAGTGGCTTGCCATTCCCTCCTCCAATACTAGGAGCCTTTCCAAAAGTCGCTTCTCCCAGAGAACTTCACTCTGAGCTCCATCTATTAAATAGCAGCCCAAGAGCCTCTACGTCACTAAGGATCTCATGCTCATTCAATTTTTTGAAATTATACAAATGGTTTGTCTATTCTCGTGAACCACCTGCTCGGGCGGTGCCTCCGGGGCCAGTGGCCGCCGCACTCTCGTTGGTGACCCACGGCCATCTCCACGCCAGCCCTGAGGGAGACAGCCTGGCCGAGGTCCGCCGGGGGCGGCTCAGCACTGGCGGTGTGCCTCGCTGTCCGTCTGGCCACGCTCAGCCCACTTTCTCTCTCAGAGCCTCGGCTCCCTTGCCTGCTGAACAGAGGTCCTCATCCCTCCCCCGTCACACACGGATGAGAATTAACTGATGGGAAGAAACACACTCAGTGCCTGACAGACACGTGGTCAGAAACCCGTTGTTCCCTGGTACAGCCTGGAGTTATTTTTGTTTGCTTCCTATTTAGCAGTTCGAAGCATGCCTTTCTCAGTTTCCCACTATCTTTCGATTGTTGTCTTTATTTCCAGGACAAGTAAGCTTGCTTTTGTAAATATCGTTAGTAGAAAAACACTTCTATTAACAGCCTGCTCCAGGCACTGCTCTGGGCGGTTTACCCGGATCCACACCTCCTCCTGACCGCAGGGCTCGGGGAAGAGGAGGCTTCAGGGGCCGCCTCAGCGGGGCCGCAGAGCTGGGCCTGAGCTCCTGCGGCTTTGGCCCCAGGAGCTCCAGACACTCTCGCCTCCTGGCCCCGCAGCGGCAGAGGCCGCTGTGACTGTCAGGAGGTGCGTCCGCCCTCAGAGACCGTGCGGGACCCCCGCGGTCGGCCCTGCCTCTTCTGTGCCCGCACGGTCAGGGGCGGGGGACTCCTCACTGAGAGTTTACCCGACCACCTGTCCGTCCACGGATCGGCGAGCCTCCAGGGCGCGGTGCCAGTGGCTCAGCCCCCGCGCCCTCAGGCTTGGCCGCGGCCCCTCCCCAGGAGGCGCGGGTCCGAGAGCTGACCGCGGAGAGGGGCGGGGTGAGCGACCCTCGCAGGGCAGACACCACGGCAGACTCACCGTTCACATCCATCACCCTGTGATCGATTCCCCAGGTATCAAACCAGCCGACCCAGAATTCCATGATCAAAATGGGCTTGTGGCTCTAGGAACAAACCAAATCAAATGCTAAGTCTGACATCAGGAAGAAGGGAGGTCAGAAGATCTGAAGATGGCAAGCCAGCATTCGAGGGGCTCCCTCTCTCCACGGGTCCTTGCCGGGTGTGGACGCCGCCTGCCCCTCCGCACCTCTGCGCCCAGCGCACCTCTGCCCCCACCCACAGCTGTGCCCGCTGTTCCCACGGGCCCCGAAACACAGCCCACGGGCATGAAGGCAGAGGGACATGAGAGACGCAGACCTGGGGGCGGGGGCCCACTGCCCGTCCCGGGAAGTCAGAGAACAAGCCAAGGAGCGGAGCAAAGGGAGCGACGGCCTGCTGGCTGGCGCCGAGGGCGTCTCGCGCTCACGACAGGACGGCGGGGACCCGCGGCCTGGTGAGGGCCGCCTGAGAGCGGCGCAGACCACAGCAAACCCAGAGCCGTCAGCCCTCTCCTCTCCGTCGACGGCCTGAGCGCTGATCACCAGTAAGGGCGGAGCTTCCCTGGTAGTGACGCCCGCCAGCCGGACCTGATGGAAACGCACGAACAGACGCAGAGCAGCAGCATGCGCGCGCGGACCAGGCACGAGACCGACCGCAGCACAAGCCGCAACGCAAACCGCAGCAGAGAGAGGAGAACAGAGGCCACGCCAGGCGCGTTCTCGGATTTTCCCAGTGTTAAAACAGAAATCACCAACGGAACGATATCTAGAAAATCCCCAAACGCTGAGAAATTAAACAACATGTTTCCAACGGATACATGGAGTAAAGAAAGAAAAATTTAGTAATTAAATCCAGTGAAAATTTAATGCTCTGAACATTTGTAAAAATATCACTTGAAAATTAAAAAAAACACACACAGCATTTCAAAATTGGTGGGATGGAACAAAACCAGCGTACACAGGAAAATTCATAGCCCTAAATGCTTGTGTCAGAAAAACAGAAAGTCTCAAGTCAGTAACCTAAGCTTCAACCAGAAAAAAAAAAAAGCTAGCGAAAGTAGAGCAGATTCTATCATCAAGGAAGCGCAAGGTAGAAAGTGTTAAAGATCACAGCAGGAAAAAAATAGAAAACAAAAACGTAATAGGGAAAAAAGCCAAAATCTGGTTCTCTGGAAACATCAACAGAAGTGAAAAGCTTCAACTCATACGGACCAAGAATTTTTAAAAAAGAAGAATACGTGAAATTGTCAATAACAGGAGTGGAAGAAAAGTCATCATCACTCACAACAAAGGCGTTCAAAGGACATTAACGGATCGTTAAAGCACTCTACGGCCATGAACTCAAAGCATGGGAGGAGGACAGAGCAAAGACACAAGCTGCTGGAACTCACCTGAGAAGCAGTAACCTGAGCCAGGCTGTATCCATCAGAAAAACTGAATTTCTAATACAAAGCCTTCTAGAAAAGAAAACTTCAAGTCCAGATGCGCTCACTGGTGAATTTTACCAAACGGTGAGTAAGACATACTAACATTTCTACACAATTTCTTCCAGAAGATAGAAAAGGAGAGCATTTATGAGGTCAGCATGACCCTAATTCCAAAATCGAATAAAGGCATTTCCAGAAAAGAAAACCAAGCGTCAGCATTCCTCACGAACACAGAAGCAAAAGTCCTCAACAAAACCTGAACGAGCTGAAACCGGCAGTATATAAAATGAGACTATGCCACACCAAGGGGGATTCAGCCTGAGAATGCAAGCGTGGGTCAGCGTTCAAGACGCAAGCGACCTGTCAGTGCCAGCGAGGCGGGGAGCGGGCCCTGAGGTCCGTGCGCGGCGGGACCTCCGCCCCTGGGAGGGACGCGGCGCCAACTGAGGCCACAGCACGTGGGCCTCAGAGTCGTCAGGCAGCCCGAGAGACTGGATGCCGGGGGCCCCATTTTGATGAACCGTCCAGAAAAGGCCGCTGGGCTGCTGCCTGGGGCGGAGGGAGGGAGGGGAGCTAGCTGCAGGAGGCCTAGGCAGGCGCCGGTTGCAAACGCGCCGCGCTAATCAAACGCTTTCCATGGGTGGATTCAAGGGTGTATAAAGCGTTCCTCAAGAAAACTGCTTTTAAAGGAGCGAGAGGAAAACAGCAAGGGAGGGGCTGCCCTCGGCACAGCTCCCTGCTCCCAAAGAGGCCGGAGGCGCAGCAACCAGTGAGCAAAGGGGCTAAAACCGAGGGGCTCCCCTGGCGGGCCAGTGGTCAGCGCCTGGCTTCCTGACGCAGGGGGTGTGGGTGGGATCCCTGGTCAGGGAACTAGGGGCCACACGTCTCTTGGCCAAAAAGCCGAAACAGAAAACAGAAGCAATAGTGTGACAAATTCAATGAAGACTTTAGAAATGGTCCACATCAAAACATCTTAAAAAAAGAAGACTGTGAAGGAGGGTGGAGGCTGAGGGGAGGGTGCTGTGGGCACAGCGGGGGCGTTTGCGCCTGGAAGGGGGCGCGGGCAGGGTGGGCTTGCAGACACAAGGAGCCTGCAGAGTTCTGGCGAAGCAGAGCTGATCCCGAGCGCGGGGCCCCGCTGAGCCGGGAGAGAGGGTGCCAGCCCGGCGCCGTGTCCGTCCACGGCGCAGCTCATGGGGCCAAGGGGCAGAGCTGCCCAGCGCGCCTCTGGGGAGACTTCTCGGCCACAGCCCCGCGCCAGGCACCCACCTTCACCCCGCTCCGTCCCTTGGGGCCCCCTGGGAGGCACTCCCCGCGCTGCCCAAGACAAGTGGCACCGGTCCGGAAGCTGGGCCCAAGGCCTGGCCTCGAGCAGCTCCGCCCAGGCCCGCGGCCGCCACCTACCTGCAGCTTGTACAGGTGCTTGAACGCATCAACCTTGAAGGCCTTCATGTTGATGCTGGCCAGCACTGCAGAGACAGGCAGCACGGGGGTGCTGCTGGGGCTCACCACCCTGACGTGGGTGGGGGGCGCCCTCGGAGGAAGGGGCAGCAGCGGCTCCTCCCTTCGCAGGTGGGAAGGGCCCCTACTCATGCCCTCATGTCCCTGGCACTTTGGGGACAACGGGAGGGAAGAAGGGCAGTTCAAAGCAGCCCCACTGTGTGCAGAGAAGTGGACTAGATCAAGGTCACATGACTCACGTGGACCTAGGACCCCCAGACCCGTGGTGAGCACAGTGTCCATGGTCAACATGCTCCACGGTCAGCACAGGGTCCACGGTCAGCACAGCGTCCACGGTCAGCACACTCCAAGGTCAGCACACAAGGTCAGCACACTCCACAGTCAGCACAGGGTCCACGGCCAGCACACCCCATGGTACACACTCCAAGGCCAGCACACTCCAAGGTCCGCACAGCATCCACGGCCAGCACACCGTCCACAGCCAGCAGTAACAGAGCGGGCATCCCACCAAGAAGGGGCCCTGGACACATGCTGCCCTGGTCAGTGCCCCTGCGGCCAGAGCCTTTAGATTCTGTCCTCCACTGCTGAGCGACATCCCCTACCACCTGCTGCCCGGGGACGCTGCGTGCCCACAGTGACCGCAGCCGGGGTCCCAGCTGGCTCTGGAGGCCGGGCCCCACTCAGCACCGCCTCCTGCCACCAAACAGCTCCTAGGCCGGGCGACGCTTAACTCTGAGCGTCTCCAGCTCCAGCCCAGACTCTAAGCCACAGAAAAACTGGGAAAGTGGGAAAGGTGTGAGGAAGAGGCTCCAGGGAGACGTCAGGAGTGAGGACCCAGGAGCCTGCTGCAGGCACGCCATCCCGACCCCAAGCCCTTGCTGGGGCGGCGTCACGCCCGGGGCCACCCCGACCCCGAGCCCTCGCCAGGGCGGCATCACGCCCGGGGCCACCCCGACCCCGAGCCCTCGCCAGGGTGGCATCACGCCCGCCCGACATCCGGGCACTTGGGGGCAGGCGCGGGTGTGCGCTCGGCCCTGCGGAGGCTCCTCCGGGCGTCAGCGGTCTCGCCGCAGCCTCGCCTCTCCCCTAAAACAAGTCTGACTTCCTACCTCCCTTTACGTGTCCTCTCGTCACTTCCTCTGTGTTGTCTGCGGTCAGGAGCAGCCCTCCAATGCCCCTCTGCTGCAGGGCCTGTGGAGAGAGTCAGACAGGACGAAATCACCCCCTTGTTTTCCTTGAAAGAGGGAAATACAAGGCAAGGAGGAGGCAGATATGCTGGGGCTGAAGCAGCAGCGTCGGCGCTAGACGGGAAGGCCCGCCTCGGCACTCTGCACAGGGCCGCTCCGCAGCTGGGGGCTGGAGGCTCCGGCCAGCCTGCCGTCTTCCCAGGGGTGGGCACATGGCGGGAGTGAGCTCTGGCACCCTGTGGCCGTGGCTCAAATGAGGAGGTCAGAGCCGAGTCCACAAGGGGATGGGGGTTCCTACATCGGGGGAGAGAGAGAGAGATGGGGAGAGACAGATCCGTGGATGAGACACACAGAGATGGACCGATAGGCAACAGGTAAACGATGGATGTGTAGACAGATGGCATAGAGGCAGACAGGCAGCAGACACACCGACAGATGACGGACGGATGGCTGACATACAGGCAGACAGGCAGCAGACACACCGACAGATGACGGACGGATGGCTGACATACAGGCAGACAGGCAGCAGACACACTGACAGATGACGGACGGATGGCTGACATACAGGCAGACAGGCAACAGACACACCGACAGATGACGGACGGATGGCTGACAGCATGGGGGGCAGACAGGAAGTGAGCGATCACGAGACAGGCATGTAGACTGAGAGACGGACAGGGCAGCCTTGGGAAGGGCGGGACTGCGGGCCAGAGAGGTGAGCGTCGCAAACCCGGGTCCTATCTGGACTCAGGGACGCCCACCCTCCCAGGGAGGTGGGGCGGTGGGGCGGGGGAGGTCCCATCAGGAAGCCATGCGCACTCGGGGAACAAGCAGCAGACAGACGCCCAGGCCGAGGACCCCCGGGCCGAGGACCCCGTCTGTGAGTCCTGCGCTCACCTAGCCAGCCGGGGGCCCGCTACGGGCACAGTCTACAGATGGAGGAATCAGAACCTCGCTGAATGAGATGGACGTGGGGGGCCGGGGTGACATGGGCTGCAGGGCCCCCCCACTGCGCCCGCCCGAGGTGGGCAAGACACGTGGGACCCCCGCCTTACACTCACGCCCTGGTTGCTTCCTGCGGGCTGGTGGCTGGAGGCCTCACCCCGGGGAAGAGCACCAGGACCGCGGGTCCCCCCTGACCTGAGACGCCCCCAAACAGCAAAGATGGTGGAAGAGAGGGTGCCCACATCACGGGCCGCAGCGGCACGGTCACCGCCCACCCCACCCCCCCAACCCCCCCCACGGAACCGTGAGGCAGCAGAGAAGGAGCCGCACATTCACCCCATGCCAGCCCGCCCGGCCTCCCTGGCCGCCCTGGCCGCGGGCGGATTCTCAGGGACGCAGCCCCACGGCCCCGCGGCCCGGGGGTGGGCGCCCGGCCAGAGGCAGCAGACAGCTCACCTGCACCAGGTAGGGCATGTAGGCCTTGTCCTTGTAGAAGAAGCCGTAC